>JAIRCJ010000104.1:0-269040 GCA_020883675.1 Bruguiera gymnorhiza
GATGACTCTTAGGGCCAAAGGTAATGTTGCCATACTTCAAAACCCGTACCAATGCATACATCTCCTTATCATAAGTAGGATAATTAAGGTTGTTCTACTTAGCTTTTCATTAAAAGTCAATTTTCACATTTCGCATCGAAATAACTCCATATGATCCTAAAGCATCACACTCAATCTCAAATGTTTTAGCAAAGTTAGCTAAAGCAAAAGTAAGGGTGCAAAACTTAATTTATTTTATAATTAAATTAAATATTTTGTCTTGATCAATATCCCACATAAAACCCACTTTCTTTTTAATAACCTCAATTAATGGTGCAGTAGTGGTGGTAAAGTCCGTAACAAAACATCTATAAAAACTAGATAAACCAAGAAAATTGTGCATATCACTAACATACTAAGGTTTAGGCCAATCATAAATTGCCTTGACCTTTTCCTCATCAATTTCAATACCGCAACATAGTCAAAAAAAAAAAACAATGATCTAATCAATGCAAAGGGAACATTTCTTGAGATTAACATACAATATCTTAAAATGTAAAATAGTTAGAATAGAATATAAATGATTAAGATGCTTATCTAAATTTTTGTTGTAAACCAAAATATCATCAAAATACATAGTCATAAATTTACCAATGAATGCACCTAAAACATGATTCATGAATCTTATAAAAGTACTTAGTACATTTATGAGACCAAATGGCAAAACAAGTCATTCATACTAACCCTACTTAGTTTTAAAAGTTGTTTTCCACTCAACTCCCTCTCTTATTCTAATTTGGTTATATCCACTTTTCAAATCATTTCAAAAAAAAAAAAAAAACACATGAACCATGCAATTCATCTAACAAGTCACCTAATCTAGGAACGAGATGATTATATTTTATAGTGATTTTGTTGACTGCTCTACAGTCAACACATATCTTCCAAGTCTTATCCTTTTTAGGCATAAACTATATTAAACTTACACATGGACTTCTATTCTCCCCCATATATCTTTTCTCATACACTCCTCAATTTGTCTTTAAAGCTCCTTTGTCTAATTAGATTACTTTTGCAAGCCATTTCAGTTTGGAATTGTTATACTAAGGATAAATTCAATTTGATGTTCTATTCTCCTCAGAGGTGGCAAATAGCTTAGTTCTTCAAGAAAAACATCACCAAATTCGTGCAAAAAAGTAAAAACAACACTAAACAAAGAGGAGTTAAGCTCATTAGTACTAAAATGAGCCTCTTTGTACAAAAATACAATCATAGGCTATTTTGAATAAAAATCTCTCTTAACATCATTCTCTTTTGCATACAAACTCTCAATTCTTCTCTCTTTCCCTTTTCATTCCTTCATCTCCTTTCTTTCCCTCCTTTCTCCTCTCAACCTCAATTTATTTTTCCTCTCACTCTCTTTTTCAATCTTCATAAACTTGTAGGGGTGTCAAAGGTATAAAAATAATAGTTTTATCATTTATTACAAAAGAATACCTATTCTTAAACCCATCATGCATTACATTGCAATCATATTTCCATGATTTTTCCCATAAAATATGCCTAGCTTACATGGATACAACATCACATAAGGCCTCATTAGTATATCTCCCAACAGTAAATAATACTAACACCAACTTATTTATCTTAACTTCACCACATTCATTCAACCATAGAAGTTTATATGGCTTAGGATGCTTCATGGTAGGTAAATTAAGCTTTCAACTAATGTAAACCCTAAAAAATGTGGCTTAAGGACCCAATACAGACAAGGAATCAAATAAGAAGCCAAGAAAGCTAAATTCAATTTCAATCACGTAAATTCTTATGAGTGATAAGTCAACTTAAATGTCACAAAAAAAGTTAGTTCTTGATAAGTTCATTACTTCTTAAAGGAATTGAAGGAGAAAATTCTCACTTTTCAATTCACATAATCGTTTACCCTTTAACAATGAAATCTAGCCTATTTATAAGTTGACATAACAACTCTAAAACCTTAAAAATAGAAATAATCACTAGCTGTTACTAAGTTGACTAATTATGTTGTTATTTAGTGGAATAAACTTGTTTTTGACTAAGGGAAGGAATCATGAAAGGCTTATTAATATATGGGAGGAGATGAAGGCTATCATAAGGAGGAGGTTCATTCCTAATCACTATATAGGGGTTTATACCAAAGGCTACAAGGGGTTTGCTCAAGGCACCAAAAATGTGAAGGACTACTACCACAAAAAGATGGAGATTGCCATGATTTAAGCTAATGGAAGAGACTAAAGGAGCAACCATGGCTTGATTCTTGTAAGGGTTGAATGGATACATTGCCAATGTAGTTGAATTGCAGCATTATGTGAAGTTAGAGGACATGTTACACATGGTTGAAAGGCAACTCAAATAGAAGGGTTCTACATGATTCAAACAAGATTTGGGTTCCACTTAATATTGGAAACCTAATTAGAGTAAGACATAACAGAGGGTGATGAGAAACTTAGAGATGATGCATGGAAGGCTTTAAAGAATGCAAGAAGTCCATTGCACATTCCAAAAGGTCCATTAACACAAGTTATAGCAAAAAAGATGAAAGAAGCAATAAATGGGCTAATTGAGGACATTTAAGCCAACAAAATTACAAATGGTGCAAATTCAAGCTTGAAAAAGAGTCAAGGTTTTATTAAAATTATTAGAGTACTTAATAGGTTAGGGCTAAATAATAGCATTTACTTTTAAATATGAGTTTCTCCAAAATAAGTAATTGTTATAAAAGTAGAAATTTTTAGTATAAGAATTTGTCTTAGATAAGAGTTTGCCCTAAATAGGAATTTATACCTCTTTAGGATTGTTATCTTAGCCTATAAATAGACACCTCCTTGTAAGCTCTAAAAAATTAGACAATTTTAAGAGAAATAAAAATCAAGGGTTTTCTCCTTTAGTTCTTTCAAGAACTAAAGAACTTATTAAGAAGTACCTCTTCTTATTATGCAAAAAAACCCCAAAAAGATATGGCTTAGGGACCTAACGCACACAAGGAATTAAAGAATATCCAAGAAAGTTATATCACACTTTAACAACCCAAACCCAACACTTATAGGAACATGAACTTAAGGTATTTAAGAAGGATATGGATGCCACACTCTAGAAAAGATAGGAATTAGGATTGATAAATCAAGTTAAATGCCACAAGAAGAAATACTTCTTGATAAGTTCTTTAGTTTTCAAAAGAACCAAAAGAGAATACCCTTGCTTTTAATTTCTCTTAAGATTGTTTCATTTTTTAAAGTTTACAAGGAGGTGCCTATTTATAAGTAGGTCGAGATAGCAATCCTAAAGAGACATAAATTTCTATTTAGAACAAATTCTTATTTAAGACAAACTCCTATCCAGGATAAATTCTTATACAAAAAAGTTATACTTAACAAACATGTCTTTAGGATAAACTCCTATTTAGGAGTGAATGCTATTACTTAGTCTTGGCTCATTAAGTACTTCAATCATATTAATAAGACCTTGACTCTCTTTCAACCTTGAGGTCACACCATTTGTAACTTGGTTGGCTTTAATGTCCTCAATTAGCCCATTTAGTGTTTCTTTCATCCTTTCGGATCTAACTTGTGTTATTGAGTCTTATGGAATGTGCAATAGACCTCTTGCATCCTTTAAAGCTTTCCATGCATCATCTCCAAGCTTCTCATCATTCCCTCTCTCCTTGAAAGGATTTGCCCTCAAATCATCACCTACATTAAAAGGAGAAAGATCAAAAATATTAAATGTTTCACTCACATTATACTCACCAAGAAGGTCTAACTTATAGTCATTGTCATTAATTTATGCTACTACTTAAAAATAGATCGTCTCCTCTAAGTTATAGCTTTGAATACCTTTGAGTTAGGAACTATTCCTTGCTCATATGCACTCAAACCTAATCATTAGGTTCAAACACCACCTTCTTTCATCCTTTGTTGACATGGGATGCATATTTCTCAATTTGTTTTTCAATATATTGTCACACCTTCTTATGCAATTTCTTCACTATGTCAGCCTTGCGTTCACCATCTAAGTTAGCCTACTCATTGATAGGTATAGGCACTAAATCCAAAGGAGTCAAAGGATTAACACCATATACAATTTCAAAATGAAGAGTAACTAATAGAAAAAAGAACACTCCTATTATATGCAAACTCAACATATGGTAAATAATCTTCCCATATTTTCAAATTCATTCAAATAATAGCATACAAAAGAGTAGAAAGAGTTCATGTAACCACCTCAGTCTGCCTGTCAGTTTGTGGATGACAAATAATTGAAAACAATAGCTTAGTACCTAACTCACCCCACAAATTCTTTCATAAGTAGCTTAAGAACTTTGTATCCTAATTTGAAATAATGCTTTATGGCATGCCATGCAAACGTACTACTTATCTAAAGATTAAATCAATCACTTAGCTTGCATCATTAGTTTTATGGCATAGAATGAAGTGTGCTGCGTTGAAAATCTATCAACGACAATAAATATAGAATCTCTACCCCTTTTTTATTGTAGCAACCCTAGTACAAAGTCTATTAATAAATCAACCATGAAATGGCTAGATATGGGTAAAGGGGTATACAAGTCATTAGGTAAAACTCTATATTTAGCCTATTTGCATATTATGCATTTCTCACATACCTTTTCAACATCTTGTTTCATGTGGAGCCAAAAGAAATGTTCAGTTAGGAAATCTAGGGTTTTCTTAACTCTAAAATGACCCATTAGGCCACCCCTATAAGCTTCTCTCACAACAAACTCCCTCAAAAAACTCAAAGGCATTCATAAACAACTTTCCCTAAATAAAAACCCTCATGTCTATAAAACTTCTCAAAGGCTAACTTCTCACATGCTTTATACACATTAACAAGTTAGGATCTTTAACATATAAATCTTTAATATATTCAAATCTTAATAATTTTGTAGTAAGTGTAGAGACAACGACATACTTATGAGATAATGCATCAACTACCACATTTTCCCTACCTTATTTATATTTGATGATGTAGGGAAAGGTCTCAATGAATTCAATCCATTTGGAATGTCTTTTGTTCGACTCTCTTTGTCCCTTTAAGTGCTTCAAGATTCATGGTCAATATGGATGACAAACTCCTTAGGCTAAAGGTAATGTTGTCATGTCTTCAAAACCCGTGCCAATGCATACATTATCATAAGTAGGATTATTAAGCCTTGCTCCATTTAGGTTTTCACTAAATTAGGCAATTGGATACCTTTCTTGCATCAAAATAGCTCTAATGCCAACACCTGAAGCATCACACTCAATGTCAAAAGTTTTTGTAAAGTCAAGTAAAATAAGTAAGGGTGCAGGATTTAATTTGTCCCTAATGCAATATGGACTCTAATAGTTCAACCCTCTTATATGAACAACAAACCTAAAACTTGGGAACCACTTGATCAATAATACACTAAAATCAATATTGATGCCTCTTGTCATGGCAATATAGAGGGGTATTGGTTTGATTTTCCTTGATAGATCTAGCATTCCTATTTTTATGTCCACCTAGAATCTTCCAAGTTCTTTTGATCCAAAAATTTTAGAACTATTAGCAATAAGTCTAGCAGCCCCAAGAAATCAAGACATATCCTTGTCTATTATTTTTGTGGAGTTAGATTATCTACTTGCAATTAAGGCCATCTTAAATCCTTCAGTGGAGGTTCCTTTAGTTGGTCAGATTATGGGACACCATTACGCTTGGTTTTGCTTTTTTTAAGATCAAATATATTTGTTGGGAGTTGAATGTTGTTGCTTATACTATTGCTCAACATGCTTTATCTTGTGTGGAAGAGACCATATGGCAAGAAAATAGTATTATGGCTATGAATATCTTATTAATCATGATGTAAATCATTTGTGGACTTGAATGAATTGCCACTTATTCTTAAAAAAAAAAAAAAAAGTGTACAAGAACCTAGTGGTAGAATAAGGAATTTTATGGCTTAAATCTTTAATATTCTCTTATTTATTACTTATGTCTATTCTTTTTGTAGAATAAAAGTTTAAAACAATATTCTTTAATATGTCATGATCTTATCATTTAAGCATATGACTTGTGTGATATGCTTATTCTCCTTGTTTAAGCATTATATGACAAATTAGTTATCCATATTTTAAAGACAATTTAGTCAAGATAAAAAATTTAAAATAACTCTTATGCTTGTTAAGGGTGAAGTCTATACACAAAACTATTCCTTTTATCATTTATCCTAGATTAATGTAGCCTTATATGCTTTGATTGTCAAATTTAACATTAAGTGAAAGGTTATAACTATAGTTATGGGTTTTTTTATTTCAAATCAACCCTACTCCACCAATACCAATAGGTGGTATAAAAGAAGAAGCATTACACTTTGAAGTCAACAACACACTAAAGCTTTATTATAACTTATCCATTTACCTTACTAGGATCAAGAATAGGAAGAGTGGTTAGGACAACAAACATCCACCTTGTTCATACTTTGGATACCTATATAATCATTGAAGACTATTGAAATGCCTAATTCTAGAAAGTAAGGAACATTGAAAGCAAAGAAATTGTTGGGGCTAACTTAACAAAGAAAGGGGTGATTAGAAGGGAAATATTGGTAGTAGTTACTAAGGATTCAAACAATCAGATATTTTCTATTATATAAGGGGTTATTATAATTGAGTCCATAAATGCTTGGACTTGGTTTTTGAAACTTTTGAAAGCTAATTTAGGCATCAAAGATGGATAGGGTTGGGCCATCATTTTAGATCAACAAAAGGTAATAATAATAGCTTGCTTTAATGTGTTTATTAGACACATATTGTTTTATGTTGTTAATTACCATTGCCATGATGTTAATGTTTCATTTGTAACAATTACTTAATGCAGTTGGCATTGTACTTCTAAGAGTAAAACAAAGATGTTGTGGCAAACACCTTTTTGCTAACTATAGGAAGAAACACAAGGGCTTAAAGCAACAAGATAAGTTTGGCAATGAATTAAGGACAAAAATGAGGTTGAATTCAATGTATGGATGGCTAAATTGAAGGAGGAGAACCTTACTACTCATGATGATATGTTGAAGACTAATTAAGAGAAATGGTGTGAGGCATTCTTCAACCCTAACCTTAAATGTGATATAGTTAATATTGTAACAAGCCTCCCAACAAGGGGAAGGGCTTGGTGAACTCAAAAGCAAGAAAGTGTCATGATGCATGCATATTAACTTTGGAGTCATCACTAATCATTTTTAGTGTGATTGGAACACTATTAATGATTTGGTCTACGTTATCAGGATTCTATAAGGCCTAAAAACTTAGTTACACTTGGTAGAGACTGCAACTAACCCAAGCATTTGTCCCATGCAATGGTACCACTATTCACCCATTTCTATTTCCATATGTTTCCTATCAACATTTTTTTGGAATACCTCAAATAATCCTTTTTAGTATTTATGCCTTTAAAAGACAAAAATTGGAATAGAAATTACATTATTTTGTATCTTAAACTCGTTTGGGAGACCTAAAAACAGTGTTATTATCAAGAATTTTGTGTACCTATTATTTTTATTTATTTATCTATTTTGATTTTGTTTCCATATTTTCTTTTTTCTTTCTTTTCTTTTCCTTTTCCCTTTCTCTTTTTATTTTTTCTTTTTTCTTTTCTTTCCCTTTATTCACACCATTTTTCTTTTTTCCTTTTTCTTTTCTTTTTTCCTTTTTCACATCATTTTCCTTTTTTCCTTTTTTTTTCTTTTCTTTTTCTCCTTTTCCACACCATTTTCCTATTTTTTTCCCTTTTCCTTTTTCCTTTCTTTTCCACGTTGCTTTTCCTTTCTTTTTTCTTGTCCTTTGATTGCCAAACCCCCCCCCAATTTCTATAACAAGCCTTTTTGTCCACTAATTTTTAGATTTTTGAATCTACAAACACCTCTATGACAATTTTTAAAAATAGAAAAAAGTTAAAGGAAAAGCAACGTGGAATGCCACTAGTCTCCGATCTAACTTCAAAACTGTGTTTCCCAAGTGATTTTGGTCTGAGCAATTGTGGTGGGAGAAAGGTGGTTAGCTTCTAGTGGTGGGATGCCACTAGTTTCCAATCAGTGCAGGATTATGTCAACGGATTGATCGTGGGATGCTGAGCTCTCTAATGTCAGTTTTGTGTTGTAGTGATGGTCAGAAGGAAGCCAATCAGAGGACAAAATTGACGAAAGCATCCGCCTTTAAGCCTTTGATTGGAAAGATCTAGGGCTCCTTTGGGCGAGTAGAGTCACCATTGGGATGAACAAAATGAGACGCACTGACCAATGGTAATTTCAGGTGAAAATGTTGTCGGCTAGCGGTGAGAGTGGTAGCAATGCGGCAATATAGTCAGTTCGCACGTTTCCCAGCCTCTTTTCATTATGTTGTCTTCATGGGTGAGTAAATTGGCTCGTGGAGATTCCAAAAATGGTGTTGATAGCAAATTTCGATGGTTGGCGGCCACCACCAATGATTCTCCAACAATAAAATGCAAGTTTTTTTTTATTAGGTATTCTTCCGTTTCTCTTACTAAGGTTACATTTATATTGACATTTTAACAAAATAATAAAAATAAGGATAAGACAGAAAAATAAGTTACCTCTTTTGGTGCTCTTGGCAATGTATGGGACAAGAAAAAATGGATTAAGGAATGTTATAATCTCCAAATAAGTGATCTCTTGTCAATTTTTTAGTGATTGTGTGTGTAGTTGTGTATGTGGATGTGCTAATATTTTCTGTTGATGGTGAAATTGCTGCCTTGCTATGTTAAATTGACTGACTATATTTTACTTGTGCCAATTTTATTGCTCATCAATGAAACAATGAGATTGATTAGATGTTGAACCATTAATACTTGATTTTATTTGATCTAGTCATAATTGAGGGCTGCATTTGGGATTATTTATATAATTAGGTTCTTAAAAATACAGATAAAATAAATAGATCTTCAAAATCAGGTTATAGGTACTTTAATTCCCAACATTATTGACTCAAGGGAGAAATTTATCCACTTAATTTGATACATGTGCATGTTTATTAAATATTTGATGGTGTCTAATTTACCTTAAATACTCTAGTAATTTATTTTGGACACTAAAAAGGAGTTTTGTTATATTTATCTTAAAGATTCTTTTAGCCTCTTAAATTCTAATTGTCTCTCTTTGTCATGAGCCCATTATTTTAGCTATTTTTGTTTGACTTTCTCCTTGCCTCTCGAATGTGGACTCTTTTCAAACCTATCTTTACTTTAATAAATATTGGCTTTTTAAAGAAAAACTAACTTGATTTCAATCATCAATCTTTAAATATTGGCTTTTTCGTTGGATTATTTTAATATCATGTGAACTTTTGACTCATAGGATTTATACTTGGATTGGGCAACTAGGCTTTGAAAATAGGATTGAGCATATATTTTTACTTGGCTTAAAGCATTTGATAAGGAGTTAACCCCCTTTGCAGTTCAATAATGGATTGGTATCCAAAAGAAAAATTTTAACTTTGAATTTAGTTTGAGAGTTGCATTGATCATCAACTCTTCTTTTAAGAGATGAGATTATATATTAGATTCTTAATTACATATTAAATATTAGTAATAATTCAATTATTATTTGTGTTGTTTTTCATTCTTTTTTTTATTTTATTAGGTTCTTTATTTACTTTTTTGCATACAAATAACAATTTATAATCTAAATTTATAAAATTAATCTCATACAAGAGTATGTAAATAAAGTGAAAAAAAATTAAGGGTACATTAGTTGACAATAATTTTTGTAAAGCATTTAATGAAAAAATTGTTTTTGCAAGGGCTAAGTCCATAACTTTTATACCTAAGGATATTATAATTTATATAATGAGGAGATTAAAGAGGAATAGGTACTTGGAAGCCAAGTGGAAATAGAGCATAAGACATAAATATGTCAAGAGTTGGACAGAAGATGACTTGTCAGGTTTGCAAGAACCAAGTCCACAACAGGAGAACTTACCCAAAAAAGGAGACGGTCCAAACTAATGAAAACAACACAGAAATTGATGTTGATGGTACCAGCCGACCAGCTGAAGACATATCTGGCACAGTAAACCTAGTCAACCTATTGCATCACCCAATGAGTCATTCCTTCCAAGTCAAGTCACATATTCATGCACCTTTAGGGCAAACACAAGAAACTAAACAATATTGATGATCCACCATCAAGCCAATGTCACATGCCTGTTGTTAGCAATTATAATGTGATCACACCACAAAAATTTTTGGTATGTTGATGTGTTGTTTTTTACTGACCATTGTTTACTTGTTTTCTAACTCTAATATTTTTGGGCAGAGTCAAATTGAGTCCCAAAAGAAGAAAATGAAGATTAAGATTGGAAAGAAAGGGCAACAGTAAGAAAAGAAGGATAAGAAAGGTAAAAAAAGCAGTGAATATCATAGGGTTTTAAAGCATGGTTACGTCTTTTGTGATACCCTTTTTGTGACAAAAGCAATGAGCCATTTACTCCTATCTTGTGTTGTCAAATCTATAAAATTCGGCCTTTATTGATATTTTGATGCTCTTCTAATGAATCACTACATTAATGGGAAACTTTTAGTTTCTATCATAAGTTGTTTTCTCGACTTTGCTTGGCAATAGACATGACAGATTAGGTTCACTAAACAACTTGCAAAAGTCTCTTCGATACATACATAGATAAGCAAGTTACAAAGTACTGCCAATGGTAGTATAGCTCTAGAAGTACATAGAACTGTCACAAGCAGAAAAAAATTCATTACAAAATGACTTTCAACCATTAAAAATACTACAATTATATATCTTGTTTTTTATTTTGTATATATGCTAGTGAACTGGTTGATGACATTTTCATCCAAATGTGCTCGTAAGTGGAACGAATCTTTAAGGTATATGATTGATTTGGAAAGGCTAAAAGGTATAGGAATTAATTGTAAAAATTTGAAAAGCTTTGAGACTTTGTTGATGCTTATCTTATTGTTTTAAAGGTTCTGCTTTAAAAACATTCAATCTTAACTGAAACACACCATCCCCAATTATGCTTAGAATTGAAACAGGAGGGGTTGGGTTGGCTCCCCCACTGAAGGATTATTGCACAAAAACGAATTGATCAAAAGGACCTAAGTGAACGCTTCTTACCACCAATCAGTAAATTCCTTTATGTTTTTAATTTTTTTAATCAGAATTAAAACCCACATTATATGTGGATTTGGCAGAATAAGGGTTTGGAACTGTTAATACTCCTATTTCATATCACTCCTAAATATTGTTAATAGTCAAGTGTTAATCATTCATTAAAAATTGAAACTATACAAATTTTTCGGCATTAAATTGTAAACTAGTTATAGAGAAGAAATAGTATGATTTGACTAATTATAGCACAGTTAAAAGCATTAGTTATATCTATACTACATGCCAATCCACACTGGCCAAGACCTTGGGGAAGGGGGAGCACCTCTAAAGCAACATCTCTTGCTACCTTCACATCCTACAATTCTTAATATATTGACACTGGCATCCCTAGTAAAGTCATGGTTCGCATTATTGCCAAAAAAAGGTCTATAAAGTTAGTTTAAAGGCAACTTAGTCCAAAGGTCAACAAGAAATTGTTTGACCGTATACTAACTTTAACATGTACTACATCGTGGTTAATAAAGTCATCGTTCACTTGTATCCCTAGTAAAGTCTAAAAAACATGTATTATACTAACTAGTGGATCAACAAGAAAAATAGGCAACTTAGTCTACGGTTAAATTATCTCTTGTTGATCCACTAGTCAGTATAGTAAATAAACAGACTTTTACTTATGATTTTAGCAACTTAGTCTTGAATCTTTGTTTACTACTTAACCTTTACGCTAACAAAATTGTTTTTATTAGTTGAATTCTATTGGCATATTGGTCAAATGCCTTATGATCTATTTTTAGTAACTGATTTGTTGGTAAAACAAGAGTTTTTTTCTTTTTTTCAGCATGAACGAATTCAATGAGTTGTACAAATTCAATTCAATTTCAATTTTCCAACTCAAATGAAACTATATATCTAATGGCAATGCCCTCTGCCCATGAGTATAGTTTGACCGTAGCATTTTTTGCTTGTTATTAGAAGAAATTGTGACCCACCTCCAAAATCTTCCGAGAATCTCTCAAACATGAATACATAGGCGGGCTTCTTGCCACGATTGAGAAGGATTAAGGTCATGCTAACTTCAATATAATGTTCATTCAATTAAAAAAAATACATTCTAATAGTTAAAATTTTCAATATTTATTTTATATTAATTTTGAAATCTAATCTTGATGGTTTACGGAAATTAGAAGATTATCCTCATTATATATATTATGACTCAATAGACTTCTTAGTAGACAACAAAAATCAATTTTTTGAAATTTAATTTTCGTCAAAAAAATAAATCACAAAATGTGCAATAAAAATACCATAATCTGCAACAAGGTTTTGTTGTATTTTTTGATAACTTGTTGCATATTATGGTAAAGTATTTGTCTATTTTATCATCATTATTGCACCTTTTATAACTTTTGACAGAAGAATTAAATTTCAAAAAATTATAACAAAGATTTTTTTAATTAGATTAGCATTATACTAATATTGGCATGACATTAATCCACTTTATCCTTGTCTATTTTAACCATCCATAAACTTTGGACAAACTCTCAAATCAAAAGGTGGTACTTCTCTCCGCCTTCTCAAAGAATTAAGTCAACAATTTCATCTGAAAGTAGCAGTTGTTCCCTGTGCAAAGGCAAGATGTGGTGTGGTGTTCCATGAGCCTCACATCTCAAATTGTTCCTTGTCTAGATGCAGATATTTACTAAAAAAAAATTGACTAAAACTAAAATGTGAAAAGAATATGAATCTCTTGGACGTATAGAAAAAAAAAAATGTATGATTTTGATCCCTTTTATTGCTTCTTAACATTTTCTGGTTCATACACTTCACTGAAGCCTCAAGAAAGCCATTCGATTTACCACAACAAAATTCGTGAACTAAGACTTACCTTCAATAAATATACTTCTCTATTCAATATTATCCCATCAATTTATGCAAATTTATCGCATCATTGGACTCAACTCTCTTTTTCTATGTGCAACAATTATCATCTATCTTTAGTAACATTATACACAGTATAAAGCATAGACATGTCATCAATTTTATAGTATAACTTGTTTACTCATGCAAAGTGCGGATGCTCTTGTATTGAGAAATTTGTTTAAAGGAAAATTAGATATGCATGAAAAAAGTAAAGTAATGAGCATTAGCATACCAAAGTAATAATGCAAGAGAACAATCAATTTGACTAATCCAACAAGATGAAAAAGCAATTACATTTCTGTTAGATCAGTTGTTCATCAAACTCCCAACTATCTTAAAACTCGATGAACACCATGACCCAGTGAAACGAACTAACTATGAAAGTATTGCAAACAATCAAGGTACATAACCTTTATTATAAAAAAAGGGAGAAAGTGAAGAAGAGAAATAAAGTTCAACTCATGACTCAAGGGACCTATTAATATTCCAAGGTAATTCATGAACATATAGAAGAGAAGCTAAAACTCATAGTATCTCAACTCTTAGTTTTTTGAGGTGCAAATTATTCTCCCTCATTTTCCCAAGAAAGCTCTAGAATCACAAGCATTAGCAATGACCATGGTCTTGTAATAGTGCAACATCACCAAACAATTGTGATAAAAATATCTTTAAATTCATTCATAGACATAGCGGAAACAAATCTATCCAACATTAACAAGCATGTAGAACCCTTTTACATAAAAATCATAATCATCTAACAAAGATGTATCACATCATAGAATTAGTAAAAATAAGAAACCAACAAACTTATAAAATTAGTTAATAATTGTGATTCTACATAGGCAAGAAGGAATAAAAGCTAGAAATTGAAAATTAAATGGAAAATAAGAAAGACGAAGAAGATAAGGAGCAGTGGTTCTTAGGATTTCTATTTATAATATTCGTCCACTAAAATGTATTTTATATAATTGAATCCATTATTTGTATTTTTATTCAATTAACATATTCAAATATCATGTTTTACTCACCATTTAAAATATAAGGGTATTAACAATAAATTTAATAATCAAAACATTGTATTTTTTTAACTTTTAGAATTTAAAAGTTTTAAAGGGATAAATTTATTATTAATAATCAATTGAATTTAAATTTTGTAATTTTTTTAATTGTCTATTTTGGCACAAAGCAATTTGAGATAATTTTTATAATTTTTGTCTATCAACATATTATTTAAGAAAAAGCAAATGCAATGAACTTTAAGAAAAAGTTTCCCCCCTCCCCTCCAAAGCAATATGGTTGACCCAAGATTGAAGTTTGCAATTACTATTTATAATATTCATCTATAAAAGTGTACTTTATATAATTGATTCCATTACATGTATTTTTGTTCGATTAAGATTTTCAAATATTATATTTTACTTACCATTCAAAATGCAATGGCTTTAACAATAAATGTATTAATCAAAATATTGCATTTTCTCAACTTTTAGTATTTTAAAGTCCTTTAACAATAAGTCCATTGTTAATAATCAATTGAATTTAAATTTTGTAGTTTTTTTAATTGTCTCTTTTGCCACAATGTAATTTGAAATAATTTATATAATTTTTGTCTACCAACATATTACTTAAGAAAAAACAAATAAAATGGACTTTAATAAGAAGTTTCCCCACACCCCTCAAGATCAATATGGTTAACCCAAGATTGAAACTTGCGATTACTACTTATAATATTCATCCACAAAAATGTATTTTATATAATTAAGTTCATTACTTGTATTTTTGTTCAATTAAAACTTTCAAATATTATATTTTTCTCACCATTAAAATGCAATGATATTAGCAATAAATTTAAAAATCAAAACATTGCACTTTTTCAATTTTTAGAATTCTAAAATCCTATAGATATAAATGCATTGTTAATTATCAATTGAATTTAAATTTTGTAATTTTTTTAATTGTCTCCTTTGCCACAATGCAATTTGAAATAATTTATATAATTTTTGTTTACCAACATATTACTTAAGAAAAAGCAAATACAATGGACTCTAATAAGAAGTTTCCCCACTCCTCTCAAAAGCAATATGGTTAACCCAAAATTGAAACTTGCGATTACTATTTATAATATTCATCAATAAAAGTGTATTTTATACAATTAAGTCAATTACTTGTATTTTTGTTAAACTAAAATATTCTAATATTATATTTTATTAACCATTCAAAATACAAGGACATTAACAATAAATTTAATAATCAAATTATTGCATTTTTTCAACTTTTAAAAATTTAAAGTTTTAAAGGGATAAATCCATTGTTAATAATCAATTGAATTTATATTTTATAATTTTTTTAATTGTCTCCTTTGCCACAAAGCAATTTGAAATAATTTTTATAATTTTTGCCTGTCAAAATATTATTTAAGAAAAAGCAAATGCAATGGACTCTAAGAAGAAGTTTCCCCACTCGCCTTAAGAGCAATATGCTTGACCCAACATTGAAACTTGAGATTGCTATTTATAATATTCGTCCATTAAAGTGTATTTTATACAATTGAGTTCATTACTTATATTTTTGTTCAATTAACTTATTCAAATATTCTATTTTACTCACCATTCAAAATGTAAGGGCACTAACAATAAATTTAATAATCAAAACATTGCGTTGTTTCAACTTTTAGAATTTTAAAGTTTTAAAAGGATAAATTCATTGTTAATAATCAGTTGAATTTAAATTTTGTAAATTTTTTTAATTGTCTCCTTTGGTACAGCGCAATTTGAGATAACTTTTATAATTTTTGTCTATGAACATATTAGTTAAGAAAAAGAAAATGCAATAGACTCTAGGAAGAAATTTCTCCACTCCTCTTAAGAGTAATATGGTTGACCTAAGATTGAAGTTTGCGATTACTATTTATAATATTCATCCACAAAAGTGTATTTTATACAATTGAGTTTATTACTTGTATTTTTGTACAATTAAAATTTTCAAATATTATATTTTACTCACCATTCAAAATGCAATGGTATTAACAATAAATTTGATAATCAAAACATTACATTTTCTCAATTTTTAGAATTTTAAAGCCATATAGGGATAAATTCATTGTTAATAACTAGTTGAATTTAAATTTTGTAATTTTTTTAACTGTCTCCTTTCCCATAATGCAATTTGAAATAATTTATATAATTTTTGTCTACCAACATATTATTTAAGAAAAAGCAAATACAATGGACTCTAATAAGAAGTTTCCCACTCCCCTCAAGAGCAATATAGTTGACCCAAGATTGAAACTTGCGATTACTATTTATAATATTCATCAACAAAATTGTATTTTATACAATTGAGTCCATTACTTCTATTTTTGTTCAATTAAGATTTTCAAATGTTATATTTTACTCATCATTCAAAATGTAAGACATTAACAATAAATTTAATAATCAAAATATTGCATTTTCTCAATTTTTCTAATTTTAAAGTCCTATAGAGATAAATTCATTGTTAATAATCGGTCAAATTTAAATTTTCTATTTTTTTAATTGTTTTCTTTGCCACAATGCAATTTGATATAATTTATATAATTTTTGTTTGCCAACATATTACTTAAGAAAAAACAAATGCAATGAACTCTAAGAAAAAGTTTCCCCACCCCCCTCAAGAGCAATATAGTTGATCCCAGATTGAAACTTGTGATTACTATTTATAATATTCGTCCACAAAAGTGTACTTTATACAATTTAGTCCATTACTTGTATTTTTGTTCAACTAAGATTTTCAAAAATTATGTTTTACTTACCATTCAAAATGCAACGGTATTAACAATAAATTTAATAATCAAAACATTGCATTTTCTCAACTTTTCTAATTTTAAAGTCCTATAGAGATAAATCTATTATTAATAATTAGTTGAATTTAAATTTTCTAGTATTTTTAATTGTTTCCTTTGCCACAATGCAATTTGATATAATTTATATAATTTTTGTCTACCAACATATTACTTAAGAAAAAGCAAATGCAATGAACTCTAAGAAGAAGTTTCCCCAGCCCCCTCAAAAGCAATATGGTTAATCCAAGATTGAAACTTGCAATTACTATTTATAATATTCATCCACAAAAGTCTATTTTATACAATTTAATTCATTACTTGTATTTTTGTTCAATTAAGATTTTCAAATATTATGTTTTACTCACCATTCAAAATACAATGTCATTGACAATAAATTTAATAATCAAAACATTGCATTTTCTCAACTTTTAGAATTTTAAAGTGTTAATAATTTTTCTAATTTATTAATCAGTTAAATTTAAATTTTGTAATTTTTCTAATTGTCTCCACTACAACAATGTAATTTGAAATAATTTATATAATTTTT
Source organism: Bruguiera gymnorhiza (assembly GCA_020883675.1). Lineage (NCBI taxonomy): Eukaryota > Viridiplantae > Streptophyta > Magnoliopsida > Malpighiales > Rhizophoraceae > Bruguiera > Bruguiera gymnorhiza. The sequence goes on from JAIRCJ010000104.1 coordinate 17,428, forward strand.
GTCTTCAAACATATTACTTAAGAAATAGCAAATAAAATGGACTTTAATAAGAAGTTTCCCCACTCCCTTCAAAAGCAATATGGTTGACCCAAAATTGAAACTTGCGATTACTATTTATAACATTTATCCACAAAAGTTTATTTTATACAATTGAGTCTATTACTTGTATCTTTGTTTAATAAAGACTTTCAAATATTATGTTTTTCTCACTATTCAAATGCAATGGAATTAGCAATAAATTTTAAAATCAAAACATTGCACACCTTCAATTTTTAGAATTCTAAAGTCTTGTAGGAATAAATACATTGTTAATTATTAGATGAATTTTAATTTTGTAATTTTTTTAATTGTCTCCTTTGTGATATTGCTATTTGAAATGATTTATATAATTTTAGTTTATGAAAATATTACTTTAGAAAAGGCTCATGTATGAGGCTCTAATAAGAAGTTTCTCCATTCCCTTTAAGAGTAATATACTTGGCCGAACATTGAAATTTGGGATTATTATTTATAATATTCGTCTATTAGAGTATATTTTATACAATTGAGTCCATTACTTATATTTTTGTTCAATTAACATTTTCAAATATTATATTTTACTCACCATTCAAAATAAAAGGGCATTAACAATAAATTTAACAATCAAAATATTGCATTTTTTCAATTTTTAGAATTTTAAAGACCTATAAGGATAAATCCATTGTTAATAATCAGTTGAATTTATATTTTCTAATTTTTTTAATTATCTCCTTTGCCACAAAGCAATTTCAAATAATGTTTATAATTTTTGTCTACCAACATATTACTTAAGAAAAAACAAATACAATGACTCTAATAAAAAGTTTCCCCACTCCCCTCAAGAGTAATATAGTTGACCCAAGATTGAAGCTTGCGATCACTATTTAAATATTCATCCACAAAAATTTTATTTTATACAATTGAGTCCATTACTTGTATTTTTCTTCAATTAACATTTTCAAATATTATGTTTTACACACCATTTAAAATGAAATGGTTTTAATAATAAATTTAATTATCAAAACATTGCATTTTCTCAACTTTTAGAATTTTAAAGTCCTACAGGGATAAATCCATTATTAATAATCAGCTGAATTTAAATTTTGTAATTTTTTTAATTGTTTCCTTTCCCACAAAGCAATTTGAAATAATTTTTATAATTTTTGTCTACCAGCATATTACTTAAGAAAAAGAAAATGTAATGGACTCTTATAAGAAATTTCCCCACTCCCTTTAAGAGCAATATGCTTGACCTAACATTGAAATTTGAAATTGCTATTTATAATATTCATCCACTAAAGTGTATTTTATACAATTCAGTCCATTACTTGTATTTTTGTTTGATTAACAAATTCAAATATTATATTTTACTCACCATTTAAAATGTGAGGACATTAACAATAAATTCAATAATCAAAACATTGCGTTATTTCAACTTTTAGAATTTTAAAATTTTAAAGGGATAAATTCATTGTTAATAATCAGTTAAATTTATATTTTATAACATTTTGATTATCTCCTCTACCACAAAACAATTTGAAATAATTTTTATAATTTTTGTCTACCAACATATTACTTAAAAAAAATAAAATATAATGGACTCTAATAAGAAGTTTCCTCACTCCCCTCAAAAACAATATGGTTGACCCAAGATTGAAACTTGCAATTACTATTTATAATATTCATCTACAAAAGTGTATTTTATACAATTGAATCCATTACTTGTATTTTTGTTCAATTAAGATTTTCAAATATGATATTTTAGTCACTATTCAAAATGCAACAACATTAACAATAAATTTAATTATCAAAACATTGCATTTTCTTAACTTTTAGAATTTTAAAGTGCTATAGGAATAAATCCATTGTGAATAATTAGTTGAATTTAAATTTTATAATTTTTTTTGTCTACCAACATATTATTGAAGAAAAATCAAATACAATGGACTCTAATAAGAAGCTTCCCACTTCCCTCAAGAGCATTATGGTTGACCCAAGATTGAAGATTGTGATTACAATTTATAATATTCATCCACAAATTGTATTTTATAGAATTGAGTCCATGACTTGTATTTTTGTTCAATTAACATTTTCAAATATTATGTTTTACTCACCATTCAAAATGAAAGGACATTAACAATAAATTTAATAATCAAAACTTTGCTTTTTGTCAATTTTTAGAATTTTAAAGACTTATAGGGATAAATTCATTATTAATAATGAGTTGAATTTATATTTTATAATTTTTGTAAACGTCTCCTTTGCCACAAAGCAATTTGAAATAATTTTTGTAATTTTTGTCTACCAACATATTACTTAAAAAAAAAGCAAATGTAATGAACTCTTATAAGAAATTTCCCCACTCCCCTCAAGAGCAATATGGTTGACCCAACATTGGAACTTGAGATTACTATTTATAATATTCGTCCACTAAAGCGTATTTTATACAATTGAGTTCATTACTTGTATTTTTGTTCAATTAACAAATTCAAATATTATATTTTACTCACCATTCAAAATGCAAGGGCATTAACAATAAATTTAATAATCAAAACATTGTGTTTATTCAACTTTTAGGATTTTATAGTTTTAAAGAGATAAATTCATTGTTAATAATCAGTTGAACTTAAATTTTGTAATTTTTTTCATTGTCTACTTTGCCACAAAGCAATTTGAGATAACTTTTATAATTTTTGTCTATCAACATATTATTTAAGAAAAAACAAATGCAATGGACTCTAAGAAAAGGTTTCCCCACTCCCCTCAAGAGCAATATGCTTGATCCAACATTGAAACTGAGATTGTTATTTATAATATTTGTCCACGAAAGTGTATTTTATACCATTGAGTCCATCACTTATATTTCTGTTCAATTAACATATTCTCATATTATACTTTACTTACCATTCAAAATGCAAGGACATTAATAATAAATTTAATAATCAAAACATTGCCTTTTTTCAACTTTTAGAATTTTGAAGTTCTAAAGGGATCAATCTATTGTAAATAATCAATTGAATTTAAATTTTATAATTTTTTTAATTGTCTCCTTTGCTACAAAGCAATTTGAGATAATTTTTATAATTTTTGTCTACCAATATATTACTTAAGAAAAAACAAATGCAATGGACTCTAAGAAAAGGTTTCCCCACTCCCCTCAAGAGCAATATGCTTGATCCAACATTGAAGTTAGGGATTGCTATTTATAATATTCATCCACAAAAGTGTATTTTATACCATTGACTCCATTAATTGTATTTTTGTTCAATTAACAGATTCAAATATTATGTTTTACTTATCATTCAAAATGCAAGGGTATTAACAATAAATTTAATAATCAAAACATTGTGTTTTTTCAACTTTTAAAATTTTGTAGTTCTAAAGGGATACATCCATTGTAAATAATCAATTGGATTTAAATTTTGTAATTTTTTTAAATTGTCTCTTTTGCCACAAAGCAATTTGAGATAATTTTTATAATTTTTGTCTACCAACATATTACTTAAGAAAAAGCAAATAAAATGGACTTTAATAACAAATTTTCCCACTCCGCTCAAGAGCAATATGGTTGACCCAAGATTAAAGCTTGCAATTACTATTTATAATATTCATCTATAAAAGTGTATTTTATACAATTGAGTCCATTACTTGTATTTTTGTTCAATTAAGACTTTCAAATATTATGTTTTTCTCACCATTGAAATGCAATCGCATTAGCAATATATTTAAAAATCAAAACATTGCACTTTTTCAACTTTCAGAATTTTAAAGTCCTGTAAAAATAAATGCACTGTCAATTATCAAACAAATTTTAATATTGTAATTTTTTTAATTGTCTCTTTTGCCACAATCCAATTTCAAATAATTTTTATAATTTTTTTCTAGCAACATATTACTTAATAAAAGTAAATACAATGGACTCTAATAAAAGGTTTCCCCACTCCTTTCAATAGCAATATGGTTGACCCAAGATTGAAACTTGCGATTACTATTTATAATATTCATCCATAAAAGTATATTTTATACAATTGAGTCCATTACTTGAATTTTTTGTTCAATTAAGATTTTCAAATATTATGTTTTACTCACAATTCAAAATGCAATAACATTAACAACAAATTTAATAATCAAAACATTGCATTTTCTCAACTTTTAGAATTTTAAAGTGTTATAGGGATAAATCCATTATTAATAATCAGTTGAATTTAAATTTTGTAAAATTTTTTTTTTTTCTCTACCAACATATTACTGAAGAAAAATCAAATACAATGGAATCTAATAAGAAGTTTCCCACTCCCCTTAAGAGCAATATAGTTGACCCAAGATTGAAACTTGCGATTACAATTTATAAATTTCATCCACAAAATTGTATTTTATACAATTGAGTCCATGACTTGTATTTTTGTTCAATTAACATTTTTTAATATTATATTTTACTCACCATTCAAAATGCAAGGGCATTAACAATAAATTTAATAATCAAAACTTTACTTTTTTTCAATATTTAGAATTTTAAAGACCAATAGGGATAAATTCATTGTTAATAATCAGTTGAATTTATATTTTATAATTTTTTAAATGTCTCTTTTGCCACAAAGCAATTTCAAATAATTTTTATAATTTTTCTCTACTAACATATTACTTAAGAAAAAGCAAATGTAATGGATTCTTATAAGAAATTTCCCCACTTCCCTCAAGAGCAATATAGTTGACCCAATATTGAATATTGCGAGTACTACTTATAATATTGATCCACAAAGGTGTATTTTATATAATTGAGTCCATTACTTGTATTTTTGTCCAATTAAGATTTTCAAATATTATGGTCTACTCACCATTCGAAATGCAATAACATTAATAATAAATTTAATAATCAAAACATTGCGTTTTCTCAACTTTTAGAATTTTAAAGTGTTATAAGGATAAATCCATTGTTAATAATCAGTTGAATTTAAATTTTGTAATTCTGTTTTGTCTACTAACTTATTACTGAAGAAAAATCAAATATAATGGACTCTAATATAGAAGTTTCCACTCCCCTCAAGAGCAATATAGTTGACCCAATATTGAAACTTGCAATTACAATTTATAATATTTATCCACAAAATTGTATTTTATACAATTGAGTCCATGACTTGTATTTTTTTCAATTAACATTTTTAAATATTATGTTTTACTCACCATTCAAAATGCAAGGGCATTAACAATAAATTTAATAATAAAAAACTTTGCTTTTTTTCAATTTTTAGGATTTTAAAAACCTATAGAGATAAATCCATTGTTAATAATGAGTTGAATTTATATTTTATAATTTTTTTAAACGTCTCTTTTACCACAAAGAAATTTAAAATAATTTTTATAATTTTTGTCTACCAACATATTACTTAAGAAAAACCAAATGTAATGAACTCTTATAAGAAATTTCCCCACTCCCCTCAAGAGCAATATGGTTGACCTAAGATTGAAACTTGCGATTACTACTTATAATATTCATCCACAAAAGTGTATTTTATACAATTGAGTCCATTACTTGTATTTTTTTTTTTTCAATTAAGATTTTCAAATATTATATTTTACTCACCATTCGAAATGCAATAACATTAACAATAAATTTAATAATCAAAATATTGCATTTTCTGAACTTTTAAAATTTTAAAGTGTTATAGGGATAAATCCATTGTTAATAATTAGTTTAATTTAAATTTTGTAATTTTCTTTTGTCTACCAACATATTATTGAAAAAAAATAAAATACAATGGACTTTCATAAGAAGTTTCCCACTCCTCTCAAGAGTAATATGGTTGACCTAAGATTGAATCTTGCAATTATTATTTATAATATTCATCCACAAAAATGTATTTTATACAAATATTGTGTTTTTCTCACCATTGAAATGCAATGACATTAGCAATACATTTAAAAAATCAAAACATTACACTTTTTCAATTTTCAAAATTTTAAGGTCTTGTAAGAATAATTGCATTGCTAATTATCAATTGAATTTTAATGTTGTAATTTTTTTAATTATGTCATTTGTCACAATGAAATTTGAAATAATTTTTATAATTTTTGTCTACCAATATATTACTTAAGAAAAGCAAATACAATGGATTCTAATAAGAAGTTTCCTACTCCCCTCAAGAGCAATATGGTTCACCCAATATTGAAACTTGCAATTATTATTTATAATATTCATCTACAAAAGTGTATTTTATACAATTGAGTCCATTACTTGTATTTCTATTCAATTAACATATTCAAATATTATGTTTTACTCACCATTCAAAATGTAAGGGTATTAACAATAAATTTAATAATCAAAACATTGTATTTTTTTCAACTTTTAGAATTTTAAAGTCCTATAAGGATAAATCCATTGTTAATAATGAGTTAAATTTAAATTTTGTAATTTTTTTAATTGTCTCCTTTGCCACAAAACAATTTGAGATAATTTTTATAATTTTTGTCTATGAACATATTAGTTAAGAAAAAGTAAATGTAATGGACTCTAAGAAGAAGTTTTCCCACTCCTTTCAAGAGCAATATGGTTGACCTAAAATTGAGGTTTGTGATAACTATTTATAATATTGATCCACAAAAATATATTTTATATAATTGAGTCCATTACTTGTATTTTTGTTCAATTAAAATTTTCAAATATTATATTTTACTCACTATTCAAAATGCAATGATTTTAACAATAAATTTAATAATCAAAACATTGCATTTTCTCAACTTTTAGAATTTTAAAGTCCTATAGGGATAAATCCTTTGTTAATAATTAGATGAATTTAAATTTTGTAATTTTTTTAATTGTCTCCTTTCCCACAATGCAGTTTGAAATAATTTATATAATTTTTGTCTACCAACATATTACCTAAGAAAAAGCAAATATAATGGATTCTAATAAGAAGTTTCCCACTCCTGTCAAGAGCAATATGGTTGACCCAAGATTGAAGCTTACAATTACTATTTATAATATTCATCCATAAAAGTTTATTTTATACAATTGATTCCATTACTTGTACTTTTTTTCAATTAAGACTTTCAATTTTTATGTTTTTCTCACCACTCAAAATGCAATGGAATTAGGAATAAATTTTAAAATCAAAACATTGCACTTTTTAAATTTTTAGAATTCTAAAGTGTTGTAGGAATAAATACATTATTAATTTTCAGTTGAATTTTAATTTTGAAATTTTTTTAATTGTCTCCTTTATGACATTGCTATTTGAAATGATTTATATAATTTTGGTCTAAGAAAATATTACTTTAGAGAAGACTAATGTATAGGACTTTAATAAGAAGTTTCCCCACTCCCCTCAAGAGCAATATGTTTGGCCCAATATTGATGTTTGGGATTGCTATTTATAATATTCGTCTGCTAAAGTGTATTTTAACAATTGAGTCCTTTACTTGTATTTTTGTTCAATTAACTTTTTCAAATATTATATTTTACTCACCATTCAAAATGTAAGGGTATTGACAATAAATTTAATAATCAAAAGATTGTGTTTTCTTAACTTTTAGAATTTTAAAGTCGTATAGGATAAATTCTTTGTTAATAATTAGTTGAATTTATATTTTATAATTTTTTTAATTATATCCTTTGCAAAAGGCGATTTCAAATAATTTTTATAATTTTTGTCTACCAATATATTACTTAAGGAAAAGCAAATGCAATGGACTTTAATAAAAAGTTTCCCCACTCCCCTCAAGAGCAATATGGTTGACTCAAGATTAAAACTTGTGATTACTATTTGTAATATTCATCCATATAATTTTATTTTATACAATTGAGTCCATTACTTATATTTTTGTTCAACTAAGACTTTCAAATATTATGTTTGACCCAACATTGAAATTTGAAATTGCTATTTATAATATTCATCCACAAATGTGTATTTTATACAATTAAGTCCATTACTTGTATTCTTGTTCCATTAAGATTTTCAAATATTATATTTTACTCATCATTCAAAATGCAATTACATTAATAATAAATTTAATAATCGAAACAATGCATTTTCTCAACTTTTAGATTTTTAAAGTCCTATAGGGATAAATCCATTATTAATAATCAGTTGAATTTAAATTTTATAATTTTTTTAATCGTCTTCTTTGCCATAATGCAATTTAAAATGATTTATATAATTTCTGTCTACAAACATATTACATAAGAAAAAGTAAATAAAATGGACTCTAATAATAAGTTTCCCCACTCTCCTCAAGAGCAATATGGTTGACCCAAGATCGAAACTTGCAATTATTATTTAAAATATTCATCCACAAAAGTGTATTTTATACAATTGAGTCCATTACCTATATTTTTCTTCAATTAAGACTTTCAAATATTATATTTTTCTCACCATTCAAATGAAATGGCATAAGTAATAAATTTAAAAATCAAAACTTTGCACTTTTTCAATTTTTGGAATTCTAAAGTCGTGTAGGAATAAATGTATTGTTAATTATCTGTTGAATTTTAATTTTGTAATTTTTTTAATTGTCTCCTTTGGGACATTGAAATTTCAAATGATTTATATAATTTTAGTCTAAAAAAATATTACTTTAAAAAAAGATAATGTATAAGACTCTAATAAAAATTTTCTCCACTCCCCTTAAGAGCAATATACTTGATCCAACGTTGAAACTTGGTATTGCAATTTATAACATTCGTCCACTGAAGTGCATTTTATACAATTGAGTCCATTACTTGTATTTTTGTTCAATTAAGATTTTTAAATATTATATTTTACTCACCATTCAAAATGCAATGACATTTACAATAAATTCAATAATCAAAATATTGCATTTTCTCAACTTTTAGAATTTTAAAGTCCTATAGGGATAAATCCATTGGTAACAATTAATTGAATATAAATTTTATTTTTTTTTTTAATTGTCTTCATTGTCACAATGCAGTTTGAAATAATTTATATAATTTTTGTCTACAGACATATTACATAAGAAAAAGCAAATAAAATGGACTCTAACAAGAAGTTTCCTTACTCACCTTAAGAGGAATATGGTTGACCCAAGATTGAAACTTGCGATTACTATTTAAAATATTCATCTACAAAAGTCTATTTTATACAATTAAGTCCATTGCTTGTATTTTTCTTCAATTAAGACTTTCAAATATTATGTTTTTCTCACCATTCAAATGCAATGGGATTAACAATAAATTTAAAAATCAAAACATTACACTTTTTAAATTTTTAGAATTCTAAAGTCTTATAGGAATAAATGCATTGTTAATTATCTATTGAATTTTAAATTTGTAATTTTTTTAGTTGTCTCCATTGAGACATTGCAATTTCAAATGATTTATATAATTTTAGTCTAAAAAAATATTACTTTAGAAAAAGATAATGTATGACACTTTAATAAGAATTTTCTCCACTCTCCTTAAGAGCAATATGCTTGGCCTAACATTCAAACTTGGGATTGCAATTTATAATGTTCGTCTACTAAAGTGTATTTTATCCAATTGAATCCATTACTTGTATTTTTATTCAATTAAGATTTTCAAATATTATGATTTACCCAACATTCAAAATGCAATGGCATTAACAATAAATTTAATAATCAAAACATTGCATTTTCTCAAAATTTAAAATTTTAAAGTCCTATGGGGATAAATCCATTGTCAATAATAAAATGAATTTAAATTTTATAATTTTTTTAATTATCTTCTTTGCCATAATACAATTTGAAATAATTTATATAATTTTTTCTTACAAACATATTACTTAAGAAAAAGCAAAAAAAAAAATGGACTCTAATAAAAGTTTCCCCATTACCCTCAAAAGCAATATGGTTGATCCAAGATTGAAGCTTATGATGACAATTTATAATAATAATAATCCACAAAAGTGTATTTTATACAATTGAGTTTATTAATTGTATTTTTGTTCAATTAAGACTTTCAAATATTATATTTTTCTCACCATTCTAATACAGGGGCATTAGTAATAAATTTAAAAATCAAAACAATGCACTTTTTCAATTTTTAGAATTCTAAAGTGTTGTAGGAATAAATGTATTGTTAATTATCAGTTGAATTTTAATTTTGCAATTTTTTTAATTGTCTCCTTTCTTACATTACTATTAGAAATGATTTATATAATTTTAGTATAAAAAAATATTACTTTAAAAAAAGCTAATGTATGGGACTCTAATAAGAATTTTTCCCACTCCCCTTAAGAGTAATATGGTTGACCTTAGATTGAAACTTGCGATTACTATTTATAATCTTTATTCACAAAATGTATTTTATACAATTGAGTCCATTACTTGTATTTTTGTTGAATTAAGATTTTCAAATATTATGTTTGACTCACCATTCAAAATGCAAGGGCATTAACAATAAATTTAATAATCAAAACATTGCATTGTTTAAACTTTTAGAATTTTAAAGTTTTAAAGGGATAAATCCATTGTTAATAATCGGTTAAATTTATAATTTATAATTTTTTTAATTGTCTCTTTTGCTACAAAGCAATTTGAAATAACTTTTATAAGTTTTGTCTACCAACATATTACTTATGAAAAAGCAAATGTAATGGACACTAATAAGAAGTTTCCCCGCTTCCTTTAAGAGCAATATAGTTGACCCAAGATTGAATCCTGTGATTACTATTTATAATATTCATTGACAAAAGTGTATTTTAAACAATTGAGTTCATTACTTGTATTTTTGTTCAATTAAGTTTTTCAAATATTATATTTTACTCACCATTCAAAATGCAATGGCATTTATAATTAATTTAATAATCAAAACATTGCATTTTCTCAAAATTTAAAATTTTAAAGTCCTATGGGGATAAATCCATTGTCAATAATAAAATGAATTTAAATTTTATAATTTTTTTAATTATCTTCTTTGCCACAATACAATTTGAAATAATTTATATAATTTTTTTCTACAAACATATTACTTAAGAAAAAGCAAAAAAAAAAAATGGACTCTAATAAAAGTTTTTCCATTACCCTCAAAAGCAATATGGTTGATCCAATATTGAAGCTTATGATGACAATTTATAATAATAATAATCCACAAAAGTGTATTTTATACAATTGAGTTTATTAATTGTATTTTTGTTCAATTAAGACTTTCAAATATTATATTTTTCTCACCATTCTAATACAGTGGCATTAGTAATAAATTTAAAAATCAAAACAATGCACTTTTTCAATTTTTAGAATTCTAAAGTGTTGTAGGAATAAATGTATTGTTAATTATCAGTTGAATTTTAATTTTGCAATTTTTTTAATTGTCTCCTTTCTTACATTACTATTAGAAATGATTTATATAATTTTAGTATAAAAAAATATTACTTTAAAAAAAGCTAATGTATGGGACTCTAATAAGAATTTTTCTCACTCCCCTTAAGAGTAATATGGTTGACCTTAGATTGAAACTTGCAATTACAATTTATAATCTTTATTCACAAAATGTATTTTATACAATTGAGTCCATTACTTGTATTTTTGTTGAATTAAGATTTTCAAATATTATGTTTGACTCACCATTCAAAATGCAAGGGCATTAACAATAAATTTAATAATCAAAACATTGCATTGTTTAAACTTTTAGAATTTTAAAGTTTTAAAGGGATAAATCCATTGTTAATAATCGGTTGAATTTATAATTTATAATTTTTTTAATTGTCTCTTTTGCTACAAAGCAATTTGAAATAACTTTTATAAGTTTTGTCTACCAACATATTACTTATGAAAAAGCAAATGTAATGGACACTAATAAGAAGTTTCCCCGCTTCCTTTAAGAGCAATATAGTTGACCCAAGATTGAATCCTGTGATTACTATTTATAATATTCATTGACAAAAGTGTATTTTAAACAATTGAGTTCATTACTTGTATTTTTGTTCAATTAAGTTTTTCAAATATTATATTTTACTCACCATTCAAAATGCAATGGCATTTACAATTAATTTAATAATCAAAAAATTGCATTTTCTCAACTTTTAGTATTTGAAAGTTCTATAGCGATAAATTGATTGTTAATAATTAATTAAATTTAAATTTTATAGTTTTTTAATTATCTCCTTTGCCATAATACAATTTGAAATAGTTTTTATAAATTTTGTCTATCGACATATTACTGAAGAAAAAACAAATGTAATGAAGTCTAATAAGAAGTTTCCCTACTCTCCTCAAGAGCAATATGGTTGATCCAAGATTGAAGCTTGGGATTGCTATTTATAATCTTTATTCACAAAATGTATTTTATACAATTGAGTCCATTACTTGTATTTTTGTTGAATTAAGATTTTCAAATATTATGTTTGACTCACCATTCAAAATGCAAGGGCATTAGCAATAAATTTAATAATCAAAACATTGCATTATTTAAACTTTTAGAATTTTAAAGTTTTAAAGGGATAAATCCATTGTTAATAATCGGTTGAATTTATAATTTATAATTTTTTTAATTGTCTCTTTTGCTACAAAGCAATTTGAAATAACTTTTATAAGTTTTGTCTACCAACATATTACTTATGAAAAAGCAAATGTAATGGACACTAATAAGAAGTTTCCCCGCTTCCTTTAAGAGCAATATAGTTGACCCAAGATTGAATCCTGTGATTACTATTTATAATATTCATTGACAAAAGTGTATTTTAAACAATTGAGTTCATTACTTGTATTTTTGTTCAATTAAGTTTTTCAAATATTATATTTTACTCACCATTCAAAATGCAATGGCATTTACAATTAATTTAATAATCAAAACATTGCATTTTCTCAACTTTTAGTATTTGAAAGTTCTATAGCGATAAATTGATTGTTAATAATTAATTAAATTTAAATTTTATAGTTTTTTAATTATCTCCTTTGCCATAATACAATTTGAAATAGTTTTTATAAATTTTGTCTATCGACATATTACTGAAGAAAAAACAAATGTAATGAAGTCTAATAAGAAGTTTCCCTACTCTCCTCAAGAGCAATATGGTTGATCCAAGATTGAAGCTTGGGATTGCTATTTATAATATTTATCCACAAAAATGTATTTTATACAATTAAGTCCATTACTTGTGTTTTTGTTCAATTAAGATTTTCAAATATTATGTTTTACTCACCATTCAAAATGCAATGGCATTTATAATTAATTTAATAATCAAAACATTGCATTTTCTCAACTTTTAGTATTTAAAAGTCCTATAGCGATAAATTGATTGCTAATAATTAGTTAAATTTAAATTTTATAGTTTTTTAATTATCTCCTTTGTCACAATGCAATTTGAAATAGTTTTTATAAATTTTGTCTATTGACATATTACTTAAGAAAAAGCAAATGTAATGGAGTCTAATAAGAAGTTTCCCCACTCTCCTCAAGAGCAATATGGTTGACCCAAGATTGAGGCTTAGGATTGCTATTTATAACATTTATCCACAAAAGTATATTTTATACAATTGAGTCCATTACTTGTATTTTTGTTCAATTAAGATTTTCAAATATTATGTTTTACTCACCATTCAAAATGCAATGACATTTACAATAAATTTAATAATCAAAACATTGTATTTTCTCAACTTTTAGTATTTGAAAGTCCTATAGCGATAAATTGATTGTTAATAATTTGTTGCATTTAAATTTTGTAGCTTTTTTCATTGTCTCCTTTGCCACAATGCGATTTGAAATAGTTTTTATAAGTTTTGTCTTTCGACATATTACTTAAGAAAAAGCAAATGTAATGGAGTTTAATAAGAAGTTTCCTCACTCCCCTCAAGGGTAATATGGTTGACCCAATATAAAAACTTGGGATTGCTATTTATAATATTTATTCACAAAAGTGTATTTTATACAATTGAGTCCATTATTTGTGTTTTTGTTCAATGAAGATTTTCAAATAGTATGTTTTAGTCACAATTCAAAATACAATGACATTAACAATAAATTTAATAATCAAAACATTGCATTTTCTCAACTTTTAGAATTTTACAGTCCTATAGGGATAAATCTTTTGTTAATAATCAGTTACATTTAAATTTTGTAATTTTTTAAATTGTCTCCCTTGCCACAATGCAAGTTGAAATAATTTATATAATTTTTGTCTACCAACGTATTACTTAATAAAAAGAAAATACAATGGACTCTAATAAGAAGTTTCTCCACTCCCTGCCAAAGCAATAAGGTTGACCCAAGATTGAAGTTTGCGAGTACTATTTATAATATTCATTCACAAAAATTTATTTTATCCAATTGAGTCTGTTACTTGTATTTTTATTTAATTAAGACTTTCAAATATTATGTTTTTCTCACCATTCAAATGTAATGAGATTAGCAATAAATTTAGTGATCAAAACATTGCATTTTCTCAACTTTTAGAATTTTAAAGTGCTATAGGGATAAATCCATTGTTAATAATCAATTGAATTTAAATTTTGTAATTTTTTTAATTATGTCCTTTGTCACAATGCAATTTGAAATATTTTATATAATTTTTGTCTACCAATATATTACTTAAGAAAAAGCAAATACAATGAACTTTAATAAGAAGTTTCCCTATTTCCCTCAAGAGCAATATGGTTGACTCAAGATTGAAGCTTGCGATTACTATTTATAATATTTATCCATAAAAGTGTATTTTATACAATTTAGTCCAGTACATGTATTTTCGTTCAATTAAGATTTTCAAATATTATGGTTTACTCACCATTCAAAATGCAATGGTATTAACAATAAATTTAATAATCAAAATATTGCATTTTCTCAACTTTTAGAATTTTAAAATTCTATAGCGATAAATCCATTGTTAATAATTAGTTAAATTTAAATTTTGTAGTTTTTTTTAATTGTCTACTTTGCCATAATGCAATTTGAAATAATTTTTATAATTTTTATCTTCCAACAAATTACTTAAAAAAAAGCAAATACAACACACTATAAGATGAAGTTTCCCCACTCCCCGGCAAAGCAATATGGTTGACCCAAGATTGAAACTTGCGATTATTCTTTATAGTATTCATCCATAAAAATTTATTTTATACAATTAAGTCTATTAGTTGTATTTTTGTTCAATTAAGACTTTCAAATATTATGTTTTTCTCACCATTCAAATGTAATGGCATTAGTAATAAATTTAAAAATCAAAACATTGTACTTTTGCAATTTTTGGAATTCTAAAGTTCTGTAGGAATAAATGCATTATTATTTATCAGTTGAATATTAATTTTGTAATTTTTTAAATTGTCTCCTTTGTGACATTGCTATTTGAAATGATTTATATAATTTTAGTCTAAAAAAATATTACTTTAGAAAAAGCTAATGTATAGGACTCAAATAAGAAGTTCCCCACTTCCTACAAGAGCAATAAGCTTGACCCAACATTAAATGTTGGGATTGCTATTTACAATATTCGTCTAATAAAGTGTATTTTATATAATGGACTCTAATAAGAAATTTCCCCACTCCCCTTAAGAGCAATATGCTTAACCCAACATTGAAACTTTAGATTGTTATTTATAATATTCGTCCAATAAAGTGTATTTTATACAATTGTATGCATTACTTGTATCTTTGTTCAATTAACATATTCAAATATTATGTTTTACTTACCATTCAAAATGCAAGGGCATTAATAATAAATTTAATAATCAAAACATTTTGCTTTTTCAACTTTTAGAATTTTAAAGTTTTAAAGGGATAAATCCATTATTAATAATCAGTTGAATTTAAATTTTGTATTTTTTTTAATTGTCTATTTTGCCGCAAAGCAATTTAGGATATTTTTATAATTTTTGTCTACCAGCATAATACTTAACAAAAAGCAAATGCAATGGACTTTAAAAAGAAGTTTCCCCACTCCCTTCTAATGCAATATAGTTGACCCATGATTAAAGTTTGCAATTACTATTTATAATATTCATCAACCAAAGTTTATCTTATACAGTTGAGTCCATTACTTGTATTTTTATTCAATTAAGACTTTCAAATATTATATTTTTCTCACCATTCAAATTCAATGACATTAGCAATAAATTTAAAAATCAAAATATTAGACTTTTCAATTTTTAGAATTCCAAAGTCCTGTAGGAATAAATGCATTGTTATTTCTCGGTTGAATTTTAGTGTTGTAATTTCTTTAATTGTCTCCTTTGTGACATTGCTATTTGAAATGATGTATATGATTTTAGTCAAAAAAAATATTACTTAGGAAAAAGCTAATGTATAAGACTCTAATAAGAAGTTTTCTCACTTCCCTCAAGAGTAATATGCTTAACCCAACATTAAAGGTTAGGATTGCTATTTATAACATTCGTCTACTAAAGTGTATTTTATACAAATGAGTTCATTACTTGTGTTTTTGTTCAATTAAGATTTTCAAATATTATATTTTACTCACTATTCAAAATGCAATGACATTAACAATCAATTTAGCAAATCAAAACATTGCATTTTCTCAACTTTTAGAATTTTAAAGTCCTATAAAGATAAAACCATTGTTAATAATCAGTTGAATTTAAATTTTGTAAGTTTTTAATTGTCTCCTTTGCCACAAAGCAATTTGAGATAATTTTTATAATTTTTGTCTACCAACATATTACATAAGAAAAAGCAAATAAAATGGACTCTAATAAGAAGTTTCCCCACTCCCCTCAAGAGCAATATGGTTGACCCAAAATTGAAACTTGCAATTATTATTTATAATATTCATCCACAAAAGTGTATTTAATACAATTGAGTCCATTAATTGTATTTTTGTTCAATTAAGACTTTCAAATATTATATTTAACTCACCATTCAAATGTAATGACATTACCGATAAATTTAAAAATCAAAACATTGCACTTTTTTAATTTTTAGATTTTTAAAGTCTTGAAGGAATAAATGTATTCTTCATTATGAGTTGAATTTCAATTTTGTAATTTTTTTAATTGTCTCCTTTATGACATTGCTATTTGAAATGATTCATAAAATTTTAGTCTAAAAAAATATTACTTTAGAAAAAGATAATGTATGAGACTCTAATAAGAATTTTCCCTACTCCCCTCAAAAGCGATATGCTTACGTAACATTAAAACTTGGGATTGCTATTTATAATATTCATCCATTAAAGTGTATTTTATACAATTGTGTGCATTTGTTGTATTTTTGTTCAATTAACATATATAAATATTATATTTTACTCACCATTCAAAATGCAAGGGCATTAACAATAAATTTAATAATCAAAACATTGTGTTTTTTCAACTATTAGAATTTTAAAGTCCTATAGAGATAAATCCATTGTTGATAATCAATTGAATTTAAATTTTGTAGTTTTTTTAATTGTCTCCTTTGCCACAATGCAATTTGAAATAATTTATATCATTATTCTCTACTGATATATTAATTAAGAAAAAACAAATATAATCGACTCTAATAAGAAGTTTCCTTACTCCCCTCAAAAGCAATATGTTGACCCAAGATTGAAGCTTGCAATTACTATTTATAATATTCATCCATAAGAGTTTATTTTATACAGTTGAGTCTATTACTTGTATTTTTATTCAATTAAGACTTTCAAATATTATGTTTTTCTCATTAATCAAATACTGTGGCATTAGCAATAAATTTAAAAATCAAACATTGTACTTTTTCAATTTTGGAATTTTAAAGTCTTATAAGAATAAATGCATTGTTATTTATTAGTTGAATTTTAATTTTGTAATATTTTTAATTATCTCCCTTATGACATTGCTATTTGAAATGATTTGTATAATTTTTTTTTTCTAAAAGAATATTACTTTAGAAAATTTAGAAAAAGATAATGTATGAGACTTTAATAAGAATTTTCCCTACTTCCCTCAAGAGCAATATGTCTGACCCAATGTTGAAACTTGAGAGTGTTATTTATAATATTTATCCATTAATGTGTATTTTATACAATTGAGTCCATTACTTGTATTTTTGTTTAATTAACATATTCAAATATTATGTTTTACTCACCATTCAAAATGCAAAGGCATTAACAATAAATTTAACAATCAAAATATTGTGTTTTTTCAACTTTTAGAATTTTAAAGTTTTAAAGGGATAAATCCATATTTAATAATCAATTGAATTTAAATTTTGTAACTTTATTAATTGTCTGCTTTGCCATAAAGCAATTTGAGATAATTTTTATAATTTTTGTCTACCAACATATTACTTAAGAAAAAGCAAATGCAATAGACTTTGACAAATGAGTCCATTACTTGTGTTTTTGTTCAATTAAGATTTTCAAATATTATATTTTACTCACTATTCAAAATGCAATGACATTAACAATCAATTTAGCAAATCAAAACATTGCATTTTCTCAACTTTTAGAATTTTAAAGTCCTATAAAGATAAAACCATTGTTAATAATCAGTTGAATTTAAATTTTGTAAGTTTTTAATTGTCTCCTTTGCCACAAAGCAATTTGAGATAATTTTTATAATTTTTGTCTACCAACATATTACATAAGAAAAAGCAAATAAAATGGACTCTAATAAGAAGTTTCCCCACTCCCCTCAAGAGCAATATGGTTGACCCAAGATTGAAACTTGCAATTATTATTTATAATATTCATCCACAAAAGTGTATTTAATACAATTGAGTCCATTAATTGTATTTTTGTTCAATTAAGACTTTCAAATATTATATTTAACTCACCATTCAAATGTAATGACATTACCGATAAATTTAAAAATCAAAACATTGCACTTTTTTAATTTTTAGATTTTTAAAGTCTTGAAGGAATAAATGTATTCTTCATTATGAGTTGAATTTCAATTTTGTAATTTTTTTAATTGTCTCCTTTATGACATTGCTATTTGAAATGATTCATAAAATTTTAGTCTAAAAAAATATTACTTTAGAAAAAGATAATGTATGAGACTCTAATAAGAATTTTCCCTACTCCCCTCAAAAGCGATATGCTTACGTAACATTAAAACTTGGGATTGCTATTTATAATATTCATCCATTAAAGTGTATTTTATACAATTGTGTGCATTTGTTGTATTTTTGTTCAATTAACATATATAAATATTATATTTTACTCACCATTCAAAATGCAAGGGCATTAACAATAAATTTAATAATCAAAACATTGTGTTTTTTCAACTATTAGAATTTTAAAGTCCTATAGAGATAAATCCATTGTTGATAATCAATTGAATTTAAATTTTGTAGTTTTTTTAATTGTCTCCTTTGCCACAATGCAATTTGAAATAATTTATATCATTATTCTCTACTGATATATTAATTAAGAAAAAACAAATATAATCGACTCTAATAAGAAGTTTCCTTACTCCCCTCAAAAGCAATATGTTGACCCAAGATTGAAGTTTGCAATTACTATTTATAATATTCATCCATAAGAGTTTATTTTATACAGTTGAGTCTATTACTTGTATTTTTATTCAATTAAGACTTTCAAATATTATGTTTTTCTCATTAATCAAATACTGTGGTATTAGCAATAAATTTAAAAATCAAACATTGTACTTTTTCAATTTTGGAATTTTAAAGTCTTATAAGAATAAATGCATTGTTATTTATTAGTTGAATTTTAATTTTGTAATATTTTTAATTATCTCCCTTATGACATTGCTATTTGAAATGATTTGTATAATTTTTTTTTTCTAAAAGAATATTACTTTAGAAAATTTAGAAAAAGATAATGTATGAGACTTTAATAAGAATTTTCCCTACTTCCCTCAAGAGCAATATGTCTGACCCAATGTTGAAACTTGAGAGTGTTATTTATAATATTTATCCATTAATGTGTATTTTATACAATTGAGTCCATTACTTGTATTTTTGTTTAATTAACATATTCAAATATTATGTTTTACTCACCATTCAAAATGCAAAGGCATTAACAATAAATTTAACAATCAAAATATTGTGTTTTTTCAACTTTTAGAATTTTAAAGTTTTAAAGGGATAAATCCATATTTAATAATCAATTGAATTTAAATTTTGTAACTTTATTAATTGTCTGCTTTGCCATAAAGCAATTTGAGATAATTTTTATAATTTTTGTCTACCAACATATTACTTAAGAAAAAGCAAATGCAATAGACTTTGACAAGAAGTTTTCCCCACTCCCCGCTAAAGCAATATGGTTGACCCAAGATTGAAACTTGCAGTTACTATTTGTAATATTCATCTACAAAAGTTTATTTTATACAATTGAGTCCATTACTTGTATTTTTGTTCAATTAAGACTTTAAAATATTATGTTTTTCTCACCATTGAAATGCAATGATATTAGTAATAAATTTAAAAATCAAAACATCATACTTTTTCAATTTTTAGAATTCTAAAGTCCTGTAGGACTAAATGCATTGTTAATTATTAGTTGAATTTTAATTTTGTAACTTTTTTAATTGTCTCCTTTGTGATATTGCTATTTGAAATGATTTATATAATTTTAGTCTAAATATTATTACTTTAGAAAAAGCTAATGTATGTGATTCAAATAAGAAGTTTCCCCACTTTCTGTAAAAGCAATAAGCTTGACCTAATAATGAAGGTTGGCATTGCTATTTACAATATTTGTCTACTAAAGTGTATTTTATACAATTGAGTCCATTACTTGTATTTTTGTTTAATTAGCAAATTCAAATATTATGTTTTACTTACCATTCAAAATGCAGGGACATTAACAATAAATTTAATAATCAAAACATTGTATTTCCTCAACTTTTAGAATTTTAAAGTTTTAAAGGGATAAATTCATTGTTAATAATGAGTTGAATTTAAATTTTGTAATTTTTTTAATTGTCTCCTATGACATAAAGCAATTTGAGATTATTTCTATAAATTTAAGATTATTTCTATAATTTTTGTCTACCAACTTATTACTTAAGAAAAAGCAAATGTAATAAATTCTAATAAGAAGTTTCCCCACCCACCTAAAGAACAATATGTTTGACCTAAGATTGAAGCTTACAATTACTATTTATAATATTCATCTACAAAGGTGTATTTTACACAATTGAGTCCATTACTTGTATTTTTTTTCATTTAAGATTTTCAAATATTATGTTTTACTCACCATTGAAAATGCAATGACATTAACAATAAATTTAGTAATCAAAACATTGAATTTTCTCAACTTTTAGAATTTTAAAGTCCTATAGGGATAAATCCATTGTTAATAATCAGTTGAATTTAAATTTTGTAATTTTTTTAATTGTCTCCTTTGCCACAATACAATTTGAAATAATTTATATAATTTTTTTCTACCAACATATTACTTAAGAAAAAGCAAATACAATGGACTCTAATAAGAAGTTTCCCCACTCCCCTCAAGAGTAATATAGTTGATCCAATAATGAAACTTGCAATTACTGTTTATAAAATTCCTCCATAAAAGTGTATTTTATACAATTGAGTCTATTACTTGTATTTTTGTTCAATTAACATATGCTAATATTTTGTTTTACTCACCCTTCAAAATGTAAGGGTATTAACAGTAAATTTAATAATCAAAACATTGCATTTTTTCAACTTTTAGAATTATAAAGTCCTAAAGGGATAAGTCTATTGTCAATAATCAGTTGAATTTAAATTTTTAAAATATTTTAATTGTCTCTTTTGCCGCTAAGCAATTTGAAATAATTTTTATAATTTTTTTCTACCAGTATATTACTTAAGAAAAAGCAAATACAATGGACTCTGATAAGAAGTTTCCCCACTTCCCCAAAGAGCAATATGCTTAACCCAACATTGAACCTTGGGATTATTTATAATATTCATCCACTAAAGTGTATTTTATACAATTGTGTCCATTACTTGTATTTTTGTTCAATTAACATATTCAAATATTATGTTTTACTCACCATTCAAAATGCGAGGGTATTAGCAATAAATTTAATAATCAAAACATTTCATTTTTTCAACTATTAGAATTTTAAAGTTTTAAAGTGATAAATTCATTGTTAATAATAAGTGGAATTTAAATTTTGTAATTTTTTTAATTGTCTATTTTGCCACAAAACAATTTAAGAGAATTTTTAGAATTTTTGTCTAACAACATACTATTTAAGAAAAAGCAAATGCAGTGGACTCTAACAAGAAGTTTCCCCATTCACCTATAAAGCAATATGGTTGTCCCAAGTTTGAAGCTTGCAATTACTATTTATAATATTCATCGACAAAACTTTATCTTATACAATTGAGTCCATTACTTGTATTTTTGTTCAATTAAGACTTTCAAATATTATTTTTTTCTCACTATTCAAAGTCAATGGTATTAGCAATAAATTTAAAAATCAAAACATTATACTTTTTCAATTTTTAGAATTCTAAAATCCTGTAGGAATAAATACATTGTTAATTATCAGTTGAATTTTAGTGTTGTAATTTTTTTAATTGTCTCCTTTATGACATTGCTATTTGAAATAATTTATATAATTTTAGTCCAAAAGAAATACTAATTTAGAAAAAGCTAATATATAGGACTTTATTAAGAAGTTTCCCTATTTCTCTCAAGTGCAATATGCTTGACCTAATATTGAGAGTTAGGATTGCTATTTATCATATTCGTCCAATAAAGTGTATTTTATACAATTAAGTGCATTACTTAAATTTTTGGTTAGTTAAGATTTCACTCCAATTAAGCAATTTGACATAATTTTTATAATTTTTGTCTACTAGCACATTACTTAAGAAAAAACAAATGCAATGGACTCTAAGAAGAAGTTTCCCCACTCCCCTCCAAAGCAATATGGTTGACCCAAGATTGAACCTTGCGATTACTATTTATAATATTCATTCACAAAAGTGTATTTTATACAATTGAATCCATTACTTGTATTTTTGTTCAATTAAGATTTTCAAATATTATATTTTACTCACCATTCAAAATGCAAGGACATTAATATTAAATTTAATAATCAAAATATTGCATTTTTTTAACTTTTATAATTTTAAAGTTTTAATGGGATAAATCTATTCTTAATAATCAGTTGAATTTAAATTTTGTAATTTTTTTAATTGTTTACTTTGCCACAAAGCAATTTGAGATAATTTTTATAATTTTTGTCTACCAACATATTACTTAAGAAAAAACAAAAACAAATGGACTCTAATAAGAAGTTTCCCTACTCCCCTTAAGAGGAATATGGTTGAACCAAGATTGAACCTTGAGATTACTATTTATAATATTCATCCACAAAAGTTTATTTTATACAATTGAATTCTTTACTTGTATTTTTGTTGAATTAAGATTTTCAAATATTATATTTTACTCACCGTTCAAAATGCAAAGGCATTAACAATAAATTTAATAATCACAACATTGAATTTTTTTAACTTTTAGAATTTTAAAGTTTTAAATTTTTAAATTTTTTTAATTTTCTCCTTTGCCACAATGCAATTTGCAAGAATTTATATAATTTTTGTCTACCAACATATTACTTAAGACAAAGCAAATGCAATGGACTCTAAGAAGAAGTTTCCCTACTCCCCTCTAATGCAATATGGTTTATCCAAGATTGAAACTTGTAATGACTATTTATAATATTCATTCACAAAAAGTGTATTTTATGTAATTGAGACCATTTCTTCTATTTTTGTTCAATTAAGATTTTCAAATATTATGTTTTACTCGCAATTGAAAATGTAATGACATTAACAATAAATTTAATAATCAAAACATTGCATTTTCTAAACATTTCAAATTCTAAAGTCCTATAGTAATAAATTTATTGTTAATAATCAGTTGAATTTAAATTTTCTAATTTTTTTAATTGTCTTCTTTGCTACAATGTAATTTGAGATAGTTTATATAATTTTTGTAAACCACCATATTACTTAAGAAAAAACAAATACAATGGATTCTAATAAGAAGTTTCCCCACTTCGCTCAAGAGCAATATGCTTAACCCAAGATTGAAACTTGCGATTACTACTTATAATATTCATCCACAATAGTGTATTTTATACAATTGAGTCCATTATTTGTATTTTTGTTCAATTAAGGTTTTCAAATGTTATGTTTTACTTACCATTCAAAATGCAATGACATTAAGAATAAATTTAATAATCAAAACATTGAATTTTCTCAACTTTTAGGATTTTATAGTCCTATAAGGATAAATCCTCTATTAATTTTCAGTTGAATTTACATTTTGTAATTTTTTTAATTATCTCATATGCCACAAAGCAATTTAAAATAATTTATATAATTTTTCTCTACCAACATATTACTTAAGAAAAAGCAAATACAATGAACTCTAATAAGAAGTTTCCTCACTCCCTTTAAGGGCAATATGGTTGACCCAAGAATGAAACTTGAGATTACTATTTATAATATTCATCTACAAAAGTGTATTTTCGACAATTAAGTCCATTACTTCTATTTTTGTTGAATTAAGATTTTCAAATATTATATTTTACTCACCATTCAAAATGCAAGGACATTAGCTTTATATTTAATAATCAAAACATTGCATTTTTTCAACTTTTAGAATCTTAAAGTTTTAAAAGGATAAATCCATTGTTAATAATCAATTGAATTTAAATTTTATAATTTTTTTAATTGTCTACTTTGCCACAAAGCAATTTGAGATAATTTTTATAGTTTTTGTCTACCAACATATTATTTAAAAAAAAAGCAAATGCAATAAACTCTGAGAAGAAATTTCCCTACTCCCCGCCAAAGCAATTTGGTTGACCAAAGATTGAAGCCTATGATTACTATTTATAATATTCATCCACAAAAATTTATTTTATACAATTGAGTCCATTACTTGCATTTTTGTTCAATTAAGACTTTCAAATATTATGTTTTTCTGACCATTTAAATGCAATGACATTAGCAATAATTTTAAAAATCAAAACATCGTACTTTTTCAATTTTTAGAATTCTAAGGTCCAGTAAAAATAAATGCTTTGTTAATCATTAGTTGAATTTTAATTTTGTAACTTTTTTAATTGTCTCCTTTAAGACATTGCAATTTGAAATGATTTATGTAATTTGAGTCTAAAAAAATATTATTTTAGAAAAAGCTAATGTTTGGGACTCTAATAAGAAGTTTCCCCACGCCCTTTAAGAGCAATATGCTTGACCCACATTGAAGTTTGAGATTGTTATTTATAATATTCGTCAACTAAAGTGTATTTTATACAATTGAGTCCATTACTTGTATTTGTGTTTAATTAACATATTCAAATATTATATTTTTCTCACCATTCAAAATGCAAGGGCATTAACAATAAATTTAATAATCAAAACATTGTGTTTCCTTAACTTTTAGAATTTTAAAGTTTTAAAGGGATAAATCCATTATTAATAATCAGTTGAATTTAAATTTTGTAATTTTTTTGGATTGTCTCCTTTACCATAATGCAATTTGAAATAATTTATATAATTTTTGTCCACCAACTTATTACTTAAGAAAAAGCAAATAAAATGGACTCTAATAACAAGTTTGCCCACTCCCCTCAAAAGCAATACGGTTGGCCTAAGATTGATACTTGCGATTACTATTTATAATATTCATCTACAAAAGTGTATTTTATACAATTGAGTCCATTACTTATATTTTTCTTCAATTAAAATTTTCAAATGTTATGTTTTATTCATCATTCAAAATGCAATGGCATTAACAATAAATTTAATAATCAAAACATTGCATTTTCTTAACTCTTAGAATTTTACAGTCCTATAAAGATAAATCCTTTGTTAATCTTCAGTTGAATTTACATTTTGTAATTTTTTTAATTATTTCCTATGCCACAAAGCAATTTGAAATAATTTATATAATTTTTCTCTACCAACATATTATTAAAGAAAAAGCAAATACAATGGACTCTAATAAGAAGTTTCCCTACTCCCTTTAAGGGTAATATGGTTGACCCAAGAATGAAACTTGTGATTACTATTTATAATATTTATCCACAAAAGTGTATTTTATACAATTAAGTTCATTACTTGTATTTTTGTTCAATTAAGATTTTCAAATATTATGTTTTACTCACCATTCAAGATGCAATGACATTAACAATAAATTTAACAGTCAAAACATTGTATTTTCTCAAATTTTAGAATTATAAAGTCCTATAGCGATAAATCCATTGTTAATAATAAGTTGAATTTAAATTTTGTAATTTTTTAATTGTCTCTTTTGCCACAAAGTAATTTGAGATAATTTTATAATTTTTGTCTACTAGCATATTACTTAAGAAAAAGTAAATGCAAAGGACTCTAAGAAGAAGTTTCCCCACTCCCCTCCAAGGCAATTTGTTTGACATAAGATTAAACCTTGTGATTACTATTTATAATATCCATTCGTAAAAGTGTATTTAATACAATTAAGTATATTAATTGTATTTTTGTTCAATTAAGATTTTCAAATATCATGATTTACGCACCATTCAAAATGTAATGGTTTTATACTAAATTTAATAATCAAAATATTGCATTTTCTTAACTTTTAGAATTTTAAAGTCCTATAGGAATAAATCCTTTGTTAATAATTAGTTGAATTTAAATTTTGTAATTTTTTAATTGTTTCCTTTGTTACAATGCAATTTGAAATAATTTATGTTATTTTTGTCTACCAATATATTACTTAAGAAAAAGCAAACGTGATGGACTCTAAGAAGAAGTTTCCGTGCTCCCCTCCAAAGCAATATGGTTGACCCAAGATTAAAGCTTGCTTTTATTATTTATAGTATTCATCCACAAAAGTTTATTTTATACAATTGAGTCCATTACTTGTATTTTTCTTATATTAACATTTTCAAATATTATGTTTTACTCACCATTCAAAATGCAATGGCTTTAACAATAAGTTTAATAATAAAAACATTGCATTTTCTTAACTTTTAGAATTTTAAAGTCATATAGGGATAAATCCTTTCTAAATAATTAGTTAATTTAAAATTTGTAGTTTTTTTAATTGTCACCTTTGCCATAATGCAATTTGAAATAATTTATATAATTTTTGTCTACAAACACATTACTTAAGAAAAAACAAATCAAATGGACTCTAATAAATAGTTTTATTATTTATGGTTGACAAAAGATTGAAACATGCGATTACTATTTATAATATTCATCCATGAAAGTGTATTTTATATAATTGGGCCCACTACTTGTATTTTTGTTCAATTAAGACTTTCAAATATTATGTTTTTCTCACCATTCAAATGCCATGGCATTAGAAATAAATTTAAAAATCAAGATATTGCACTTTTTCAATTTTTAGAATTCTAAAGTCCTGTAGGAATAAATGTCTTCTTAATTATTAGTTGAATTTTAATTTTGTAATTATTTTAATTGTCTCCTTTGTGACATTGCTATTTGAAATTATTTATATAATTTTAGTCTAAAAAAATATTACTTTAGAAAAAGCTAATGTGTGGGAGTTTTATAAGAACTTTCCCCACTTCCCTCAAGAGCAATATGCTTGACACGACATTAAAAGTTGGGATTGCTATTTATAATATTCGTCCACCAAAGTGTATTTTATACAATTGAGTCTATTACTTGCATTTTTGTTCAAGTAGGATTTTCAAATATTATGTTTTAGTTACCATTCAAAATGCAATGAAATTAACAATAAATTGAATAATCAAAACATTGCATTTTCTCAGCTTTTAGAATTATAAAATCCTATAGGGATAAATCCATTGTTAATAATCAGTTGAATTTAAATTTTGTAATTTCTTAATTGTCTCCTTTGTCACAAAGCAAGTTGAGATAATTTTATAATTTTTGTCTTCCAGCTTATTACTTAAGAAAAAGTAAATGCAAAGGACTTTAAGAAGAACTTTCCCCACTCCCCTCCAAAGCAATATGTTTGACACAAGATTAAAACTTACGATTACTATTTATAATATTCATCCACAAAAGTGTATTTAATACAATTGAGTCCATTACTTGTATTTTTATTCAATGAAGACTTTCAAATAATATATTTTTCTCACTAATCAAGTGTAATGACATTAGTAACAAATTTAAAAATCAAAATATTGTACTTTTTTAATTATAGGAATTTTAAAGTTCTATAGGAATAAATGCATTATTATTTATTAATTGAATTTTAATTTTGTAATTTTTTTAATTGTCTCCTTTGTGACATTGCTATTAGAAACAATTTATATAATTTTAGTTTAAAAAAGTATTACTTTAGAAAAACTAATTTGTGGGAGTCTAATAAGAAGTTTCCCCACTCCCCTCCCAAGCAATATGATTGACCCAAGATTGAAACTTGCAATTACTTTTTATAATATTCATTCACAAAAGTGTATTTTATACAATTAGGTCCACTACTTGTATTTTTGTTCAATTAAGACTTTCAAATATTATGTTTTTCTCACCATTCAAATACAATGACATTATTAATAAATTTTAAAATCAAAACATTGCACTTTTTCAATTTTTAGGATTCTAAAGTCCTTTAGGAAAAAATGTATTCTTAATTATCAGTTGAATTTTAATTTTGTAATTTTTTTAATTGTCTCCTTTGTGACATCACTATTTGAAATTATTTATATAATTTTAGTCTAAAAAAATATTACTTTAGAAAAAGCTAATGTGTGGTAGTCCTATAAGAAGTTTTCTCACTTCCCTCAAGAACAATATGCTTGACCTAACATTGAAGGTTGTGATTGCTATTTATAATATTCGTCCACCGTAATGTATTTTATACAATTGAGTCCATCACTTGTATTTTTATTCAATTAAGATTTTCAAATATTATGTTTTACTCAACATTCAAAATGCAATGACATTAACAATAAATTGAATAATCAAAATATTGCATTTTCTCAACTTTTAGAATTTTGAAGTCCTATAGAGATAAATCCATTGTTAATAATTAGTTGAATTTAAATTTTGTAATTTTTTAATTGTGTCCTTTGCCACAAAGCAATTTCAGATAATTTTTGTCTATCAACATATTACTTATGAAAAAGCAAATGCTATGGAGTCTAAGAAGAAGTTTCCTCACTCCATTCTAAAGTAATATGGTTGACCTAAGATTGAAGTTTACGATTATTATTTATAATATTTATCCATAAAAATGTATTATATACAATTGAGTCCTTTAATTGCATTCTTTTTCAATTAAGAAGTTCAAATATGATGTTTTACTCACCATTCAAAATGTAATGACTTTGACAATAAATTTAATAATCACAACATTGCATTTTCTTAACTATTAGAATTTTAAAGTCCTATAGGGATAAATTCTTTGTTTATAATTAGTTGAATTTAAATTTTGTAATTTTTTTAATTGTCTCCTTTTCCATAATGCAATTTGAAATAATTAATATAATTTTTATCTATTAACATATTACTTAAGAAAAAGTAAATGCAATGGACTCTAAGAAGAAGTTTCCCCACTCCCTTCCAAAGCAATATGGTTGACCCAAGATTAAAGCTTGCGACTACTATTTATAATATTCATCCACAAAAGTGTATTTTATACAATTGAGTTCATTACTTGTATTTTTGTTCAATTAAGATTTTCGAATATTATGTTTTACTCACTATTCAAAATGCAATGGTATTAGCAATAAATTTAATAATCAAAACATTACATTTTCTTAACTTTTAGAATTTTAAAGTCCTATAGGTATAAATCCTTAATTAATAATGAGTTGAATTTAAATTTTGTAATCTTTTTAATTGTCTCCTTTGTGACAATGCAATTTGAAATAATTTATATAATTTTTGTCTACTAACATAATACTTAAGAAAAAGTAAATTCAATGGACTCCAATAAGAAGTTTTCTCACTCCCCTCAAGAGCAATATGTTTGACCCAACATTAAAATGTGGGATTGCTATTTATAATAGTTGTCCACTAAAGTGTATTTTATACAATTGAGTTCGTCACTTGTATTTTTGTTCAATTAACATATTCAAATATTATATTTTACTCATCCTTCAAAATGCAAGGGCGTTAACAATAAATTTAATAATCAAAATATTACGTTTTTTCAACTTTTAGAATTTTGAAGTTTTAAAGGGATAAATTTGTTGCTAATAATTAGTTGAATTTAAATTTTGTAATTTTTTTAATTGTTTACTTTGCCACAAAGTAATTTGGGATAATTTTTATAATTTTTGTCTACCAACATATTACTTAAGAAAAAGCAAATGCAATGGACTCTAAGATGAACTTTCCCCGCTCCCCTCCAAAGCAATATGGTTGACCCAAGATTGAAACTTCTGATTGTTATTTATAATATTTATTTACAAAACTTCGTCTTATACAATTGAGTCCATTCTTGTATTTTTGTTTAATTAAGATTTTCAAATATTATATTTTACTCACCATTCAAAATGCAATGGTATTAACAATAAATTTAATAATCAAACATTGCATTTTCTCAACTTTTAGAATTTGAATGTCTAATAGGGATAAATCCATTGTTAATAATCAGTTGAATTTAAATTTTGTAATTTTTTTAATTGTTTTCTTTGTCATAATGCAATTTGAAATAATTTATATAATTTTTGTCTACCAACATATTACTTAAGAAAAAGCAAATACAATGAACTCTAATAAGAAGTATCCCCACTCCTACCAAGAGCAATATGGTTGACCTAATATTGAAGCTTGCAATTATTATTTATAATATTCATCCATAAAAGTATATTTTATACAATTGAGTTCATTATTTGTATTTTTGTTATATTAAAATTTTTAAATGTTATGTTTTACTCACCATTCAAAATGAAATGACTTTAACAATAAATATAATAATCAAACCATTGCATTTTCTCAACTTTTAGAATTTTAAAGTTTTATAGGGATAAATCCTTTATTAATAAATAGTTGTATTTAAATTTTGTAATTTTTTTAATTGTCTCTTTTGCCACAATGCAATTTGAAATAATTTATATAATTTTTGACTACTAACATAATACTTAAAAAAAGCAAATTCAATGGACTCTAATAAGAAATTTTCCCACTCCCTTTAAGAGCAATATGTCTAACCCAACATTAAAACTTGTATTGCTATTTATAATAATCGTCCACGAAAGTGTATTTTATACAATTGAGTTTATTTTTGTATTTTTGTTCAACTAAGATTTTCAAAGATTATGTTCTACTCACCATATTCAAAATGCAATGGCTTTAACAATATATTTAAAAATCAAAACATTGCATTTTTTAAACTTTTAGAATTTTAAAGTTTTATAGGGATAAATCCTTTGTTAATAATCAGTTGAATTAAATTTTAATATTTTTTTAATTATTTGCTTTTCCACAATGCAATTTGAAATAATTCATATAATTTTTGGCTCCCAACATATTACTTAAGAAAAATCAAATAAAATGGTGTCTAATAAGAAGTTTCCCCACTCTACTCAAGAGGAATATGGTTAACCCAAGATTAAAGTTTGCAATTGCTATTTATCATATTCATCCACAATAGTGTATTTTATATAATTTAGTCCATTACTTGTATTTTATTTGAATTAAGATTTTCAAATATTATCTTTTACTCACTGTTCAAAATGCTAGAGCATTAACAATAAATTTAATAATCAAAACATTATGTTTTTTCAACTTTTGAAATTTTAAAGTTTTAAAGGGATAAATCAATAGTTACTAATCAATTAAATTTAAATTTTGTAATTTTTTAATCGTCTCATTTTCCACAATGCAATTTGAAATAATTTATATAATTTTTGTCTACCAACATATTACTTAAGAAAAAGCAAATGCAATGGACTGTAAAAAGCAGTTTCTCCACTCCCCTTCAAAGCAATATGGTTGACCTAAGATTGAAACTTGCTTATAATATCCATCCACAAAAGTGTATTTTATACAATTGAGTCAATTCTTGTCTTTTTGCTCAATTAAGATTTTCAAATATTATATTCTACTCACCATTCAAAATGCAATGATATTAACAATAAATTTAGTAGTCAAAACATTGCATTTTCTCAACTTTTAGAATTTTAAAGTCCTATAGGGATAAATCCATTGTTAATAATCAATTGAATTTAAATTTTGTAATTTTTTTAATTGTCTCCTTTACCACAATGCAAATTGAAATAATTTATATAATTTTTGTCTATTAACATATTACTTAAGAAAAATCAAATACAATGGACTCTAATAAGAAGTTTCCCTACTCCCCTCCAATCCAATATGGTTGACCCAAGATTGAACCTTGCGATTACTATTTATAATATTCATCTACAAAAGTATATTTTAAATAATTGAGTCCATTACTTATATTTTTGTTCAATTAAGATTTTCAAATATTGTGTTTTACTCATGATTCAAAATGCAATGGCTTTAACAATAAATATAACAATTAAAACATTGCATTTTTTGAACATTTATAATTTTAAAGTCCTATAGGGATAAATTCTTTGTAAATAATCAGTTGAATTTAAATTTTGTAATTTTTTCATTGTCTCCTTTGCCCCAAAGTAATTTGAGATAATTTTTATAATTTTTCTCTACCAACATATTACTTAAAAAATGCAAATGCAATGGTCTCTAAGAAAAAGTTTCCCCACTCTCCTCCAATGCAATATGGTTGACCTAAGATTAAAGCTTGTGATTACTATTTATAATATTCATCCACAAAAGTGTATTTTAAACAATTGAGTCCATTACTTATATTTTTGTTTAATTACAATTTTCAAATATTGTGTTTTACTCATGATTCAAAATGCAATGGCTTTAACAATAAATTTAACAATCAAAAAATTTCATTTTTTCAACTTTTAGAATTTTAAAGTACTATAAGGATAAATCCTTTGTTAATAATCAATTGAATTTCAATTTTGTGATTTTTTTTATTATCTCCTTTGCCTCAAAGTAATTTGAGATAATTTTTATAATTTTTGCCTACCAACATATTACTTAAGAAAAAGTAAATGGGACTCAAAAAAGAAGTTTCTCCACTCCCCTCCAAAGCAATATGGTTGACCTAAGATTGAAGCTGACAATTTTTATTTATAATATTCATCCACAAAACTTTATCTTATACAATTGAGTCCGTTCTTGTATTTTTCTTTAATTAAATTTTCAAATATTATGTTTTACTCACCATTCAAAATGCAATGGGATTGACAATAAATTTAATAATCAAAACCATGCATTTTCTCAACTTTTAAAAGTTTAAAGTCCTATAAGGATAAATTCTTTGCTAATAATCAATTGAATTTCAATTTTGTAATTTTTTTAATTATCTCCTATTTCACAATGCAAATTGAAATAATTCATATAATTTTTATCTACTAACATATTACTTAAGAAAAATCAAATGCAATGGACTCTAAGAAGAAGTTTCCTTACTCCCCTCCAATCCAATATGGTTGACCTAGGATTGAAGCTTGCGATTACTATTTATAATATTCATTCGTAAAAGTGTATTTTATACAATTGGGTCCATTACTTGTATTTTTATTCCATTAAGATTTTCACATATTGTATTTTACTCACAATTCAAAATGCAATGGTTTTAACAATAAAATTAACAATCAAAACATTGCATTTTTTCAACTTTTAGAATTTTAAAGTCCTATAGGGATAAATCCTTCGTAAATAATTAGTTGAATTTAAAATTTATAATTTTTTCATTGTCTCCTTTGCCCTAAAGTAATTTGACATAATTTTTATAATTTTTGCCTACCAACATATTACTTAAGAAAAAGTAAATGCAATGGACTCAAAAAAGAAGTTTCTCCACTCCCCTCCAAAGCAATAAAGTTGACCCAGGATTGAAGCTGGTGATTTTTATTTATAATATTCATCCACAAAACATTATCTTATACAATGGACTCCATTCTTGTATTTTTGTTCAATTAAGATTTTCAAATATTATGTTTTGCTCACCATTCAAAATGCAATGGGATTGACAATAAATTTAATAATCAAAACCATGCATTTTCTCAACTTTTAGAAGTTTAAAGTCCTCTAAGGATAAATCTTTTGTTGATAATCAATTGAATTTCAATTTTGTAATTTTTTTAATTGTCTCCTTTTCCATAATGCAAATTGAAATAATTTATATAATTTTTGTCTACTAACATATTACTTAAGAAAAAGCAAATGCAATGGACTCTAAGAAGAAGTTTCCCTACTCCCATCCAATCCAATATGGTTGACCCAGGATTGAAGTTTGTGATTACTATTTATAATATTTATTCGCAAAAGTGTATTTTATACAATTAAGTCCATTACTTGTATTTTTGTTCCATTAAGATTTTCACATATTGTGTTTTACTCACAATTCAAAATGCAATGACTTTAACAATAAATTTAACAATCCAAACATTGCATTTTTTCAACTTTTAGAATTTTAAAGTCCTATAGGGATAAATCCTTTGTAAATAATTAGTTGAATTTAAATTTTATAATTTTTTCATCATCTCCTTTGCCCCAAAGTAATTTGAGATAATTTTTATAATTTTTGCCTACTAACGTATTACTTAAGAAAAGGTAAATGCAATGGACTCTAAGAAGAAGTTTCCCCACTCCCCTCCATTATAATATGGTTGACCCAAAATTAAAGCTTGTGATTATTATTTATAATATTCATCTGCAATAATGTATTTTATATAATTGAGTCAATTACTTGTATTTTTGCTTAATTAAGATTTTCAAGTATTATCTTTTACTCACCCTTTAAAATGCAAGGGCATTAACAATAAATTTAATAATCAAAACATTGCATTTTTTGAACTTTTAGAATTTTAAAGTTATAAGTTTTGTAATTTGTGTAATCGTCTCCTTTGCTACAAGACAATTTGAAATAATGTATATAATTTTTGTGTACCAACATATTACTTAAGAAAAAGCAAATGCAATGGACTTTAACAATAAGTTTCTCCACTCCCTTCCAATGCAATATAGTTAACCCAAGATTGAAATTTGCAATTCCTATTTATAATATTTATCCACAAAAGTGTATTTTATACAATTGAGTCCATTACTTGTATTTTTGCTGAATTAAGATTTTCAAATATTATCTTTTACTCACCGTTCAAAATGAAAGGGCATTAACGATAAATTTAATAATCAAAATATTGCATTTTCCTAACTTTTAGAATTTTAGGGTTATAAATTTTGTAATTTGTTTAATTGTCTCCTTTGCCAGAAGGCAAATTGAAATAATTTATATAATTTTTCTCTTCCAACATATTACTTAAGAAAAAGTAAACGCAATGGATTCTAAGAAGAAGTTTCCCCACTCCTCTCCAAAGTAATATGGTTGACCTAAGATTGAAACTTGCGATTATTATAGATAATAGTCATCCACAAAAGTTTATCTTATACCATTGAGTCCATTACTTGTATTTTTGTTCAATTAAGATTTTCAAATATTGTCTTTTACTCACCATTCAAAATGCAATGGGTTTAACGATAAATTTAATAATCAAAACATTACATTTTCTCAACTTTTATAATTTTAAAGTCCTATAGGGATAAATCCTTTGTTAATAATCAGTTGAATTTAAATTTTATAATTTTTTTAATTGTCTCCTTTTCCACAATGCAATTTGAAATAATTTATATAATTTTTGTCTACTAACATATTACTTAAGAAAAAGCAAATGCAATGGACTCAAAAAGGACGTTTTTCCACTCCCCTCCAAAGCAATATGGTTGACCCAGGATTGAAGCTGGTGATTTTTATTTATAATATTCATCCACAAAACTTTATCTTATACAATGGAGTCCATTCTTGTATTTTTGTTCAATTAAAATTTTCAAGTATTATGTTTTACTCTCAACTTAAAATGCAATGGGATTGACAATAAATTTAATAATCAGAACAATGCATTTTTTCAACTTTTAAAAGTTTAAAGTCCTATAGGGATAAATCCTTTGTTAATAATCAATTGAATTTCAATCTTGTAATTTTTTTAATTGTCTCATTTTCCACAATGCAATTTGAAATAATTTATATAATTTTTGTCGACTAACATATTACTTAAGAAAAAGCGAATGCAATGGACTCAAAGATTAAGTTTCCCCACTCCCCTCCAAATTAACAAGGTTGACCCAATATTGAAGCTTGCGATTACTATTTATAATATTCATTTGCAAAAGTGTATTTTATACTATTGAGTCCATTACTTGTATTTTTGCTAGATTAAGATTTTCAAATATTATCTTTTACTCACCCTTTAAAATGCAAGGGCATTAACCATAAATTTAATAATCAAAACATTGCATTTTTTCAACTTTTAGAATTTTAAAGTTATAAATTTTGTAATTTTTTTCATTCTCACCTTTGCCACAAGGCTAATTGAAATAATTTATATAATTTTTGTCTTCCAACATATTACTGAAGAAAAAGCAAAAGCAATAGACTCTCAAAAGAAGTTTCCCGACTCCCCTCCAAAGCAATACTATTGATAATATTCATCCACAAAAGTGTATTTTATACTATTGAGTCTATTATTTGTATTTTTGCTGGATTAAGATTTTCAAATATTATCTTTTACTCACCGTTTAAAATGCAAGGGCATTAACGATAAATTTAATAATCAAAACATTGCATTTTCTAAAATTTTAGAATTAAGGTTATAAATTTTGTAATTTGTTTAATTGTCTCCTTTGCTATAAGGCAATTTGAAATAATTTATATAATTTTTCTCTTCCAACATATTACTTAAGAAAAAGTAAAGGCAATGGACTCTAAGAAGAAGTTTCCCCACTCCCCTCCAAAGTAATATGGTTGACCCAATATTGAAACTTGCAATTACTATAGATAATAGTCATCCATAAAAGTTTATCTTATACCATTGAGTCTATTACTTGTATTTTTGTTCAATTAAGATTTTCAAATATTGTCCTTTACTCACCATTCAAAATGCAATGGCTTTAACGATAAATTTAATAATCAAAACATTGCATTTTCTTAACTTTTATAATTTTAAAGTCCTAGAGGGATAAATCCTTCATTAATAATCAATTAAATTTAAATTTTGTAATTTTTTTAATTGGCTCCTTTTCCACAATGCAATTTGAAATAATTTATATAATTTTTGCCTACTAACATATTACTTAAGAAAAAGCAAATGCAATGGACTCTAAGAAGAAGTTTCCCCACTCCCCTCCAATACAATATGGTTGACCTAAGATTGAAGTTTGCAATTACTATTTATAATATTCATCTGCAAAAGTGTATTTTATACAATTGAGTCCATTACTTGTATTTTTGTTCCATTAAGATTTTCACATATGATGTTTTACTTATGATTTAAAATGTAATGGATTTAACAATAAATTTAACAATCAAAACATTGCATTTTTTCAACTTTTTAGAATTTTGAAGTCCTGTAGGGATAAATCCTTTGTAAATAATCAGTTGAATTTAAATTTTGTCATTTTTTCATTGTCTCCTTTTCCCCAAAGTAATTTGAGATAATTTTCATAATTTTTGTTTACCAACATATTACTTAAGAAAAAGCAAATGAAATGAACTCTAAGAAGAACTTTCCCTACTCCCCTCAAAAGCAATATGGTTGACCCAAGATTGAAACTTGCGATTACTATTGATGATATTCATCCACAAAAGTGTATTTTAGACTATTGAGTCCATTACTTGTATTTTTCCTAGATTAAGATTTTCAAATATTATCTTTTACTCACCATTTAAAATGAAAGGACATTAACGATAAATTTAATAATTAAAACATTGCATTTTTTTGACTTTTAGAATTTTAAAATTATAAATTTTGTAATTTGTTTCATTGTCTCCTTTGCCACAAGGCAATTTGAAATAATTTATATAACTTTTGTCTACCAACATATTACTTAAGAAAAATCAAAGGTAATGGACTCAAAGAAGAAGTTTTCCTGCTTTTCTCTAAAGCAATACGATTGACTTAAGATTGAAAGTCGCGATTACTATTTATAATATTTATTTGCAAAAGTGTATTTTATACAATTAAGTCCATTACTTGTATTTTTGCTGAATTGAGAGTTTCAAATATTATCTTTTACTCATCGTTCAAATTGCAAGGGCATTAATAATAAATTTAATAATCAAAACATTACATTTTTTGAACATTTAGAATTTTAAAGTTATAGATTTCGTAATTTATTTAATT
The DNA here is from genome assembly GCA_020883675.1 of Bruguiera gymnorhiza. Taxonomy (NCBI): domain Eukaryota; kingdom Viridiplantae; phylum Streptophyta; class Magnoliopsida; order Malpighiales; family Rhizophoraceae; genus Bruguiera; species Bruguiera gymnorhiza. The sequence goes on from JAIRCJ010000104.1 coordinate 55,495, forward strand.
GTCTCCTTTGCCACAAGGCAATTTGAAATAATTTATATAATTTTTGTGTACCAACATATTACTTAAGAAAAAGCAAAGGCAATGGACATTAAGAAGAAGTTTCCCCACTCCCCTTCAAAGTAATATGGTTGACCCAAGATTGAAACTTGCGATTACTATAAATAATAGTCATCCACAAAAGTTTATCTTATACCATTGAGTCCATTACTTGTATTTTTGTTCAATTAAGATTTTCAAATATTGTCTTGTACTCACCATTCAAAATGCAATGGCTTTAACGATAAATTTAATAATCAAAACATTGCGTTTTCTCAACTTTTAGAATTTTAAAGTCCTAAAGGGATAAATCCTTTGTTAATAATCAGTTGAATTTAAATTTTATAATTTTTTTAATTGTCTCCTTTTCCACAATGCAATTTCAAATAATTAATATAATTTTTGGCTACTAACATATTACTTAAGAAAAGCAAATGTAATAGACTCTAAGAAGATGTTTTCCCACTCCCCTCCAAAGTAATATGGTTGACCCAAGATTGAAGCTTACGATTACTATTTATAATAATCATCCACAAAAGTGTATTTCATACAATTAAGTCCATTACTTGTATTTTTGTTTAATTAACATTTTCAAATATTATGTTTTACTCACCATTCAAAATGCAATGACATTAACAATAAATTTAATAATCAAAACATTTCATTTTCTCAACTTTTAGAATTTTGAAGTCATATAAGGATAAATCTATTGTTAATGATTAGTTGAATTTGAATTTTATAATTTTTTAATTGTCTTTTTTGCCACAAAGCAATTTGAGATAATTTTTGTCTACCAACATATTATTTATGAAAAAGCAAATGCAATGGAGTCTAAGAAGAAGTTTCCCCACTCCCCTCTAAAGAAATATGGTTGACCCAAGATTGAAGCTTACAATTACTATTTATAATATTCATCTACAAAAGTGCATTTTATACAATTGAGTCAATTACTTGTATTTTTGTTCAATTAATATTTTCAAATATTATGTTTTACTCACCATTCAAAATGCAATGGTATTAATAATAAATTTAATAATCAAAACATTTCATTTTTTCAACTTTTAGAATTTTAAAGTCTTACAGGAATAAATCCATTGTAAATAATTTGTTGAATTTGAATTTTATAATTTTTTTAATTGTCTCCTCTGCCACAATGTAATTTGAAATAATTTATATAATTTTTGCATAACAAGATATTACTTAAGAAAAAGTAAATACAATGGACTTTAATAGGAACTTTCCCCACTCCCCTGAAGAGCAATATGCTTGACTCAACATTGAAGCTTAGGATAGTTATTTATAATATTCGTCTACATAAGTGTATTTTATACAATTGAGTCCATTATTTGTATTTTTGTTGAATTAAGATTTTCAAATATTAAGTTTTACTTACCATTGAAAATGCAAGGGCATTAATAATAAATTTAACAATCAAAACATTGTGTTTTTTCAACTTTTATAATTTTAAAGTTTTAAAGGGATAAATCCATTATTAATAATTAGTTGAATTTATTTTTTATAATTTTTTTAATTGTCTCCTTTACCATAATTTAATTTGAAATAATTTATATAATTGTTGCCTACCAACACATCACTTAAGAAAAAGCAAATACAATGGACTCTAATAAGAAGTTTCCCTACTCCCCTTAAGCGCAATATGCTTGACCCAATATTGAAACTTGCGATTACTATTGATAATATTCATCCACAAAAGTTTATCTTATACAATTGAGTCCATTACTTGTACTTTAGTTCAATTAAGACTTTCAAATATTATGTTTTTCTCACCATTCAAATTCAATGGCATTAGCAATAAATTTAAAAATCAAGACCTTACACTTTTTTAATTTTTAGAATTCTAAAGTCCTGTAGGAATAAATGCATTGTTAATTATCAGTTGAATTTTAGGGTTGTACTTTTTTTAATTGTCTCCTTTGTGACATTGCTATTTGAAATAATTTACATAATTTTAGTCTAAAAAAATATTACTTTAGAAAAAGCTAATGTATGGGACCCTAATATGAAGTTTCTTCACCTTCCTTAAGAGCAATATGCTTGACCCAACATTGAAGGTTGGCATTACTATTTATAATATACGTCCACTAAAGTGTATTTTATACAATTGAGTCCATTACTTGTATTTTTGTTCAATTAAGATTTTTAAATATTATATTTTACTTACCATTCAAAATGCAATGACATTGACAATAAATTCAATAATCAAAACATTGCATTTTCTCAACTTTTAGAATTTTGAAGTTCTATAAGGATAAATCCATTGTTAATGATCAGCTAAATTTGAATTTTGTAATTTTATAATTATCTCCTTTGCCACAAAGCAATTTGAGATAATTTTTGTCTACCAACATACTACTTATGAAAAAGCAAATGCAATAGACTCTAAGAAGAAGTTTCCTCTCTCCCCTCTAAAGTAGTATGGTTGACCCAAGATTGAAGCTTGCGATTACTATTTATAATATTCATCCACAAAAGTGTATTTTATACAATTGAGTCTATTATTTGTATTTTTGTTTAATTGAGATTTTCAAATATCATGTTTTACTCACCATTCAAAATGCAATGGCTCTAACAATAAATTTAATAATCAAAACATTACATTTTCTCATATTTAGAATTTTAAAGTCTTATAGGGTTAAATTCATTGTTAATAATCAGTTGAATTTAAATTTTATAATTTTTTTAATTGTCTCTTTTGTCACAATGCAATTTGAAATAATTTATATAATTTTTGTCTACCAATATATTAGTTAAGAAAAAGAAAATGTAATGGACTTTAAGTAGAAGTTTTCCCACTCCCCTCCAAACCAATATTGTTGACCCAAGATTGAAGCTTGTGAGCCCTTACAAAAAAAGATAGTTTGATACTAGACCATATTGATAAAATTTTAAATCCTAAAAAAAAAAGGAGTAGTTGGAAAAATATTTTCATCAATCTCAAGATAAGACTAAAGTCAAAGAATTAAAAGAAGATTATTATTTAAAAATTGTTATTTAAAGAGTTAGAAATAATCATTCTAGTTTAAAAACTAGAATAGCAATAATAAAATCTTCAATTAGTGAGCTTAAAGGTTAAATCAGTCAGTTAAAAAGTGAGATAAAAGGAATAAAAAAAGAGTGTCAATTCTAGAATCTATATTTGATGAGATGAAAAAACCTCCAGACATTCCATATACTTCCTTAAAAGAAAAGTTAAATACTTTTTAATATACTAATCTAATTGATAGGGTTATCACCCACAAATGGTATACTTAGATTACTATCATAATTAGTAAAGAGTAAACCTTTTCTACAATAAAGTTAATTGATTTTGGCATTGAAATGAATTGTATTAATGAGAGAATAATTCCTCCAAAATACTTTTAAAAAACTACAAAAGTGTTAAACATTACTAATAAGAGCAAACTTGTTATTAAGTACAACCTATCACAAGTTGTTATATGCAATGAAAGAATTTGTATTAAAATTCAATTCATGTTAATTAAAAATCTATCACAAGATGTTATTTTAAGAAATTATTTCTTGCACATACTATATTTTATTAAGGAAGTTAGCGATATAGGAATTTTCTTAGAAATATATGGAAAACTTATTAATTTTAAGTTTATATCTACTCTTCAATATAGAGAGATAGATTTACTTTAAAAAAAATTAAAAGAAGAGAGATTTATTTAATCTCTTTAAAGTAAGTAAAAAATAAATATTTACAAAAGAAAAATAAATACTCTTGTTATTCAAGCGAAAATATAGAAAATACAAAGAAAATTAGAAACAATAGTTTGTGTTGAGATTCCTATAGTTTTTTAGGATAGAAAAACTATGTGCTAAAATTACCATATAAAGTGACTTTTAATGAAAGTTAAGTTCTTACTAAGGCTTGACCTATAGCCATGGAACCAAGGCATTTAGAGATCTACAAAAATAAAATAAGTGATCTCTTGAAGAAAGGGCTTATTAGAAAAAGTAATAGTCCATAAAGTTACCCAATACTTTATGTAGAAAATGCTACAAAGCTTGGAATTTCAAGATTAGTTAATAATTATAAGCCTTTAATTAAGACCTTAAGATGGATTAGGTATCTTATACTTAATAAAAAAAGATTTGCTTAATAGGCTTTATAAAGCCCAAATATTTTTAAAATTTGATATGAAATATGGTTATTGGCAAATTCAAATTCATGAAAAGGATAAATACAAAATAGCATTTATAGTTCCATTCAGATATTATAAGTGGAATGTAAAGTCTTTTAGGTTAAAAAATGCACTCACTGAAATTCAAAAAATCATGAATGAAATATTTAATACTTATTCAGCATTAACTATTGTTTATATCAATAACGTGTTAATATTTTCTAACACAATGGAATAACATTTTAAACACTTGGACCTATTTTTAAAAGTTATCAAAAAAAAGACTAATTTAACTATATCGGCCACAAAGTTGAAACAAGCTTTTGAATAAATTTTGGATAAATCTATTATGTATCCTTTAATTCCAAAGCATATAGATTTTTTGTGTGTTGTGGAAAATAACTATACTTAACCTAGACATAATAAGATTGCATGCTTTTATCTTAAAGATGATATGTGTCCTCATTATACTATGAAGAATTGCCTATACTATCAATAGATATTACATGAAATAGGCTTAGTGGTCATTGAACCCATAGAACATGGCTCTGGATCTAGTTATGGCTTTAATGATTTAACCTGTGCCAAGTTTAAGATAAAGAAAATTCTTTATCTAGAAGACTACCAAGAAGATCTCTTTGGCTGCCAAGAACTTAAAGAATAGTATAAGGTTAAGACCTATAATTATTTTGACTATATTAAAGCATGAAGAAAAGCCTCATTGTATGAAAATAGGCAAAGGATATTTTGTTGGTTAATTCAAATACATCTTCTGAATGATCCAAAAAGATTTCCAAATTAGTGTAAAACATGGTCTTTTAGGTGGGATTTTACACCATATAACTCTACCCCATAAAGTAAGAACTATTTATGAATACTTTTGTGGAGTAAACGATGAGGTTAAAGACCCATTATTGATGTTTGCAACTTCGTATCATATCCCATGGATCATCGAGTAGGATTACATTATTATGGTTAAATAGTTTAATATGTGAGATGTTGACATCAAGCATATTCCATTGTTGGTAAGGCGAATCAACATTCAATGGTAGGAAAAGTTTGATTACATTGTTGATGAAGTCTATATTGGTAAAGGAGTTATTTGCATCAAGGGCCTAAAAGCTCCACCACCAAAGACCATGCCATGTAGCCTAGAAGAAATATTAAAGATTTTAATGGAGTCAATGTCAAAAGAGAGGTTATTGGAAACAATGACTGCCTTACTCCAACTAGAACATGACATGTAGGTAGACCAAGCAGAAAGTAGTTGAAGATACCTCAATGATGGCATCATGCAAGGTTGTCAAAACCAATATGAGTTGTAAAAAGGACAAAACCACTTTCAGTGGAAGAATAATTGAGGGACCTGTAGACAAGCTTTATTAAAGATAGTTTAAAAAAAGATGGAAAAGGACAATGAATCCTTTGATAATGGTGATTACCTTTTTTTATGCATAAAAGACCCCTCAATCATACCCAGAAACAGAGTCTAATATAAGCTTGTAACAACAGTTGGTGTTTAATGAAAGCTTTGTTTATGTAAATATTTTGTTATTATTTTCTTTAAGTTTCTTCCTTTTATATTGGTGTGCTTAATTACTTGATTTAGCATACAAATCAAATTATTGGCAAATCCAGATTCATGGAAAGGATAAATACAAAGCAACATTCACAATTCCATTTGGACATTATAAGTGGAATCTAATGCCTTTTGGGTTAAAAAATCCACCTTTTGTATTTCAAAAAATCATTAATGAAATATTTTAATACTTATTCAGCATTTACTATTGTTTATATCGATGACATGTTAATATTTTCTAACAGGATCGAACAACATTTTAAACACTTAAACCTATTTTTAAAAGTTATTAAAAAAATTCATTTAGTTGTATCAGTCAAATAAATGAAGTTTGTCCTAAATAAGTGTTTGTTAGAAAAGTGGAAATTTTCTAAATAAGAGTTAATCCTAAATAGGGATTTGTCCTAAATAGAAATTTGTGTCTCTTTTAAGGCTACTATCTTAGCTTATAAATAGGCAACTCCTTATAAGTTTAAAATCATATAATCTGAGAAATAAAAAGTGAGAGTTTTCTCCTTCAGTTCTTCTAAGAAACAAAGAATTTATCAAAAAGCACCTATTTTTGTGTTGTTCAACCTAACTTATCACTCCCAATTCCCTTATTTTCTGGAGTCTAATGTCCATATTCTTCTTGATACCCTAAGTTTGTGTTCCTTTGAATATTAGGATTGGGGTTTGTGTGATTGAAATCTAACTTATACTCAAGATTCGTGTTCCTTTGAATATGGGATATAGGGTTTGTGTGATTGAAATTTGACTTAGCTTTCTTGGGTATTGTTTAATTCCTTATGTCTGTTGTATGTTTTTTGGGGTTTGCATCAATTTGTATTAGAGCCTAACTCTAAATCAGGTTGGTCAATTAATTCTTCAATTTTCTACCATGTAATTTATTTATTTCTATTTAGTTTGTCTATTCAGCACATTACCATTCAAACGTGCTAATTTGTTTGTTTGCAATCTTTCTTACTTTTCTTGTTTGTTTAAGTGGATAAGTATCAAATCATGTTATTTTAAATTTCATTTGTTGTCTCTAAGTATTTTACTATTGTTTTGTGTTTAGTCAAAAAAAAAAAAAAAAAAGAAAGAAAGAACAAAAAAAAGAGGAATGAAAAAAAAGCATCAAATTCAAGTTATTGATAAAAGTCAAATGGTTTGGTTAACTTGGTCACAATAATTATATAGTTTTCTTACTCAACTCTAATAATACCATCTATTTTCTTGTTATGTCATCCAAGTTTTTCCTTTAAGTTTAACCCCTTATTTTGATAAATGTGAGTCTAATTCATTAAATTCGTTTGCCTTGATATCCTTTTTTTTTTTAACTCCTTATTCTCCAATTAGTTCAATTTTACCCCATTTACTTTATTCTATTCAAAATCAATCCTCTTGATTTACCTTGTTTACTTTTTTAAAGAGTTGAAAGGTGAAATTTGAGTGTAAAAGGTAAGAGTGCAAGTTCATATTAAGAAAAAGCCATAAAATGTGCAAAACATGAGGAAGTGTGACACCTTTTTTTTGAGTGAAACACATAAGAGAGTGCTTTATGACATATCCTAATCATTTTATGCAAAAGTAATACTATGACTTCTAAAGAAAAAGGTGTAGCTCAGGAGGAAATTAGTAATGTGTCCTTCATAATCAAAGTTATACAACAAAAATTTAAGTGCATGAATACAAATTTAATGATATGAGGGAGAGAATGGAGAAGCAAGCTAATACAATAGTACAATTGCAAAAGAGGCACGAGGACTATAAGGTTCCTAATGTAAGAAGACAGGTGAGATGAGCCTATGACCATGAAAACGATGTAAAAGATGACAAATTTGATGATTGAGCTACTGTGGTTAGAATTACCAACAATATAAGGGATCAAAGAGATTTTAGGTGGTGAGGCACTTACGACTGTGATTTAGGTAGCATTAAAATGATGATTCCTCCATTTCAAAGTAAGAATGATCCTAATGTGTACCTAAAATGTGAGAAAAAGGTAAATCTTGTTGCCATTGAATTTTCTAATTATGCTATCATTTATAAGGGCTAAATAGAGACATAGCCAATGTGGTTAAGTTGCAACACTACGTGCAATTAAAATACATGGTGCACATGGCAATGAAAGTTGAAATACAACTTAAACGAAAGGGTTCCACACGGTTTGGACAAAATTCAAGTTTTACTTCGTCTTGGAAGCTGAATTAGAGTAAAAGGGATGAAAAGGCCGATTACAAGTCCAAAGCCAAGCTATTCAAGAGCTTGAATATGGGTTCTAGAAAGAAGTTGGCTAATTCTGATCCCTAACCAAGTAGAAATAGAGATGTTAAATGTTTTAAGTATATGGCAAGGGGTCACATTGTATCTCAATGTCCTAATAAGTGTGCAATGGTCTTGAGAGGTAATGCTGATGTTGAGACTACAAATGAGTCAAATGATAATTCTGTGTCATCATTAGAGGGTGAAAATGATGGAGAGAAGGATCTAGTTAATGGAGTAGCTCTCATCATAAGGTGAACATTGAATATGCAAGTGAAGGAAGAGAATGGGGTATAGTGTGATAACATCTTTCATACAAGGTGTCTCATAAAAAATAAGGTACATAGTATGATTATTGATGGTGGGAGTTACACTAATGTAGCTAGCACAATTATGGTTGAAAAGCTGAATTTGCCTATTACAAAGCATCCTAGGCCATATAAACTTTAATGGTTGAATAAGAGTGGTGAAGTCAAGGTAAATAAGCAAGTGCACATGTCATATTCTGTTAGGAAGGTCATGATAGTTTGACAGGCGAGTTATGTATGGTGACTTGAAGAGCCAATATTCTTTCATAACGAATGAAAAACTTGTCACTCTTGTTCATAATGAATGAAAAACTTGTCACTCTTGTACCATTAATACCTCAATAAACTTATAAGGATTTCAGGATTAAAAATAAGTGTGAATAGAAAAGAGTGATTGAAAAGAGAGGAGAAAAAGTGAAAACACAAGAGAGATAAAAGATAAAAGAAAGTTTCTGTACAAAAGAAAATGATGTCAAAAGAGCATTTTATGCCAAACAACCTATGATTGTACTTTTGTACAAAGAGGCTTCTATTAGCACTAACAAGTTTAACCCGTCTTTACCTAGTTTTGTTATTTCTCTTTTGTAGGAATTTGAAGATGTATTCACTAAGGATGTTCCAAGTGGATTACCACCTAAGAGAGGAATTTAGCATTAAATTGATTTTATCCCTAGTGTATCCATTCCAAACTAGGCAACATATAAGAGTAATCCTAAGGAGGTAAACATGCTTCAAAGGCAGGTTGAGGAACTTATGTTGAAAGGATATGTGAGAGAAAGCATGATTCCCTGTGTAGTTCCTATTCTACTTGTACCCAAAAAGGATGGGACTTGAAGACTGTATGTTGACTATCGAGTGATTAGCATAATGACTATAAAGTCTCATCACCCCATATCTAGGTTAGATGACATGTTAGACGAATTGCATGGTTTATGTGTCTTCTAAAATTGATTTGAAAAGTGGATATCACTAGATTAGGATGAGAGAGGGAGATGACAGGAAAATAGCTTCCAACACTAAGTATAGTCTGTATGAATGGCTTGTTATGTCATTTGGTCTCACTAATGCACCAAACACTTTTATGCAATTAATGAATCATGTTTTGCATACATTCATTGGTAAATTTATGGTTGTATATTTTGATAATATTTTGGTCTAAAACAAAAACTTAGAAAAGCATCTTGATCACTCACATTCTATTTTAATTGTTTTATGTTTTGAGAAATTGCATGCTAACTTCGAGAAATGTTCCTTTTGTGCTAACTAGATCATATTTCTTGGCTATATTGTGAGTGCTAAAGGTATTAAGGTTGATGAGGAAAAATTTAGGGCAAGTTATGATTGGCTTACATCTAAGTCAGTTAGTGATATGCGTAACTTTCATGGTATAACTAGTTTCTATAGACACTTTGTTAAGGACTTTAGTACCATTGCTGCACCACTAACTAAAGTTATTAAAAAGAACATGGGTTTTAAGAGGGGCAGTGACCAAGACAAGATTTTTAATTACATTAAGGAAAATTAAGTTCTGTACTCCTACTTGCTTTACCTGACTTTGCAAAAACTCTTGAGATTGACTATCATGCTTCATGTATTAGCATTAGAGCTATGTGTCTAATTACCTACTTTAGTGAAAAACTAAGTGGAGTAGGCCTTAATTATCCTACTTATGATAAAGGGATGTATGCATCAATATGAGATTTAGAGGCATGGCAACACTACCTTTGGCCTAAGGAGTTTGTCACCCATACTAACTATGAATCATTGAAGTACTTAAAGGGACAAGGAAAGTTGAACAAAAGACATGTCAAGTGGGTTGAATTCATTGAGACCTTTCCTATATCATCAAATAGAAATAAGGTAGGAAAAAAATGGTAGTTGATGCATTATCTCACAGATATACCCTTATCTTTACACTTATTACAAAATTATTAGGATTTGAATATATTAAAGATTTATATGTGAAAGATCTTGACTTTGCTAATGTGTATAAAGCATGTGAGAAGTCAACCTTTGAGAAATTTTATAAGTATAAGGGTTTCTTATTTAGGGAAAATTGTTTTTGCATGCTTATGAGTTCTTTAAGGAAGTTCATTGCAAGAGAATCTTATGGGGGAGGTCTAATTGGTCATTTCAAAGTTAGGAAAACCCTAGATGCCTTAGTTGAACATTTCTTTTGGTCATACATGAAACAATATGTTAAGAGGGTATGTGAGAAATACATAACATGCAAACAAGCTAAATCTAGAGTTTTACCCATGGCTTGTACACCCTTTTACCCATACCTAGCCATCCTTAGGTTGATTTATCTATGGACTTTATACCAGGGTTGTTGTGGTCAGAAAGGGGAAGGGATTATGTATTTATTGTTGTTCACATATTTTTAAAAATGACACACTTTATCTCATGCCATAAAACGGAAAATGCAAACAATGTTGCTGAATTATTCTTTAGGGAAGTAGCATGTTTGAATGGCATGCCTCAAAGTATTGTTTCAAATCAGGATACAAAGTTCTTAAACTACTTTTGGAAAACTTTATGGGGTAAGTTTGGTACTAACCTATTGTTTTCAGCCACTTTCCATCCACAAACTCATGGGTAGATTAAGGTAGTTAATCGAACTCTTCCTAAATTGTTGTGTGCTATTATTTGAATGAATTTGAAAACATGGGAAGATTGTTTACCATATGTTGAGTTTACATATGATAAGAGTGTTCATTACTCTTTATTTGAAATTGTATATGGCTTTAATCCTTTAAATCCTTTGGATTTAGTGCGTATACCTATCAATGAGTGTATTAGCTTAGATGGTGAATGCAAGGCTAACATGGTGAATAAATTGCATGAGCAGATGCAACAACATATTGTAAAATGAATTGAGAAATATGCATCTCAGGTTTACAAAGAGTGAAAAAAGGTGGTGTTTGAACCTAGTGATTGGGTAATGGACAAGAAATGGTTCCCTACTCAAAGGTATTCAAAGCTATAACCTAGAGGAAATGGTCCATTTCAAGTAATAACACAGATTAATGACAATACTTATAAGTTGACCTTTCATATGAGTAGAAAGTGAGCATAACATTTAATGCTTCTAATCTTTCCCCTTTTCATTCGGTGATAATTCGAGGACAAATCCTTTTAAGGAGAGGGGGAATGATGAGAAGTTTAGAGATGATGCGTGGAAGGCTTTTAAGGGCATTACACATTTTAGAAGGTCTGATAACGCAAGTTAGAGCAAAAAAGATGAAAAAAATACTAAATAGCTGATTGAAGACATTTGGGTCAACCAAATTACAAATGGTGTGAATTCAAGTTTGAAAGAAAGTCATGATCTTATTAATATAATTGGAGTGCTTAATAGGTTAGGGTTAAGTAATAATATTCACTCTTAAAAGTAGTTTGTCTTAAATAAGTGTTTGTTAGAAAAGTGGAAGTTTTCTAAATAAGAGTTTGACCTAAATAAAAGTGTTTTACTTTTTTAAGGTTGTTATCTTAACCTATAAATAAGCACCTCCTTGTAGGCTCTAAAATAAAATAATTTAAGAGAAATAAGAAACGAGAGTTTTCTACTTTGGTTCTTTTAAGAAATAAAGAACTTATCAAAAAGTAACTCTTTTTGTGGCACTCAAGTGTGGCATCCATATTCTTCTTAATACTCTAGGTTTATGTTCCTTTGAATATTGGGTTTAGGGTTTGTGTGATGGAAATCTAACTTAGCTTTCCTAGGTATTGTTTGATTCTTTACATGTGTTGGGTCCCTTAGCCACGTCTTTTGGGCTTTGCATCATAGTGCTAGAACCATAACAATTTTGGTATCAAAATAGCTCGATTCTTGTGAAGACCTATGGCAAGCTAGCATGTAAAAACAAAGGAATAAGCATGAAGAGCTTAAGTTTAGCACAAGGAATAGTGGAAAAGTGGAGAAATATGGCAAAGCAAATTCAAAATCTACAAGAACAAGTGTACCAACAAGATTATAAATTCACTTAGATAATGGAGTTATCAAGCACAATGGCTGTAAAGTTAGTCAATCATGGAGGAACTAGGAAGCTAATTGGGTTACTTCCACTACCTAAGGATTATAACCATCTCGAGGGAGTTGGGGGCACAATGAATATAAAGACTTATGAGACTAATTCCTCTTGGCTTCCTAAATTTACTCTTCACTATTTTGAATGCATTAATCCTTGAGAATGGATTGCTACATGCAATCAATTTTCCAGGATGTTCTTTGAAAGTGGAAGTCAAAAGTATGTACTTTGGAGATAAGCCAAAAGTATGCTGCCAAGGGTGGCTTCTAGATGACCTCAGAAAGTGTTTGTAAATGAGGTGTGTCTATGATTTGGAAAAGAAATGATTCAAACTCCCCAACATCCATTGAATAAAAAAGCTACTACTTTTGATTTGTTTTCTTCATTCTAAAAGAATTATTCATTACTTGGAACGTGAGTTATATGGTGTAAACCCCTCTTGAAAAAGCTGGTTTTAAACTAGTTTAAAAATTTTTTTGGATCACTCAGAAGATGTATTGAATGAACCAACTAAATTTTCTTTGCCTATTTTCATATAATAAGGATTTTTTTCTATACTTCAATATATCAAAGTAATTGTAAGTTTTAACATTCCACCATTCTTTTAGCTCATGGTAGTCAAAGTGATCTCTTTGCTAGTCTTCTAGATAAAGAATTTTCTTTATCTTGAACTTGGCATAGGTCTAATCTTTGAAGCCATAACCAAAACCAGAGCCATGTTCTATGGGTTTGATAATCACTAAGCCTATTGCATGTAATACATGTTGATAGTACAAGCAATCCTTCATATTATTATGAGAATACATATCATCTTTAAGATAAAAATGTGCCATCTCATTAGGTCTAAGTTGAGCATATTCTCCATTGCACACAAAAAATCTATGTGCTTTGTAATTAAAAGATACATAATCAATTTATCCAAAGTTTACTCTTAAGCATCATTATGAAGTTTATCAACTTCTTTTGTTTTTGCATCTTTAACTAGTGAATTAGCTGACATTGCTCTTGATTTTGGCCCTTGTATGAGAGGTCGTTTACTCATATTGTAGTTCCCTACAAAAATCCAAGAGTTAGGAAATCAGATAAAAAATTAGAATTTCCTTTAATATACTCGATATCAAAATAAAAAATAAAAAGTTTTCCATACCATCTAGTAAAGATTTATATAGATGTAATGTTTTTAACATCTTCATAAGGACATCTTTTATTGCCTTACAATTTATTCTTAGAAGAAATTTTTGATTTAACAGATTACTTTGAAATTTTTTAATACATCACACAATGGCTAAAATTTCCTTTTTTATTATAAAGTAATTAATTCTAACTCCTCTCCAAACTCTTGAACTGAAGCAAACTAATTGTTCTTTTCAATTTGTCTTCTGCTTAAGGATGCCTCTGCATCCCTTATTGATGCATCAATTTCAACTACCTTGAAAGCATCAAGTTAAGGAAGGCTAAGACATAACAATTCCTTTGTTTTTATTTTTATCTTCTTAATTGCCTTTATATGCTCATTTGTCCACTCGAGAGGATTTTTCTATAATCTTTCAAAAAGAAAAAAGGCTTAGCATTATAAGCTAATTCTTTGTAAAATTTTAAAATATAATTTAGATATCCAAAAAACCTTTGCAATTGTTGTTTATCTCTAATTTCATTAGAGAATTTAGAGGCAAATTCAATTGCTTGATCAATAGGAACAATAGTTCCATTTTTAATAAAGTGACCAAGGAATCTAACCCTAGTTTGGATTAGCTTCATCTTTTTAACTAATGTGGCTAAACCAATTTTTTTTAATAACCTTTGAAAATAGGTTTAAGTGTTAAAAATGTTCTTTGATCCTATTAGAAAATATTAACACACCATCGATATAAATAATAGTAAATGCTGAAGAAGTATTAAATATTTCATTCATGATTTTTTAAAATACAGAGGGTGAATTTTTTAACCTAAAAGGTATTACATTTCACTCATAATGTCCGAATGGAACTGTGGATGTTGTTTTGCATTTACCCTTTTCATGAATATGGATTTGCCAATAATTAGATTCATGTGCTATATCAAGTAATTAAGTACCCCAATATAAAAGAAAGAAACTTAAAGGAAGTAATAACAAAATACTTACATGAACAAAGCTTTCATTGAACACTAAGTGTTGTTACAAGCTTATATTTTACAAGAGAGTGGAGAAGAGAGAACACACTTAATTTTTTGAAAGGAAAATTGGACTTTGGAATGTCTGAAGGTTATTTCATCTCATCAAATACAGATTCTAGAATTGATACTCTTTTTTTAATCCTTTTATTTCAAATTTTAACTGATTGATTTAAACTTTAAGCTCATTAATCAAAGGTTTTATTATTATTGTTCTAATTTTTAAACTATAATGATTATTTCTAACTCTTTAAATAATAGTTTTTAAATCCTAATTTTCTTCTAGTTCTTTGACTTTAGTATCTTCTCATGACAAATGAAGATATTTTTTCAACTACTCTCTTTTTTTTGGATCTGAAATTTTGTCAATATGATCTAGTATCAAATTGTCTTCTTTTGTAAAGACTAATAAGTCATTATGTTTAATGAAACTTGATAATAATTGCATTGTCTATTACAATTATTATCAAACTCGTCTTCAAAAGTTTTTTCTTCTTCTAGAATATCTACTTCTAAGTTTGATTTCTCAGGTTCATCTTCTGATAAAAATATATTCAAGTCTTCGTGTGTAGATAATTCTTGAATATTTTGTTGCATTTTGCTTTTATTAGAATAATGTCCTATTTTTTCACATTTATAACGAACAATTGTTTTCTTTTTCCTTTTTTGTGGACTAGGCTTTTTCTTTTCTTATGCCTTTTCAATTTATGAAAGGATTCAATTTGAGGTATGGGTTTATAACCCTCCTTTTTGAACTTTTTTGAATACCTTATATGTATATAACCCATTTGTTCACAAAAATCTCTTAAGATTTTTCTTCTTAGAGATTTTTCATTCTACAATTATTTATGTAATTTTATTTCATTACAATGTTTAACTTCTTTAACTACAACCTTTACGGTTAATTCTCCATGAGTATAATTAGAATAGTCAATAACACTAGTATGATAGGATTTTAACCTATTTTTTACTCTGTCAGCAAATAGGGTAGGTAACCTAGATAAAAATTTTTCTTTTTAGAAAATACTCTGACTATTTTTTCTAAGAAAACTTTAGAGAAGAAAACATCTTTATACCATCTAAAATGGGACAAATTTGGGTATCTTAAATTAATGAGTTGCTTGTATATCTTATCAATTAATAAGGTAATTGTACCAATAAAGTGATTGGTGATAGTATAAATTAGTGTATTAACATAATTAGATGTATGAAGCCCTTGCTTGACTTTACAACAAAAAAATATCTACGATTTAGCTTCATTTGATAAATAGATATCCATTAGCCTTTAAGCTGTCTAGTAAACTAAAGTTCCCAACTTCACCCTAGGATCTACTAGTTTGTGATACTGAGAGGGGGGGTGAATCAATATCACCACAATTTGCATTTCGCAGGAAAGTGAACAACTTCAATCTCTTCTTAAAAGCGAACTCTTTCTCAGATTCGACTAAGGTAGATCTATTGCTACCTATTAATCACAATAGTCCCCAAAGTCACCTTTCAGACACCTTGCCTAATAGACAATTCGGATGTTCTTGTTTACATCTTCATTAGGTTATGGGTTAGCTGATACTTTAGCTGCGTTCACAACTCAATTCAAAACACAGAATGTAAAGCAAATTAAGGACACATGAGATTTACGTGGTTCCATCAATGTGACATACATCCATGGTGGTAGGGACTCTCCCTTACCAAGACTATCCACTATACTTGTAGGATGTGTTTTAGGTTTGCTTGCAGGAGGCATTTTTGGTTTGCTTGCAGGAGGCATTTCTAGTTTGCTTGCAGTTCTGCTCTCTCTTCCTTTTGGCCGGTTGTTGTAGGGTTGCTGTTTATTCAATTGTATTGGCCCTCTACCCTAGTTTCGTCTTCCAAGGCCTTTATATACTCTCTTCCATGAAACCCTAATAAGGCTTATATGGCAGATTTATGTTCTTGCCCTTACGCAGTGGGTTTACTTTCTTGCCCTTCCATGTGACTTTACTTTCTTGAACACTTAAACCTAGTTGACAACAATTACAACCCATACAAGGCTGTGGGAACAACAATCTCCTCCTTTGTAATTGTTGGCAACACTTATAACAAAAGCCCTTATGCAGCAGTCTTTCATAATCTTCTTAGAGTAATAATCCAGAAGTAGATGGATTACAACTCCCCCTAAATATGCACTCCCCTTTCCTTAACAGCTCCCCCTGCACTGTTGCTTCTCTCCCCCTTTGCCAACTAATTACAAATTTGAAAAACCTATAAAGTAGAGATGGAGGATTCACCTGAACTTCAAGCTTGAGGAGGCATTTGCACAGACAGACTCATTCTGTGCTTTTCAAACAGCTTTGTGGACAAAGGTTTAGTTATAATATCTGAGATTTGATCTTTAGTATCGACATACTCCAACTGAATTGTTCCCTCTTCGACTTGATCCTTGATAAAGTGATACCAGATGTCAATATGTTTGCTCCTTGAATGTTGAACTGGATTCTTGCTAAGATCAATTGCACTTTGATTAGCACAAAGTACACTCATTGGTAACTTCACTTCAACACTTAAATCGGCCAATTGTCTTTGCATCCATATCACCTTAGTACACGTTGCACAAGCAGCCATATACTCAGCCTCTGCTGTGCTCAAAGCAACACTGCTTTGCTTTCTTCTTAGCCATGCAACATACTTTGAACCCAAGTAGAAGCTGCAACCACTGGTTGATTTTCTATCATCTGCGCTTCCTGTCCAGTCTGCATCAATGTATGCTTGTAGTTTTACAGAATCCATGATAGGATACCGCAAGCCCATTTCCAGTGTCCCCTTGAGGTATCTTAGGATTCTTTTCACTGCCAACACATGAGATTCCTTAGGATTAGCTTGGAATCTGCTGGCGATGCACACAGCTTGCATGAGATCAGGCCTTGATGCTGTAAGGTACAGAAGGCTCCTTATCATCGTCTTGTATTCTGTAGGGCTTGTACTCCTTCCTTTATGATCTTTTGTTAACTTGCAGCCTACTGGCATAGGGGTATTGACAAGTCTGCTATCCTCCATGCCAAACTTTTTCAACATCTCTTTGGCATATTTTGTCTGAGAAATAAAAATACCTTCTTCACATTGTTTTATTTGCAATCCAAGAAAGTAACTCATTTCTCCAATCAATGACATCTCAAATTCCTCACTCATCTTCTGTGCAAATTCTTTGCATAGCTTAGAGTGATCCCCTCCAAAGATGATGTCATATATTATGGTTATCAGTTGGCCTTTCTCTAAGTTGAACACATATAGGTTATTATCAACTGTTCCTCTTCTGAAGTTTAACCTTCTCAAATACGCATCTAGTTTTCTGTACCATGCTCTTGGGGCTTGTTTAAGGCCATACAAGGCTTTCTTCAGCTTGCACACATGTGTCTCATCCTCACTGATTTGTATTCCATCGGGTTGTTCAATATACACTTCTTCTTTCAGGAGCCCATTCAGAAAGACTGATTTCACATCCATCTGGTAAACTTTATACCTCTTATGTGCTGCCAAAGCTAAGAACATTCTGATAGTTTCCAACCTTGCTACTGGTGCAAAAGTTTCATCAACATCTACTCCTTCTATCTGAGTGTAGCCTTTGCAAACTAGCCTATCCTTGTTCCTCAACACCTTGCCATCTTCATTGTGTTTATTTTTAAACAGCCATTTTGTTCCTATGACATTCTTGTTAGTGGGTCTTGGAACCAGCTCCCATGTTTCATTCTTCTCGATTTGATCCAGCTCCTCATTGATAGCTTTGATCCAGGCTTTGTCTTCTGCAGCCTCTTCAACAGATTTAGGTTCAACTTGTGAGAGTAAAGCAGTAGCTCCCATAATTCTTCTTCTTGTTGTAACTCCTGCTGATGGGACACCTATTATCTAATTTCCTTGATGAGCACTGGTCCATGTCTTCTTTGTCTTTCTTTCTTGCACAGTCTTAGTTGCAAGAGAATCTCCTTCTTCATCTTCAGACTCACTCTTCTCTGAGTCTAAACTTACTTCTTTTCCCACTTCTTCATGTTGGTTAGATCCTTCATCTATCTTGAAGTCATCTTCTTCATTATCCTCAGCTTCTCCATTATGCGTTGTTTTCCAATTTTCATCTATTCTCACATCACTGAAAGTGAACACTTTTCTCAGTTTATGTAGAAAAACTCTGTAACCTTTTGTCTTTGCTGAGTATCCCACAAAGATGCCTTCATCTGACCTAGCATGGACTTTTCCCAAGTTTTGCTCCTTGTTCTTCACAAAACATGGGCTACCAAAGATTCTAAGATACTTAGTTGTTGTCTTCTTCCCACTCCATAGCTCATATGGAGTCTTATCAGTGTTGGGCCTTAGTGAAACTCTGTTCAATAGGTGCACGACTGTAAATGTTGCTTTTGTCCAAAATCTTGTGTGAAGTTTGGATTCTAGCAGTAGAGTTCTTGCCATTTCAATCACAGCTCTTTTCCTCTCTACCACTCCGTTCTGTTGAGGAGTTCTTGTTGCTGCCATCTGATGGTGAATTCCATGCTTCTCAAGGTAATCTTTAAAAGCTCCATTTGTGAATTTAGTGCCTTGATCTGACCTCAATACTTTGATCTTCTTTCCACTCTCATTTTCAGCCAATCTTCTGTATCTCTTGAAGCATTTCAAAACTTCTGACTTATGTGTGAGGTGCATGATGCAAGTCCTTCTAGAATAATCATCAACAAACAAGATGAAGTACCTCTCACCATTCAACCCTTTTGTTCTCATCGGCCCACACAAATCAGTATGCACAATGTCAAGCACTGCTTCAGAACTGACCTCTTTGGTCTTATACTGCTTTCTGACCTGTTTTCCTTTAAAGCATGTTGAGCAGACATACTCCCTCTCTCTCTTAAGGTCTGGAATGTCTCTGATTGCATGAGTAGTGGTCAGCTTCCTCATGTTCTTCTGTGTTAAGTGTCCCAGCCTCTGATGCCAGAGTTGATTTTCTTCTTCTTTTGTAAGTAAACAACTGTTTGTCTTGTCCTCATCAATTACATATAAATTTCCAGCTATTCGTTTCCCAGCTGCAACAATATTGCCTTCTTTACTCTTTACTTGGCAACCTGTTTTTGTGAATATCACTTTATGGTCTTCATTGCATAGTTGGCTGATAGATGCTAGATTATATCTAAGTCCTTTAACATGCAAAACATCTTTCAGCTTTCCTTTTCCAATATTTACTGACCCTTGACTACTGATGTTGAGTGAATTATCATTGCCAAACTTGACTCTGCCTTCTCTTGACTTGTTCAATTTTGATAATTTACTCTTGTCTCCTGTCATGTGTGAAGTGCACCCACTATCAAGGATCTACTGCTTATCCTTGTTGTCAGCCTTTAGTGCAATTTCAGCTATATTAGCCACCTCCCTTTAGCTTTATATTCCTTCTTTTGAACTGGCTTGATGATAACTTTCTCCTTTTTCTCAGCTTTGACTGTACTAATTGCTTTCACTATGCCATTGAGTGCCCTATCTTGTTTAGGGAGAAGTGTCATGCAACTCTTGGCATTATGGCCATCCTGCCTGCACCTTTCACATTGTTCCAAGTGTCCCAATATAGCAAACTTGTTCTTTGAAACCACTGGTTTGGGCTTCCACCAACAATCCTTGTCAGTGTGTCCTTGCTTTTTACAGTATGTGCAAGAACTCACGACAGGTGTTCTCTTCTGAATTTTGTATTGTCTCCCCTTATATGCAGTATTGTATCTTCTCAAGTTGGAGACATATACTGGCCTTCTCCACCAGCAGTTACTTGCCTTATGACCCCAAACTCCACAATAAAGACAGTGACCTTGAAACTGCCTCTTCTTGGGTCAAATCACAGCTTGTTTTCTTTTGTTCATTACTTGCTGTGTAGGCAACGTGGCTGGCTTCTTTGCTTGTGTGACTTTCATTTCAGCCACCTTTTTCTCCTTCTTCTGTTCAGCCATAGCCCTTTGCTGGCTGATCTTCTTTTCTTCATTTTTGTTTGCCACCCTAGGTTGCTTCTTCAAATCCTCTTTATTCTCAGCTATCTTCTCCTGAGTCACAACCTTCTCTTTCAACTTCTGTGGCACATTCTTATTATCTTTAGGCAATGCAGCCTCAGATTGCTGCACTTTCTCTTCATTCTTCTTTTCTCTTGCAGAACTTGTTTCTCCTATCATTTCAAGCTTCTACACATTCTCTTCACTCCTTTTGAGTTGTTGCTGAAGTCTCAGCAACTCTATCTCCATTTCTTCAATTGTTGAAGTCCTTGAGCCAAGCTCCATAATAAGGTCTTCACATATTTGTTCTGTTCTTCAAATCTTCTCTTCAAGTCAATATGTTCAGCCCTTATTTCATCCTTTTGACTTTCAGCTTCCTCAAACTTTGCTTCAACTTGTTTTATGTGGGCCTCCAACCTTCTTATGGTTCTGCCCCTTCTGATTATCTCCTTTGAAGCTGCTTCCAACTCAGCTTCAAGATCTGGTTCTTCTTCATCAACCTCCTCTTCCTCTTCAGAGGTTGAACTACCACCTTGAGTTGATGCCATAAAGGCATGCTCATCTAATGAGTCTACATCTTCCTCCTCATCAGCTTCTTTTGTCTGGCTCACATAACTCTTGAATGAGCCTCTCTTCTTCTTCTGTGGGCTAGCAGTCTTCTTGCTGGACTTCCTTGACTTGAATGATGGTCTTCTCCATTTTGAATTCTGCTCATCATCACCATCCTCATCTTCATCATCAAGTTTCACTTTGCACTAAGAAGCAAAGTGTCCAGTCTGTCCACAACAATAACATCTCAAGCACAACTGTCCTTTTCCCTTCTTAGACCCCTTTTTGAATTTCCTTGTGAAATATGCCAACACTTCACCTTCACTTTCTTCCTCATCATCATCATCATCCTCACTGGATGATTCTTCCTCTTCTTTTATCTTCAAGTGTTTCATAGCTTTGAAAGCTGCCTCCTTTGATACCTTTGACGTTGAGGAGCTCTCAGTTGACTTTATTCTCATCTCATATGCAATGAGATTGCACTGGAGATCATGCAGAGACATAGAATTGAGATCTCTACTCTCCTTTATGGCTGCCACCTTTGAGGCAAACCCCTCAGGCAGAATTCTCAGAATTTTCTTCACAATAGATGAGTCCTTCTTCTTCTTCCCATGACTTCTAAGATCATTTACAGCATCAATAACCCTGGTGAAGAACTCTTGGACTGTCTCATTTTTCTGCATTCTCAAAGATTCATATCTCTCCTTGAAAACTTGAAGCTTGTTCTCCTTCATTATGCCATCACCTTCATAGACTTTCTGCAATCTGTCCCATATCTCCTTGGCAGATTTCAGCATCTGTCAATGCTGAAATGATGACGTTTGAGGCCTTCCCATTTATCTCAAATTGTCTTAATTCCTCTGGGGTCAGATTTTTACCTTCTTCTGGAGGCTCAAAACCCTCCTGTACAGATTTCACCACGTTCATGCCCATGGTTGCAAATACCACCTGCATTCTCGCTGTCCACATATGGTAGTTGGTTCCATTGAAGATTGGAACCTTCTTGCTGTAAGTAGTGCTGGTGCTGGTACCCGCGTCCATTTCTCAGTATGCTGAACAAGTTAAAACTTCTGGAGCTCTTCAAACTAGTACATCGAGCTGTTAAGCTTTATCATGGTGAACCTATGCTCTGATACCAATTGAAGTTCCCAACTTCACCATAGGATCTACTAGTTTGTGATACTAAGAGGGGGGTGAATTAGTATCACCACAATTCGCAATTTGTAGGAAAGTGAACAACTTCAATCTCTTCTTAAAAGCGAACTCTTTCTCATATTCGACTAAGGTAGATCTATTGCTACCTACTGATCACAATAGTCCCCAAAGTCACCTTTCAGACACCTTGCCTAATAGACAATTTGGATGTTCTTGTTTAGGTCTTCATTAGGTTATGGGTTGGCTAATACTTTAGCTGCGTTCACAACTCAATTCAAAACACAGAATGTATAGCAAATTAAGGACACACGAGATTTACGTGGTTCCATCAATGTGACGTACATCCATGGTGGTAGGGACTCTCCCTTACCGAGACTATCCACTATACTTGAGAATTCTAATTACAATGGATGTCTTAATCTTCTGCTCCTTTCACTATTGCAATTACTAAGTAAGTACAATGCAAAGAGTGTCACTTACTATGTCTACCCTTCTTCTAGCTTGTCTTGCCTCTGTTGAATTGAAAGGCTGCTCCACTGCCGCTTAGAAGTTCACCACAATGCTCTCTAACCTCTCTTGAAGAAATCTGGAAATATGTTGAGTTCTTTCTGATGCTTCGCTGAATTCCTTCTCTAGGTTTTTTCACACAACTCCTACTTTCACCGTCTCACGGTTTCACAGCTTGCACTCAAGCTTCTGGTCTGCCATTTCACGTCTCACGGCCTGCCCCACGCTTCTGATCAGTCACGCCATTGCACGTTCTGGTCTCATGCTTCTGGTCTGCTGTTTCACGTCTCTCGGCCTGCCTCATGCTTCTAGTCTGCTGTCTTCTCTTCCGGGTGGTCTCATGGATACCAGGTCTGCTGTCTTCTCTTCCGGGTGGTCTGTTTCTTATTTCTCCTCTTGCTGGTTGTGTGTTTCTGGTTTGCTTGCAGGATGTATTTCTGGTTTGCTTGCAGGAGGCATTTCTGGTTTGCTTGCAGGATGTGTTTCTGGTTTGCTTACAGGAGGCGTTTCTGATTTGCTTGCAGTTATGCTCTCTCTTCCTTTTGGCCAGTTGTTGTAGGGTTGTTGTTTATTCAATTATGTTGGCCCTCTACCCTAGTTTTTTCTTCCAAGGCCTTTATATACTCTCTTCCATGAAACCCTAATAGGGCTTACATGGCTGATTTACGTTCTTGCCCTTACGCGTCCTATTTTCTTTCTTGCCCTTCCATGTGACTTTACTGCCCTTCCATGTGACTTTACTCTCTTGAACACTTAACCCTAGTTGACAACAATTACAACCCATACAAGGCTGTGGGAACAACATAAACCCTTTTATTATGATCCTTGCTATTTAAGGATTATAATGATCCTTTAGGTTAAAAAAGGCACCCTCTCAATTTAAAAAAAAATTATTAGTGAAATATTTAATGCATATTTAGTGTTTACTATTGTTTATATCGATGATGTGTTAGTATTTTTAACACAATCAAACACACTTTAAACATTTACACCTATTTTTAAAGGTTATTGAAAAAGTTGGTTTAGCTGTATCAACTACAAAAATGAAGTTATTTCAAACCAAAATTAGGTTTCTTAACTACTTTATTGAGAATGGTACTATTATCCTTATTGATAGAGCAATTGTGTTTGCCTCTAAATTTCCTAATGAAATTAGAGAAAAACAACATTTGAAATGATTTATGGGATGTTTGAATTTTATTTTAAAATTTTATATAGAATTATCTTATAATACTAAGCTTTTATTTGATAGATTGCAAAAAAAAAATCCTTCCGAGTGGACAAATGAACATACGAAAGTAGTTACAAGAATAAAAATAAAAACAAAGGAACTGTCATGTCTTAGTCTTCCTCATCCTGATGCCTTCAAAATAGTAGAAATTGATGCATTAGATAAAAGATATGGAGGAATCCTTAAACAAAGGATTGATTTAAAAGAAAAATTAGTTCACTTTAGGAGTTTGAAAGGGTGTTAAAGTTAATTACTCTACCACTAAAAAAGAAATCTTAGCCATTGTGTTATGTGTTCAAAAATTTAAAAGTGATCTGTTAAATTAGAAATTCCTTTTAAGGATAAATTGTAATGCAATAAAAGATGTCCTTACTAAAAAGTTAAGAACATTGCATCAGAACAAATCTTTGCTAGATGGTAAGGAATAATTTTTGTTTTTGATTTTGAGATTGAGTTTATTAAAGGGAATTCTAATTCTTTACTAGATTTCCTAACTTGTGAATTTTTTTAGGGGACCTCTCATACAAGAGCTATAGTGCACAACAAAGTTAGTTAATTCACTAGCTAAGGATGCAAAAGTAAAAAAAGTTGCTAAACTTCATAATGATGCTTATGAACAAGTTTTGGATAAGTCTATTACGTATCCATTGATCCCTAAGCACATAGATTTTTTGTGTGCTATGGAAAATAATTATGCTCAATTGAAACCTAATGAGGTTGCTGGATTTTATCTTAAAAATGATATGTATTCTCATACTTGTATGAAGGATTGTTTGTATTATCACCAGTTAAAGTTGTAAAAGTAAAAGAAGTTGCTAACCTTTGAAATGATGCTTATAAACGAGTTTTGGATAGGTCTATTACATATCCTTTAATCCCTAAGCACGTAAATCTTTTGTGTGTTGTAGAAAATAATTATGCTTAATTGAAACCTAATGAGGTCGCTAGATTTTATCTTAAAGATGATATGTATTCTCATACTAGTATGAAAAATTGTTTATATTATCAACAGATACTACATGAAACAAGCTTAGTGGTTGTTATACCCAATGAAAGAGGATCTAGATCTAGTTATGGCTTTAGGGATTAGGCCTATGCCAAGTTCAAGTTAAAAAAAAAATTCTTTATCTAGAGGATTGGTAAGGAGATCTCATTGGTTACCGAGATCTTAAAGAATGGCAAAAGGCTAAAACTTATAGTTACTTAGATTAAACTGAAACATGAGAAAAGCCTTATTATATGAAAATTGGTGAAGGAAATTTACTTCCTTCATTTAAATACATGTTCCGAATGACCCAAAGAAGTTCCCAAATTGGTTTAAAACCTAGTTTTTTAAAATAGGGTTTACATCATATAACCCTACCTCATAAAATAAGAATTGTTTATAAACAATTTTTTGAAATAAACGATGAGGTTAAAAACCCATTACTAATGTATGCAGCTTGCTATCATGTCCCTTGGATTATCGAGTGGGATTATACTATTATGGATAAATAGGTTAATGTCTAAGATGTTGATATCAAGCATATTCCATGGTTAGCAAGAGGAATTAACATCCAATGGTGGGAATAGTTTAACTTCTTTGATGATTAAGTCTGTACTAGTAAAGGAATTATTTGCATCAATAGGCCTAAATCTCCACCACCAAAGTCTATGCCATCTAGTCCAGAGGAAATATTAAACATTTTATGGAGTTATTATCAAAAGAAAGGTTATTAGAAATGATGGATGCATTGCTCCAACCAAACAAGACATATAAGCAGACTAGGTTGAAAGCAATTAAAGACACCTTAATGATGATATTATGCAAGATTCCTTAGACCCATGTGAGCTGTAAAGGGAAAACAGACCAATAACTTTTAGTTGAAAAGTAGTCATGGGACTTGAAAGCTTTTATGAAAGCAACTTTAGAAAAATTAAGGAATCAAGTACAACTTTACTTTATAAAAGAGATACCTTCAATCATGGTTATTACCTTTTATAGGCATAAGAAGACCTCTTAGTCATAGGAAAAGCAGGTTGAATTTCCTTTCTCTGTAGAACTACATTTGCTCTTCCCTCTTTCTTCTCTATTCAATCACTACCTGTGTACAATAAAACACTTTAATGGCGTATTGTGGAATGAATACATTATTTTTATAAGTTTGTTTCTTTAATAAAAGTTTTGTATTTTTCTATTTTTAATTGCTTTTAAATTCCATTCATATCATATCTAAGTGTTTTAGAGTTGTTATGTTTCCTTTTGTATGATCCTATGTTGCTAAGATAGGAATGGTTTTGAGATGCACTATATTATGTCTAAGGTAGTCCTAATTCCTTAAAGTCCATCCAAAAAAGCTATTACTCTTAATTATCTTTCTTTACTATGAGATAATCATTCATTACTTCAAATGTAAGACCATCTCCTAATTATTTGACAATAAGGCTTCTCCTCAAGGTTGTCCAAATCTATTAAAGTACACTGAATAAAGGAGCTATTACTCTTGATTAGGTTCCTTTACCACAAGAAAATCATTCATTGCTTTAAACTTGCGACCTTACCTAATTCCTTGACAATAGGCTTCTCTTTTCATTGAAAGTAGTCAATCACACATGGTCATCATCTAAATAACATCCATGTTTAAACTAAACATTAATTTCATTGCAATGTGCATGTTAATACACCTTGGGTAGTCTAAATTCATTGAATTCCATCAAACAAAGGAAAAATTCTTCTCGATTATCTTTTCATACATGAATATATTGGTTCATGGCCTAAAAGATAAGACTATTGCTTCGTTTTTAACTAATATGGCTTTCCTTTGAATCCAAGGAATTATTCCCACAAATGAATCTTGAAACTAACTTACATTTAAGTTAATTTCATGATTCCTTTATATGAATGACTCATTGGAATGAAGTAGCCTTAATAGGAATAAATGAAGTCACTATCTCATGTTTTATGGAATTAACCATTCCATCTAAGTAAGAAAAGCTAATTAAGGTGAATGACCCCTCTGTTTGATGGACATCAATGGATTCAAATTACTTAATGTGTATTGACGTGTAGTCCCAATTAAATTAATGTTTGGTCTAAACATGGTGTCAATTGCATGATCATTTTGTTAGTTTATGCCTTAGTAACCAATGTGTTGATTACTATTATGAATACATTTTCAAGCATATTATATATCAATTAAAGGCATTCTTTATCTTTAGTATTGTTTATATAATGATATAATCATTAATAAACTTTAAAGATAAAGTCTATTTAATAAATACACTTTGTAAAGGTAATTATGATATGATCATAATTATGAGATACTGATAACATCAAAGTATTATTCTTAAATATTCCTAGTTAATGCACCATCAATATTGGATAATGATGGAATTGTGAGACTAGAACATGTTGTGTTTCTTTCTTATGAAGAAAGCAGTTGATTTCATAAATTAAAGTATGAAGAAACTTAAACAAACATGTAGGTGCTTGTTACTTGAACAAGTTTATTGAATTGACCCATTGTGAGAATTTTCAAATGAAACATTACTTGTGTGTCTGAGGAAATTTTCATGTTATGGTTATGTAAGTGATCCTTGGACTCAATATCACCAATATATCTTATATAGGAATTGGTATGCTTTGATCTCACCTCTAGGTTGTCCTAATCAAGGATTGCTTACAAGGGTAAAGTTAGACATATCATGAATTTCATAAAGATAGTTGAGTGATCAATAAAGCATTTGTCACCATGATGTGATCACGAGTGAATGTTCTGTTACATTTGCTTTTACTCTAATACCATTTCTATCTTGGCAGCACATGATCTCACAGATATATATAGCACAGAAAATAAGAACAGGAAAATAAAAGCTTCGTAAAAGACTACTTAAAAGAACAAAACTTTCATTGAATAGAATGGCGTTACAGGTGTTTAATTTATGAGAGAGAAGGATATAAGGAGAAAGAAAGCAAATTGGACTTTGCCTTTAGGAGTAGTTGAGAGGTTTATTTATACAAAGAGAAAGGTGATAACCATTATTGAAGCAATCTCCCTTTTAGTAAGGTTATTCTTAATTTCTTACTTTTACTAAAGTAGCTTTGATAAAAGTGTTTGACTGGACTTAAGACTACTTTTCCACTAAAAGTAGTTTGTTTGTTTGCTAATTCTCTATGAGCCTTTTATAGATTGCATGTGGGTGTTGAGAATCTTACATGATGTCATCATTGAGGTGTTTTTGATGACTTTTAACTCAATTTACTTGTGTGCTTAGTTCTAGTTAGAGCAATGCAACCATTATTTCCAATAACCTCTCATATGATACAAATTCCATAAGGGGTTTCATTATCTCTTATAGATTATAAGGCATGGGTTTTGGTGGTGGAGCTTTTGGCTCATTTAAATAAATAATTCCTTTACTAATGTAGACTCCATCATAAAAGAAATCAAACTTTTCCCACCAACGAATATTAATCCATCTTACTAGCCATGGAATGTGCTTTATATCCAAATCTAGGACATTGACTTGTTTAGCCATGATAATGTAATCCCACTTAATAATCCATGGGACATGATACCAAGGTACAAACATTAATAGTGGGTCTTCAACCTCATCATTTGTTTTACAAAATTGTTCATAGATAGTTCATACTTTGTGAGGTAAGGTTATATGATGTAAACCTCTCTTGAAATACTAGATTTTAAACCAGTTTGGAAATTTCTTTAGATCATTTGAAAGATTTATTTGAATGAATCAACTAAATTTACTTTGCCTATTTTCATATAATATGGCTTTTTCCCAAGTTTTGATATAATCCAAATAATTATAAGTTTTAATCTTCTACCATTCCTTTAGATATTTGTAGTAAAAAAGATGACCCTGCCAATCTTCTGGATAAAGAATTTTCTTTATCTTGAATTGGCATAAGCCTAATCTCTAAAACCATATCCAAATCTAGATCCTCATTCGATCGGTTCATTAACCACTAAGCCTGTTTCATGTAATATCTATTGATAATACGGGCAATCCTTTATACTGCTATAAGGATTCATATCATCTTTAAGATAAAATTTAGTAGCCTTATTAGGTTTTAATTGAGTATAATTATTTTCCATAGCACAAAAAAAATCTACATGATTAGAATTAAAAGATACGTAATGGATTTATTCAAAACTCGTTTAACAACTTTTTTTACCTTTACATTTATTGCTAGTGAATTAACTAACTTTGCTGGGAATTATGGTCCTTGTATAGGCAGCTTCTTAATCATAAAAAAGTTCACTGCAAAAATTCGTGAGTTAGAAAATCTAACTTACAACTCCCAAATCCCTTCTTTCTAGAGTGTGACATCTATATCCTTTTTTATACCTTTGGTTCATGTTCCTTTGAACATTGGATTAAGTTTTTACTTTTGTTAAACCTGATTTAACTTTCTTAAGGTTTTGAATTCCTTGTTTTGCTTGTGGGTTTCAGTATGTTCTTTGGGGTTCATATCACTAGTAGGGCAATGTCAACCTTTCACTTGGTTGATGAAAAAAGATTTCAACTTTTAATAAGATGAAGCATGCAAGAAGGCTTTCGAAAGCATAAAGAAGTATCTTTTAAACTCACTAGTCTTAGGTGCTCTAATTCAAGGAAAGACAATGATCCTCTACATTGTAGTGTAGGAGGAGTCTTTGGGAGCTTTACTTATGCAACAAAATAATTAGGGAAAGGAGGTACCTATATACTACTTTAGCATAACATTTAATGGTTTAGAGCTGAATTACTCTACCATTAGGAAGACATGTCTAGCACTTTCCTTTGTCGTTGACAAGTAGAAGCACTACATGCATGTTTAAATGGTTTGCCTTATCACTAGAGCTGATCTCATTAAGTACATATTGTCTTCACTAGTCTTATCTAGATAACTAGCTAAATGGACCATCATACTATAAAATTATGGCATTTTCCACTACATTTGAACAACTAGATTTGTGCTTGATAACATAAGAAAATGGTTTTATGAACTCCATCTAACATGCATGTCTCTTGCTAAGTTTAACTTGACCCGTCAAATGCTTAAGTGACTCATGATTAGTCTAAATAACAAGCTCTCTTGGAATAATTCTACTATATTTCAAGTGCATGAATAAGAGCATAAAATTTTTATTGTGCATAAAATAGTATAATAAAGAACTAAAGAAGTTCTCACTAAATTGGGTATTGGAGCAGCCTTCTTATATTGACACAATTCCAATATCAATTCAAGAGCATTATATTCAATCTCAAAAGTTATACTAAATTATGGAAGAGCTAAAATGGCAATTAAACAAAGCTTCTCTTTAACAAGCTTAAAACTACTTTAAGCAGTGTTGGTCCTTAGAACTCTCCTCTTTTCAAGCATTCTATCAATGATGCCAAGAGAGTTTCATGAATCTTTTTGTAGAATGATGCAAGATCATGAAAGCTTCTAACTTTATAGATAAAGGCTGGAATAGGCCACTTATGGATAGCTCAAACCTTCTTTTGATCTATTTTAATTACTTTATGGGAGATTACATAACCAAATATGTGAATTGATTTTGAAAAAACTGGCATTGGTTGATATTGCCATAAAGCTTTTCCTTCTTCAGCATTTCAAATATTTGCTAAAGATGCCCTATATACTCATGTGTAAAGAATCACAGATGATGAGAACCCTAATGAGCATAATGAAACCTACAGGCAAAATAAGGAATTCAAAACCCAAAAAAAGTTAAATCAGATTTAACAAAAGTAAAACCTTGAACCAACGTTCAAAACTGATCCTGAAACTTATCTAGAATGGGAGAAGAAGGTTAAGTTGGTTTTTGATTGTCACAAGTACTCTGCAGAGAAAAAGGTAAAACTCTAACTACCTTTGAATTTACTAATTATGCTATTATTTAGTGGGATCAACTTATTTTTTCTAGGAAAAGGAATCGTGAGAGGCTATTGATACATGGAAGGAGATGAAGGCTATCATGAGGAAAAGGTTCATCCCTCATCAATATTATTAGGATTTGTACCAAAGACTGCAAGGACTCACTCAAGGCACTAAAAGTAAGGAGGATTAGCGCAAAGAGATGGAGATTGCCATGATTCAGGCTAATGTGGAGGAGGGTAGAGAAGTAACCATGGTTGGGTTCTTACAAGGGCTGAGTAGAGACATCACCAATGAAGTTGAATTGCAGCATTATGTGGAGTTAGAGGACATAGTGCACATGGTGATGAAAGTTGAGTGGTAACTCAAATGGAAGGGTTCTATATGGTTCGGACAGAATTTGGGTCCCATTTCATCCTAGAAGCCTATATGGAGTAAAAGGGAAGAGAGAGCTGATTACAAGCATAAGGCTGAACCTAACAAGAGTAAGGAAGTGAGTTTTAGCCAAGAGAAAGGTAATTCTAATTCCTAACCTAGTAAAAATAGAGATGTTAAATGTTTTAAGTGTTTGGGAAGGAGACATATTGCATCTTAGTGCCCAAATAAGCACACAATGTTGTTGCAAGGTAATGCTAATATTAAGATTGAAAGTGAATTTGATGATGACTCCATGCCACCATTGGAAGATCCAATTGATGAAGAGGAGTATCCAATTGAGGGGAGATATATTAGTGGCTATACGAGTATTGAGTGCATAAGCAAAGGAAGATGTTGAAGTGCAGATGCATAATATCTTCCATACATGGTGCCATATCAAAGATAAGGTATGTAATATGATCATTGATAGGGGTAGCTGTACAAATATAGCTAGCACTAATTCAGTTGAAAAGCTTAACTTACCTACCATGAAGCACCTTAAGCCATAAAAGCTTTAATGGTTAAATGAATGCTGGGAGGTTAAGGTAAATAAGTAGGTATTAGTATTGTTTACTATTAAGAGATATACTAATGAGATCTTGTGTGATGTAGTAACTATTCATGCTATGCATATTTTGTTGGGAAGACCAATTGCCCGCTTTAGTAAAAGGTTAAGTGGTGTAGACCTTAATTATTGCACTTATGATAAGGAGATGTATGCATTGGTACGGACCTTTGGCCCAAGGAATCTATTATCCATACTAACCACAAATCCTTGAAACACTTGAAGAGGTAAGGGAAGTTGAACAAAAGACATGCCAAGTGCATTGAATTCATTGAAACATTTCCTTACATTGTTAAATATAGACAAGGTAAGGAGAATGTTATGACTGATGCATTATCTCAAAGGAAAAATTATTGGGATTTGAGTACATTAAAGACTTACATGCTAATGATCCTAATTTTACCAATGTTTACAAAACTTGTGAGAAAATGACTTTTGGGAAATTCCATAGGTATATGGGTTATTTGTTTAGAAAGAACAAATTGTGTGTGCTTATAAGTTTTTTGTGAGAATTGCTTGTGCGTGAGGCTCATGAGGGTGGTCTAATGAGTCATTATAGAGTTAGGAAAACCCTAGATGTCTTAGTTGAGCATTTCTTTTAGCCACACATAAAATGAGATGTTAAGAGGATGTGTGGGAAGGGCATAACATGAAAACAAGCCAAATTTAAAGTTTTACTCCATAGCTTGTAAACTCTCTGACTTATACCTAGCCAACCTTGGGTTGATTTATCTATAGACTTTGTACTAGGGCTACCACAATCAAAAAAGGGTAGAGATTTTGTATTTATTGTTTTTAATAGGTTTTAAAAAATGACACACTTCATTCCATGTCATAAAACAAATGATGCAAATAACGTAATAGAATTGTTCTCTAGAGAGGCAGTATGCTTCCATGATATGCCTCGAAGAATTATTTCAACTCAAGATACAAAGTTCTTGAGCTATTTCTACAAGACCTTATGCATAAGTTAAGTACTAAAGTATTATTCTCAACTACCTGTCATCCATAAATAAATCGGCAAATTGAGGTAGTTAATTGAACTCTTTCTATTTTGCTATATATTATTATTTGCATGAATTTGAAAATGTGGAAAGATTGTTCACTGCATGTAGAGTTTGTAGATGATTGAAGTGCTCATTCCATTATTAGTTCATCTCTATTTGAAATTGTGTATGGTTTCAATCTTTTGACTCCCTAGGATTTGATGCCTCTACTTATTAATGAATATGTAAGCTTAGATGATGAATATAAGGTAGAAATGGTGAAGATGTTGCATGAGAAGGTGCATTAATGAATTGTACAATGAACTAAGCAATATGCATCCCATATGTTGATCCTGATGATTAGGTTTGGGTGTATGTGCAAAAGGAATGGTTCCCATATCAGAAGCACTCAAAGTTGCACCTTTGAAGAGATGGTTCATTTCAAGTAGCGACATGGAGACAATGCCTATAAGCTAGACTTTCCTAGTGAGTACAATGTGAGTGCAACATTTAATGTTTTTGATCTTTTTCCTTTTGATGCAAGTGA
Source organism: Bruguiera gymnorhiza (assembly GCA_020883675.1). Lineage (NCBI taxonomy): Eukaryota > Viridiplantae > Streptophyta > Magnoliopsida > Malpighiales > Rhizophoraceae > Bruguiera > Bruguiera gymnorhiza. Next base: position 88,798 of record JAIRCJ010000104.1, read on the forward strand.
TAATTTGAGGACGAATCCTTTTATGCATTCACGAAAGTCCAAGGACACTTTCAAGGGCTAAAAAGATGAAAGAAGTACTAAATGGGCTAATTAGGGATATTTAAGCCAATTAAGTAACAAATGGTGTGAATTCAAACTTGAAAGAGGACTGAGGTTTCATTAATATGATTAGAGTACTTAATAGGATAGGGTTAGGTAATAAATTGACTCTTGAGTAGGAGTTTGTTATAAAATAGGAGTGTTCCTATATTTTAGAAGTATATCATTGTCTCTATTTTTTGGTTTTTAAGGTTGTTATTTCAACTTATAAATAGGATTGATTTCATTATTAAAAGATATAGATCATTAGTGAAAAAAGAAAGATTAGAATTTTTTCTTTTGATTCTACATTAAACTTTGCAAACTTATCAAGATTTTTGTCTTGTGGCATTCCAACCTCACCAATCCCTTCTTTCTAGAGTGTAGTGTTCATATCCTTTTATATAACTTTGTTTCATGTTCCTTTGAACATTGGGTTAAGATTTTTGTTTTGTTAAACTTGATTTAATTTCTTAGGATTTTGAATTCTTTGTTTTGTTTGTGGGTTTCATTGTGCTCTTTAAGGTTCACATCACTAATAGGGCAATGTCAACCTTTCAACTGGTTAATGAAGAAAGATTTCAACTTTCAATAGGATGAAGCATGCAAGAAGGCTTTTGAAAGCATAAAGAAGTATCTTTCAGTCTTAGGTGCTCCAAGTCAAGGAAAGATGATGATCCTCTACATTGTAGTGCAAGAGGAATGGGCTTGGCGGAATCAATAGGGAAAGAAGATCCTGTTGAGCTTAACTCTAGTCTGACTTTGTGAAATGACTTCAGAGGTGTAGGATAAGTGGAAGCAATCCCTTGATGAAAATGAAATACCACTACTTTTAATGTCATTTTACTTATTCAATTAATTAGAGGCAAGGCATTGCCTCTCCTTTTAGAACAAAGGCCATTCGGCGAGCTGATTTGGGTGAAAGACATTGTTAGGTAGGGAGTTTGGCTAAGGCGGCACATCTATTAAATGATAACACAACTGTCCTAAGATGAGCTCAATGAGAACAGAAATCTCATGTGGAACAAAAGCATAAAATCTTGTTTGATTCTGATTTTCAGTACAAATATGAACTGTGGAAGCATGGCTTATTGAACCCTTTAAACCTTCAGAATTTAAAGTTAGAGGTGTCAGAAAATTTACCACAAGGATAACTAGCTTGTAGCAGCAAGCATTCATAGTGATCTTTCTTTTTGATCCTTTGATGTTGGCTCTTCCTATCATTATAAAGCAAAATTCACAGACTTAGGGTATTAAGAAGAATATGGATGCCACACTTTAGAAAAGAAGGGAATTAAGAGTGATAAGTTGAGTTAAATACTAAAAAAAGAGTTACTTCTTAATAAGTTATTTAGTTCTAGAAAAAACTAAAGGAGAAAACTCTTGCTTTTTATTTCGCTCTAATTGCCTGATTTTTGAGCTTCTAAGGAAGTGCCTATTTAGGATGAATCCCTATTTAGGACAAACTTTTATCTAGGAAAAAATCTTATTTAGAAAACTTTCACTTTTATAACAAATACTTATTTAGGATAAACTCCTATTGAAGAGTAAATGCTATTACTTAACTCTTCCCCATTAAGCATTCTAATTATATTAATAAGGTCATGACTCTCTTTTGAGCTTAAATTCGTACTAGTTGTAACTTTATTGGCCTAAATGCCTTTAATCAACCCATTTAGTTCTTCTTTCATCTTTTGATTCTAACTTGTGATATTAGACTTTCTAGAATGTGCAATTGATCTCTTGCAGCCTTTAAATTTTTCCATGCGTCATCTCCAAGCTTTTTATTATTACCCCTCTCCTTGAAAGAATTCATCCTCGAGTCATCACCTATATAACAAGGAGAAAGATAAAAAACATTAAATGTTACACTCACATTGTACTGATCTAGAAGGTCTAACTTATAGGCATTGTCATTAATTCGTACTACTACTTAAAATAGACCATCTCCTTTAAGTTGTAGCTTTAAATGCCTATGAGCTGGGAATTGTTCCTTGCACATTGCACCCAAACCCAATTTCCAAGTTCAAGCACCACCTTCTTTTGCCCTTTGTTAACATAGGACATATATTTCTTAGTTCATTTTACAATCTGTTACCATACCTTCTCATACAATTTCTTCACCATGTCAACCTTGCATTCACCATTTAAGTTAGCATACTCATTAACAAGTATAAGCACTAAATCCAAAGGGGTCAAAGGATTAAAAACATATATAATTTCAAATAGAGAGTAACCAATAGTAGAATGAAAACTCCTATTATTTGCAAACTTGACATGTGGTAAACAATCTTCCCATATTTTTAAATTCATTCAAATAATAGCATGCAACAAAGTAGAAAAAGTTTGACTAACCACCTTAATTTTCCTATTAGTTTATGGATTGCAAGTAGTTGAAAATAATACTTTAGTACCTAACTTACCCTATAAAGTATTCCAGAAGTGGCTTAAGAATTTTGTATCCTGATCTAAAACAATACTCCGAGGCATGCCATGCCAAAAAACTACTTTTTTAAAGAATAATTCAGCCATATTGTTTTCACCATCAGTTTTATAGCATGTGATGGCTCGAAATGGATAAAGAGGTGTACAGGCCATAAGGTACAACTCTAAATTTAGCTTGTTTGCATGATATGCATTTCTCTCATACCTTCTTAACTTCTCTTTTCATGTGTGGCCAAAAGAAATGTTTAGCTAAAACATCTAGGGTTTTCCTAACTCCAAAATGACCTATAAGACCACCCCCATGAGCTTCTCTCACAACCAACTCCCTCAAAGAACTCATAGGCATGCATAAATGATTTTTCTTAAATAAAAAACCCTCATAACTATAAAATTCCTCAAAGGCTAACTTCTCATATGCTTCATACACATTAGCAAAGTCAGGATCTTTTACATATAAATCTTTAATATATTCAAATCCTAATAATTTTGCATTAAGTGTTGAGATAAGGGCATAATTGGGAGATAATGCATTAGTTACCACATTTTCCTTGCCTTGTTTATATTTGATGATGTAGGGAAAAGGCTTAATGAATTTAACCCACTTAGCATGTCTTTTGTTCAACTTTCCTTGTCTCTTTAAGTGCTTTAACGATTCATGGTCAGTATGGATGACAAACTCTTTAGGCCAAAGTAGTGTTGCCATGTCTCCAAAGCTTGTATCAATGCATACATCTTTTTATCATAAGTAGGATAATTAAGGCTTGCTCCATTTAGCCTTTCACTAAAGTAGGCAACTGGATGTCTTACTTGCATCAAAATAGCTCTAATGCCAATACCTAAAGCATCACACTTAATCTTAAAATTTTTTATAAAATCAAGTAAAGCTAGTAAGGGTGCTAAACTTAATTTTTTCCTTAATGTAATTAAGAGTTTTGTCTTGATCACTACCCCACTTAAAATCCATGTTCTTTTTAATAACATCAGTTAGTGGTACAACAATGGTGCTAAAGTTCCTAACAAAGCGTCTTTAGAAACTAGTTAGACAATGAAAGCTATGCACATCACTAACTGCCTTAGGTGTAGGCCAATCACGGATTGCCCTAACTTTTTTCTCATTAACCTCAATACCTTTAGCACTCATAAAAAATGGCATAATAAGACCAAATGGCATAACAAGCCATTCCCATAGACCATACATAGTTTTGAAAGTTATTTTCCACTCATCTCCCTCTCTCATTCTAATTTGGTGATATCCATTTTTCAAATCAATTTTAGAAAAGACATATGAACCATGCAATTCATCTTATATGTCATTTAACCTAAGTATGGGTTAACAATACTTTATAGTGATTTTATTTACTGCTTAACAATCAACACATATCCTTCAATAAGTTCCTCCACCTACCTTTGAAGCTCTTTTTTCTCCTTAGGATTACTCTTATATGTTGGTTGGTTTGGAATGGATACTCTAGGGATAAAATCAATTTGATACTTAATTCCTCTCTAATGTGGTAATCTACTTAGAATATCCTTAGGGAATACATCTTTAAATTCCTACAAAAGAGAAATAACAACACTAAGCAAAGATAGGTCACACTTGTTAGTGTTAAAATAAGCCTCTTTGTACAAAAGTACAATCCTAGGCTCTTTGGCATAAAATGCTCCTTTGACATCACTTTCTTTTGTATAAAAACATTCATTTTTGTTCTCTTTCTTTTGTGTCCTCACTTTTTCTCCTCTCTTTTTTGTTTTGGCTATTCCTCTCTTTTAATCTCTTTTTTCTATTCGCTTTCTTTTTTAGTCCTCAATTAATCCTCATAAGTTTGTTGAGGCATTGATGGTATAAGAGTGACAAGTTTTTCATTCATTACAAAGGAATATTGGTTCTTAAAGTCATCATACATAACTCGCTTACCAAACTGTCATGGCCTTCCTAATAGAATATGACTCGCATATGTAGGTACAACATGACATAAAGCTTTATCATAGTACCTTTTGATATAAAATGACTTGAGCACTTGCTTATTTACCTTGACTTCACCACTCTTAGTCAACCATTGAAGTTCATATGGCCTAAGATGTTATATAGTAGGTAAATTCAGCTTTTCCACCATAATTGTGCTAGCTACATTAATGCAACTCCCACTATTAATAATCATACTGCATATCTTATCTTTGATGAGGCACCTTATATGAAAGATGTTATCTCATTGCACCTTATTTTCTTTCTTCAATTCCACATTCATTGCTTGCCTTGTGATGAGAGCTACTTTATTAATTGGATACTCCTTTCCATCACTTTCATCTTCTGATGATGGGACAGAATCATCATTTGACTCACTTATAGTCTTAACATCACCATTACCTCTTAAGACCATTGCACATTTATTCAGACATTGAGATACAATGTGACCCCTTCTTAAACACTTAAAACATTTAACATCTATATTTCTACTTGGTTAGAGATCAGTATTACTTGCCTCCTTGCTAGAACTCACATTCTTACTCTTGGATGGCTTAGCTTTGAACTTATAATTAGCTTTCTTATCCTTGTTAATACAATTTGGCTTCCAAGATGAAGTACAACTTGAATTATGCCCAAACTGTTTGAAACTATTTTGTTTAAGTTGTCTTTTAATTTTCATTGTCATGTGCACCATGTCTTCTAATACCATGTAGTGTTGCAACTCAACCATATTGGCTATGTCTCTATTTACCCCTTACAAAAATTGAGCCATGGTTGCCTCTTTATCTTTTTCTACATTTGCCTTAATCATGGCAATCTCCATCTCCTTGTAATAGTCCTTCACACTTTTGGTGCCTTGAGTAAGCCCTTGTAGCCTTTGGTACAAACCTTTATAATAATGATTAGGGATGAACCCCCTCCTCATGATAGCCTTCATCTCTCCCATGTATCAATAGGCTTTTTATGATTCCTTCTCTTAGTCAAAACAAGTTGTTCCCACCAAATAATAGCATAATTAGTAAATTCAATGGCAACAAGTTTTACCTTTTTCTCTTTAGAGTAGTTATAGCAATCAAAAACCAATTCAACCTTCTTCTCCCATTCTAGGTACACATTAGGATCATTCTTACCTTGGAACAGAGGAATTGTTATTTTAATACTGTCAAAATCATAGTCATAGGTGTCTCACCTCCTAAAATCTCTCTAATCCTTTCTATTATTGGCAATTCTAACCATAATATCTTGAACATCAAATTCATCATCTTCGTGGTCATAGGCTTATCTCACTTGCGTTCTTGCATTAGGATCCTCATCATTTTCTATACAAAATGATTATGATACCTCACAAAATACTCACTCATGTGTTTTACTCAAAAAGGGTGTCACACTCCCTCCTCACAAAAACACTTGCTCACGAGTTATACTAAAAAAAGGTGTCACACTCCCTCATGTTTTACACTTTTTATGGCCTTTTCTTAATATGAACTTACACGCTTGCTTTTTTTTTACCACTTAAATTTACCCTTTGAACTCTTTAAAGAACTAAACAAGATAAATCAAGAAGATTGATTTTGAACAAAGAATAAGGTAAATAGGGTAGAATTGACCTTATTAGAGAATAAGGAGTTAAAGAAAAAAAAAAGAAAAAGGATACCAAGGCAAATGAATTTGATGAACTAGACTCACATAAATCAAGATAGGGGGTTGTTAAACCTAAAGGACAAACTTGGATGGTATAATAAGAAATAGATGGCAGAATTGGAGTAAAGTAAGAAAACTATATTATTATTGTGCCTAATTTGACCAAACTATTTAACTTCTATCAATAACTTGAATTTGATTTTTTTTTCCTCCTCTTTTTTTCTTTTAGTTCCTCCCTTTTTTTTTCTCTCTTTTTTTTTTCCTTTGGTCAACATAAAACAATACTAAAATACTTAGAGAGAGCAAATGGAATTGAAAATAGCATGTTTTGGTAGTTATGCACTTAAACAAATGAGTAAGGTAACAAGGATTGCAAATGGATAGATTAGTGTGGTAGGATGGTAATGCACTTAATAGATGAACTAAATAGAAATAGATAAATCACAAAGTAGCAAATTGAAGAATTAATTGATCTAACTTAATTTAAAGTTAGGCTCAGATACCAACTGATGTAAACCCTAAAAAATGTGACTTAGGGACCTAGCACACATAAGGAATCAAACAATAGTTAGATTTCAATCACACAAATCCCAAACCCATTATTTAAAGGAACATAAACCTTAGGTATTAAGCAGAACATAGGCACCACACTCTAAAAAAGAAGGGAATTAGGAGTGATAAGTTGGGTTAAATGCCATAAGAAAAGTTACTTCTTAATAAGTTTTTTTTTTTTAATTCTATAAAGAACCAAAGGAGAAACTCTCACTTTTTATTTTGCTCCAATTATTTGATTTTTGAGCTTAGAAGGAGGTGCTTATTTATAGGCTAAAATAGAAACCCTAAAAGAGATAAATTCCTATTTAGGACGAATCCCCATATAAGACAAACTTCTATTTAGGACAAATTCTTATTTAAAAAACTTCCACTCTTATACCAAATACTTATTTGGGACAAACTCTAATTAAGACTAAATGCCAAGTAACAGATTGTCTACTAGTAATGCCAAGTCGAGATCCATAACACCTAAGTGAAAATTGACTTGTTCATGTCATTCAACGAAGTTTAATCCATTGAATACAACAATAGACGAAACATGTGAGTAAATATGGACAACTATATAATCATAAATGCTCACAATTAACCATAAATTAGATTTAACCAATAATCATAGTAGATAATAGATCTCCTTTGGGAAATAATACTATAATAAACTATCATTAGTAAAGAGTTTTCTTTACCTTAAACTTGGCATATGCCTAGTCTTTGAAGCCATAGCCAGAGCTGCTTCCTGATCCTCTTTCAATGGATTTAATAACCACTAAGCCTATTTCATGGAGTATTTATTGATAATATAGGCAATCTTTCACATTAGTTTGTAGAAATATATCATCTATAAGATAAAATTTTGTGACCTCATTAGGTCTGAACTGAGTATAATGATTTTCTATTATACATAGAAAATATGTATGTTTTGGAATCAAAGGATATGTGATGGTTTTATCCAAGGCATGCTTATAAGTGTAATCTCAAAGTTTATCAACTTCTTTTGTTTTAGCATCTGCACCTTTAACCAGTGAATTAATCAACTTTGCTAGGGATTGAGGCCCTTGCACTAGTGGCCTTTTACTCATTGATTAATTCTTTGCAAAAACTTACGAGTTAGGAAATCTAGTAATGCATTAGAATTTCCCTTAATAAAGTCAATCTCAAAATGAAATAAAGAAAGTATTCCTTGCCATCTTGCAAAAATTACTTTAAACGCAAGATTTTTAACGCCTTTAGTCAAGACATCTTTTACGGTCTTTCAATCAATTCTTAAAAGAAATTTTTGATTTAATAAATCACTTTCAAATTTTTGAATACATAACACAATAGCTAAAATTTCTTTCATAAAAGGGCTTTTTTGAGGAATAGGTTAATAACCCTCTTTTATTTTCTTTAGAGGTCTTATGGGTGGATAACCCATTTGTTCACAGAAGTCACCTAAGGCCTCCCTATCATAGGCCTTATCTTTTTGCAATTGTCTATGTAATTTTATTTCATTATAAAGTTTAACTCCTTTAACAATTACCTTAACTGCTAACTCACCATAAGTATAACTGAAGTAGCCAATAACTCCTCCATGATAAGACTTTAATCTATTTTTAACTCTTTCAGAAAATAGGGTAGGTAACCCTGATAAAAAATTTTCTTTCCAAAAAATGTTTTGACTATCTTCTCTAGTAAAAAATTTTGATAAGAAAACATCTTTATACCACTTAAACTAGGATAAATCATAACATCTTAAGTTAATAAGTTGTTCATAAGTTCTATCAACCAATAAAGTGGTTGAACCAATAAAATAATTAGTAATAGTATAAATTAGCGTTTTAACATTATCAGATACTGGTAAACCTTGTTCTATCTTAATAGCATTAAAAATTTGAAGTTTAGCTTCACTTGGTAAATAAGAATCCCACCAACCTTTAAGTTGGCCTAAGAGGCTATTAACAATAAACCTTACTACATCAAGGTTAGTATTACCCCTAACTTTTGTAGTAGTAGCAAATATCATCTTTTAATGTAGCAAAATGAGAATTTGATTTTCAGGCATTTCGTCCAGATTCCATTATACTATGTTACTATCATTGTATTGTACATAATTGTACTTAGACTATTCTTTTAATAAGAGGTTGATTGATGTAGGTCTTGGATAATACAATTTGGTAGGCACTTTATTAAAAGTCATTTTATTGATATCCATAGTTCCTCTCTTACTAGAGGATGATGGATCCTTGTTATTTTGTTCTGATAAGAACATTTCTTGGATTCTTTTAATATAATCTTCAAATTCTGAAGATTCTTCTTTTGATACCTCCTTTTTTATTTTTTTCTTTTCCTAATACAGAAGCATCCTTTTCCTTTAGTCTAAGGTTACTTAACCTTTTGACTATTTTGTCAACCATTAAAATGGATTAGGTATCAAATACTTAATAAAAGAGATTTATTGAATAGGCTTTATGAAGCTTAAATATTTTCAAAATTTGACGTGAAATCAGGATATTGGTATATCCAAATTCATGAAGAAGATAGGTATAAGATGACATTTACAATAGCATTTGAACATTAGAAAAGGAATGTGGTGCCTTTTGGGTTAAAGAATGCACCCTTTGAGTTTCAAAAAATTATGAATGAGATATTTAATGTTTATACAACATTCATTATTGTTTATATTGATGATGTGTTAGTATTCTCTAACATAATTGATCAACATTTTAAGCATTTAAACTTTTTCTTAAAGGTTATTGAAAAGGCAGGTACTTCTTGATCAATTCTTTAGTTCTTAAAAGAACTGAAGGAAAAAACCATTACTTTTCATTTCTCTCAAGATTGTTTGGCTTTTATAGAGCTTATAAAGAGGTGCCTATTTATAGGCTAAGATAGGAATCCTAACGAGGTATGAACTCCTATTTAAGACAAATCTTTATTTAGGTATGTAAGACAACATAGAAAACTTTCACCTTTATAGAATCTGTTTACTTGTATTAGAGCCAAACCTAGGGGGTGAGGTATCTTTGTTATTTCAATTTATTTGATATCTTACAAACTAAACTTGATCTTTTAGATAGTCATGAAGGTTTGAATTTGTCAGTGATTCATTGTTGAAACCTCAAGTTACATTGCCTTTCTATCCATTGTTGCTATGTAAGTGTATTGGGTTGTGGCATAAATTGTTGATAGTGATGCAATGAGTTATGGATAGATTAAGGCCCAATAGATTATTTAAAAGTAATAGTTTAGCTAGGGATAGTAGTAGTAGTAGTAGTAGTAGTAGATTTTCTAAAAGTAAAGAAATAATAATTAATGAAAAATTAGTTTAATTATTTGTAAAACTTGACTTTGTCTTCTTCTTCTTCTTTTCAAGTTTATGAATAAGGAAGTTTCTTTTCAAAAGTTGATTATGTTATAAAAACTATTGAACAATCTTTGCCCTTAACTTAAAGCTACAATGATTTCTTTTTGTTATGACAAGAGCTTATTAGCTCACACCAACAAAAGTACAAGTTTCTTCATGTTGGTATAGTGCAAGTAGCATTAAAACCTACTACTAGACTGGGTTTAAATAACTCGACAACTATTTGTGTTTGAGATAAATGACACAATTGTTTTTTGACTTCATATTAAGAGTGATTGAATTTACGCTAAGTGATGGACCTATTTGGTTCTGCTTTCCAAATTTTACATTATCATTATTAAATCCAAATTCAATGCATGCTTTATGCTTAGACATCAAAATTGAAGGATTTGATATGATGCCTACTTTGGAGAATTTGATCCTTATTTATAGGATTCACTATAAGGTTATGAACACTATAGTTCCTAGAATTAGGGAAATCTTAGCAAGGTATGCTAATAAAGGAACGACTACATTGTTTTTTACTAATAAGTCAAAATCTAATGTAATGATTCTAAGGACTATAACATGGGATCAAGTTAAATTACCTGAGAAATGGGTCTTAGAAAAGGTCGTTGAACCTATCAAATAGTTCAACAGATAAGTTGAATAAGTCATCGAATATCAAGATGGAGATGTCAAAATTTGATTTGCTTTATCTAAAAGTGTCAAAAAAGGTAATGAAAAGGTTAAACCTAGATATTATACCTCATCGATGTTGGTCACTGAGTTAGATAGTATTTAGAGGATGAGAAAGCAGGCTATTCAACCTTAGTACAAGGTTAACCTTCCTCCCTTAACTTTGATCTCTATGGTTAATGAACCACAGGTTACACCTAGCTAAGCCCATAGGCCTAGATCTCCTTCCTATTTGGATTTGAGCTATCCTAACGAACACATAAGTCTTTATGTTTTAGAAAAGGTTGATGAAACTAAAGAAAAGTTAAAAGAGAGTTTTGTTACTCTCTTGAAAATGCTTTAAAAAGAAAATGGTTCTTTGTTACTTTTGATCAAAAGCAAAGGATAGTTTGGCATAAACACCATAAAATGTATGTCAAAAAATGAAATTAGTTGAAGAACCAATTGTCATATTTACTTATTTAAGAAAAGTTTATAAACTTAAGAAAAAACTGTTCTCGAATTTTTCTTTCCTAAATAAATGTATGGTTCTTGAAAAAGCATATCAAGAATACATTACACAAAAAGGTAACAGTGTATGGTTAATTCATTGTTTATATTAATGATGTGTTAGTATTCTTTAACACAATTAAACAACATTTTAAGCATTTAGACCTTTTCTTAAAGGTTATTAAGAGGTAGGTCTCTCTATATCAGCAAGAAAAATGAAGTTATTCCAAACCAAGGTTAGGTTCCTTAGTCATTTCATAAAAAATGGCATAATTATTCCTACTGACCAAGCAATTGAATTTGCTTCTAAATTCCTTAATGAAATTAGGGAAAAACAACAATTACAAATATTTTTAGGATGTTTGAATTATATTTTAGATTTTTATAAAGATTTAGGTTATAATGCTAAGCCTTTATTTGAAAGGCTTAAAAAGAATCCTCTAGGTGGAAAGATGAACATACACGAGCAATCAAGAAAATAAAGTTAAAATCAAAAAAACGGCCTTGTTTAGTTGACACGGAACACTCCAAAGGATGTGGCTCAGGGACCTAACACATCCAAGGAATCAAAGAATATCCACAAAAGTTAAATTAGACTTTAATAACATAGACCCTAGACCCAACATTCAAAGGAACACAAACCTAGGGTATTTAAGAAGGATATAGACATCACACTTCAGAAAAGAAAAGACATAAGAGTGATAAGTTAAGATGAATGCTACAATAAGAGGTAATTCTTGATAAGTTCTTTAGTTCTACAAAGAACAGAAGGAGAAAACCCTAACTTTTTATTTCTCTCAAAGTTGTTTGATGTTTTAGAACTTACAAGAAAGTTCTTATTTATAGGCTAAGATTTCCTATTTATAGGCTAAGATAACAATCCTAAAAAGATATAAATTCCTATTTAGGACAAATCCTTATTTAGGAGGAACTCCTATTGAAAACAAATTCTTACATAGAAACTTTCACTTTCATAACAATCACTTATTAAGGATAAACTTGTATTTAGGAGTGAATGCTATTACTTAGTGCTAGCCCATTAAGTACTCCAATCATGTTAATAAGGTGTCGATTCTCTTTCAAGCTTGAATTCACACCATTTGTAACTTGGTTAGTCTAAATGTCCTCAATCAGCCCATTTAGTAGTTCCTTCATCTTTTTGGGTTTAGCTCATGTTATTAGGCCTTTTAGAATGTGCAATGGACCTCTTGCATCCTTTAAACCCTTCCACACATCATCTCTAAACTTCTCATAATGCCCCCTCTCCTTAAAAGGATTCATTCTCAAATCATCACCTTATTTAAATTTTATGATGTAGAGAAAGGTCTTAATGAATTTGATCCACTTGGCATGTCTTTCATTCAATTTTCCTTGTCCCTTTAAGTGCTTCAAGGATTTATGGTCAATATGGATGACAAACTCCTTGGGCCAGAGGTAATATTGCCATGTCTCCAAAGCCCATACAAATGTATACATCTCTTTATCATAAGTAAGATAATTCAAACTTGCTCCACTTAGCTTTTCACTAAAGTAAGCAATTGGGCACCTTTCTACATCAAAATAGCTCTAACGCCAATACCTAAGCATCACACTCAAAGGTGTATAACATAATTTTCCCCTGATGTAATTAAAAGCCTTGTCTTGATCACTACCCCACTTAAAACTCATGTTCTTTTTGATAACCTCAGTTAGTGGTGTAACAATGGTGCTAAAGTCCCTAACAAAGTGTTTATAAAAACTAGCTAGACTATGAAAACTACACACATTACTAACTAACTTAGGTGTAAGTCAACCACAGATTGCCCTAACTTTTTTCCTCATTAACCTCAATACCTTTAGCAGTCACAACATAGCTAAGAAATGTGATCTAATTAGTACAAAAGGAACATTTCTTAAAGTTAGCATACAATTCTTAGAACATAAAATAGAATATAAATGATCAAAATGTTCTTTTATACTTTTACTATATACTAAAATATCATCAAAATACATAATCACAAATTTACCAATGAATGGATGCAAAACATGATTCATTAATCGCATAAAAGTGCTTGGTGCATTAGTGAGACCAAATGACATAACAAATCATTCATACAAACCATACTTAGTTTTGAAAGCTACTTTCCACTCATCTCCCTCTCTCTTATCCTAATTTGATGATATCCACTTTTCAAATCAATTTTAGAAAAGACATATGAGCCATACAATTCATCCAACATATCATCTAACCTAGGTATGGGGTAATGATACTTTATAGTGATTTTGTTGATTGCTCGACAGTCAATGCACATCCCCCAAGTTCCATCTTTCTTAGGTACAAGTAAGATAGGAACCACACAGGGACTCATACTTTCCCTCACATATCCTTACAAAATAAGTTCCTCAACCTATCTTTGAAGCTCCTTTGTCTCTTCAAGATTACTCTTATATGCTGGCCAATTTAGGATAGATGCACCAAGGATAAAATCAATTTGATGCTCAATTCCTCTCTCAAGTGGCAATTCACTTGGAACATCCTCGAAGAATACATCTTCAAATTCCTGCAAAAGAGAAATAACAACACAAGGCAAAGATGGTTCAAACTTGTTAGTGTTAAAATAAGCCTCTTTGTACAAAAGTATGATCATTGGTTGTTTGGCATAAGATGCTCTTTTGACATCACTTTCTTTTGTATAGAAACTTTCTATTTTTGTCTCTCTTTTTTGTGTCCTCACATCTTCTCCTCTCTTTTTTGTTTTGATTATCCCTCCTTTTTCAATCTCTATTTTCTGCCCATTCTCATTTTTAATCCTTACTTAATCCTTATAAGCTTGTTAAGGTGACAATGGTATAAGAGTGATAGGTTTTTCATTCATTACAAAGGAATATCGATTCTTAAAGCCATCATGCATAACTCGTTTGTGAAACTGCCGTGACCTTCCAAATAGAATATGACTTGCCTGCATGGGTACAACATCACATAAAACTTCATCATGGTACTTTCCAATAGAAAATGATTTGAACACTTGCTTATTTACCTTGACTTCACTACTCTCATTCAACCATTAAAGCTTATATGGCCTAGGATGCTTCATAGTGGGTAAATTTAGCTTTTCAACCATAGTTGCACTAGTAACATTTGTGCAACTTCTACTATCAATAATCGGATTGCATACCTTATCTTTGATAAGACATCTTGTATGAAAGATATTATCTTGCTGCACCTCATTTTCTTCCTTCACCTGCACATTCAATGCTCGCCTTGTGATGAGAGCTACTCCATTAACCAGATACTCCTCTCTATCACTTTCATCCTATGATGATGGCACAAAATTATCATTTGATTCACTTGTAGTTTCAACATCACCATTACCTCTCGAGATCATTGAACGCTTATTTGGACATTGAGATGTAATGTGACCCCTTCCCAAAAACTAATAACATTTAACATCTTTATTTCTACTTTGTTGGGGATTATAATTACCTGTCTCCTTGCTAGAACCCATATTCTTACTTTTGGATAGCTTAGCTTTGGACTTGCTATCAACCTTCTTGTCCCTTTTACTCCAATTCAGCTTCCAAGATGAGGTGGAACCCAAATTCTACCTAAACCGTATGGAACCCTTTCACTTAAGTTGTCTTTTAACTTTCATTGCCATGTGCACCATGTCTTCTAATTCCACATAATGTTGCAATTTAACCATAATGGCTATGTCTCTATTCAGCCCTTGTAGAAATTGAGCCATGGTTACCTCTCTATCTTCTTCTACATTCACCCCAATCATGGCAATCTTCATCTCTTTGTGGTAGTCCTCCACACTTTTAATGCCTTGAGTAAGCCCTTGCAGCTTTTGGTACAACTTCCCTATAATAGTGATTAAAGACATACCTACTCCTCATGATAGTTTTCATCTCTTCTCATATATCAATAGGTTGCTCATGATTCCTTCTCTTAGTCAAATAAGTTGATCCCACCAAATAATAGAATAATCAGTAAATTCAAAGACAACAAACTTTACCTTTTTCTCCTTATAATAGTTATGGCAATTAAAAACTAATTCAACCTTCTTCTCTCATTTTAGGTATACATCAGGATCATTCTTACCTTGAAACAAAGGAATTGTCATTTTAATACTACATAAGTCATGGTCATAGGTGTCTTACCTCTTAAAATCTCTCTAATTCCTCATATTATTGGCAATTCTAACCCTAATAGTCCAATCATCAAATTCATCATCTTCCACATCACCTTTATGGTCATAGGCTCATCTTAATTGCCTTCTTGTAGTAAGAGCCTCATAGTCCCTATGACTCCTTTGCAACTCTATTATTGTAATAGCTTGCTTCTCCACCCTCTCCTTCATATCATCAAATCTAGTATTCATGCACTCAAATTGTTGTTGCATAGCTTTAATCATGAAGAACACATCGCTAACTCCCTCTTGAGCTACACCTTTGTCTATGAAAGTCATAGTATTACTTTTGTACAAAATGATTTGGATACCTCATAGAACACTCCCTCACATGTTTCACTTAAAAGAAAAAGGTACCATACTCCCTCGTATTTACACTTTTTATGGCTTTTTCTTAATATGAACTTGCATTCTTGCCTTTTACCACTCAAATTTCCCCTTTTAACTCTTTACAGAACTAAACAAGCTAAATCAAATGGATTGCTTTTTTAATAGAATAAGATAAATGGCATAAAATTGAACTAATTGTAGAATAAGGAGTCAAAAAACAACAAAGGATATCTAGGCAAACAAATGTAATGAACTAAGCTCATAAAAATTAGGATAGGGAGTTAAACCTAGAGGACAAACTTGGATGACATAACCAGAAAATATATGGTAAAATTGGAGTCGAGCAAGAAAACTATATTATTATTATGGCCAATATGACTAAACTATTTAACTTTTATCAATAACTTGAATTTGATGCCCTTTTCTTTTGCTCTACTTTTTTTTTGTTCCTTTTTTTTTTTAGCTTAACACAAAACAATAGTAAAATATTGAAAGACAACAATTGGAATTAAAATTAACACATTTTTTATAGTTATGATCTTAAACAAATGAGTAAAATGAGAAAGGTTGCAAACGAACAAATTAGTGCATTTGAATGGTAATGCACTTAATAGACAAACTAAACAAAAATAGATAAATCACAAAATAGCGAATTGAAGAATTAGTTGATCCAACTTAATTTAGAGTCAGGCTTTGATACCAGCTAATATAGAAAACCCCAAAAGATGTGGCTTAGGGACTCAACACACATAAGGAATTAAAGAATATCCATGAAAGCTAAATCAAACTTTAATAACGCAAACCCTAGACCCAATATTCAAAAGAACACAAACTTAGAGTATTTAAGAAGGATATAGACACCACACTTTAGAAAAGAAGAGAATTTAAAGTGATAAGTCAAGATAAACACCATAAGAAGAGGTAATTCTTGATAAGTTCATTAGTTCTCAAAAGAATCGATGGAGAAAACTCTTACATTTCATTTCTCTCAAAGTTGTTTGATGTTTTAGAGGTTACAAAGAGGTGTCTATTTATAGGCTAAGAGAGCAATCCTAAAGAGGTATAAATTCTTATTTAAGACAAATCCTTATTTAGGAGAAACTCCTATTTAGAACAAATTCTTACATAGAAACCTTTTCTTTATAGCCATCACTTATTTAGAATAAACTCCTATTTAGGAGTGAATGCTAATACTTAGTCTTGGCTTATTAAGTACTACAATCATATTAATAAGGCCTTAATTCTATTTCAAGTTTGAATTCGCACCATTTGTAGCTTAGTTGGCCTAAATGTCCTCAATCAGCCCATTTAGTGCTTCTTTCATCTTTTTGGCTCTAGCTCATGTTATTAGGCCTTCTAAATGTGCAAAAGACCTCTTACATCCTTTAAAGCCTTCCACACATCATCTCTAATCTTCTCATCACTAGCCCTTTCTCATCTTGATGCATTCAAAATAGTTGAAAATGGCATATTAGATAAGAGTTATAGAGGAATCTTAAACAAGGATTAACTCAAAAGAACAATTAGTTTGATTCACTTTTGGTATTTGGAAGGGAGCTAGTGTTAATTACTTTACCATTAAAAAATAAATTCTTGCTATTGTATTATGCATTCAAAAATTTGAAAGTGATTTAATAAATCAAAAGTTTCTTATAAGAATTGATTGTAAGGCCATAAAAGATGTCTTCAATAAAGATGTAAAAAATCTTGCCTCTAAGCAAATTTTTGCAAGATAGCAAGGAATACTTTCTATGTTTAATGTTGGGATTGAGTTTATTAAGGGAAATTATAATGCATTACTAAATTTCCTAACTTGTGAGTTTTTGTAGTGAATTAATCAATGAGTAAAAGGCTATTGGTGCAAGGGCAATAGTCCCCCATAAAGTTGGTTAATTTATTGGCTAAAGGAACAGATACAAGAAAATAAGTTGATAAACTTTGAGATGAAGCTTATAAGCGTGCTTTAGATAAATCTGTCACATATCCTTTGATACCAAAACATATAGATTTTCTATGTGCTATAGAAAATAATTGTTGTTCCCATAGCCTTGTATGGGTTGTAATTGTTGTCAACCAGATTTAAGTGTGCAAGCAAAAGTGGCTCATATCTCAAGAATTACAAGATAAGACTAGCATGTCAAATAACCTCGTAAAGTGATCTCCTTGGAGTGAACTTGTAGAGGGAGTTTAGCATTGCTTAAGTCTTAGTGTGACGGTGTGACAGGGTTGTATACGGATAATAAGTTCATAAGAAGTTAAATCTGTAAGTCCGTAAGCCTGTCTTGAGACTAAGTCCAGGAGCAAAAGTCTGAAGGAAGTGTTCGTAAGACGGTCCGTGGGAGGAGTCCGTAAGAAGATTCCGTAAGGTGGTCCGCAGGAGAAGTTTGAAAGATGAGTCCGTAAAATGGTCCACAGGATGATTCCGTAAGAAGATTTTGTAAAACTATCCGAAGGACAAGTCCGGAGGAAGATTCCATAACATTGGTCCATAAGAAGACCACTCCACAGGATGAATAGTGGATTTTGGAGTTATGGAGTAATTCCATAGGAGCAGAACAATTCCAGAAGCGAATGAATAGTGAAGTCCGAGGTTACGGAGCAATTCCATAGTTACAGAGTAATTCCGTGGTTACAGAGCAATTCCTAAGGAGCAGAATAATTTCGGGGTTATGGACAGACAGGGAATCCGGAAGAAGGGAAGGTTACAAAATTTTAACTTAGCATTTCCGGAAGATAGGCAGTTACGGGGGCAGTTTCTTCTGTACATTTTTAACTATTCATGGACAATCCTGGCCGTTCATTCAAGTATTCAAAGGATGAGATTTCAGTAGAAAGAAAAAAGCAAGAAAGGAAGTCTATCGTAGCTATAGTAAACCCTACTAAGGTTTCCATAAAGGGCAATATATAAACCAAGACTTATCTCTTTGGGTGTGTGTGTGTGTGTGTGTGTGTGTGTGTGTGTGTGTGTGTGTGTGAGACAACCTAGTGAAGACATTCTGTGAAGCTTAGAGAGAACTCAACAAATTTCTAGATTTCTTCAAGAGATGTTAGAGAGTGTTTTGGTGATCTTTCAAGCAATAGTAAAGCAACCTATTCAAATCAAGCAGAGGCAAGACAAGATAGATGAAGAGTAGACACAACAGGTGACACTCTTTGTATTGTGATTGCTTTGTATTTGTAATAGTCAAAGGAGTAGAAGATTAAGACATCCATTGTAACCACATTGTAATCATAGGGGTTACCACACTAATATTCTCAAGTATAGTGGATTGTCTCAGTAGAGGAAGAATCCCTACCATTGTGGAGTAACCACGTAAATCACTTGTGTCCTTGTTCTGAATTTACATTCTATGTTTTGAATTAAGTTGTGAATAAAAATAAAGAATCATCAAACCCATAACCTAAAAGAAGACCTAATCAAAAACAACCAATCCGTTTAATAGGCAAGGTGTCTGAAAGGTAACTTTGGGGACTATTGTAATTAGTAGGTAACAATAGATCTACCTTAGTTGAATCTAAGAAAAAGTTCATTTCTGAGAAGAGTTTGAAGTTGTTCACCCACCCGCATATTGACAAGAGCTAAAGTATTAAAAAGTAGAGTACTTTGGCTTAAATTATCAGAGTTTTTCAAGAGGGTGATACTGATTCACCCCCCTTAGTATCACAGACTAGTAGATCCTAGGGTGAAGTTCGGAACTTCAATTGGTATCAGAGCTTAGGTTCACCAGTTTGAAGCTTAACAACTTGGTGTACTAGTTTGAAGGGTTTCAGAAGTTTTAATTTGTTCAGCATACTAAGAAATGGATGCCAGTACCAGCACCAGCACTACTTACAGCAAGAAGGTTCCAATCTTCAATGGAGCCAATTACCATATGTGGAGAGCGAGAATGCAGGTGGTATTTGCAACCATGGGCATAGACGTGGTGAAATCAGTACATGAGGGTTTTGTGCCTCCAAAAGAAGGTAAAGATCCAACCCTAGAGGAATTAAGGCAGTTTGAGATCAATGGGAAGGCCTCAAATGTCATCATTTCAGCTTTGACAGATGCGGAATAGGCTAAAGTTATGGACTGCAAATCTGCTAAGGAGATATGGGACAGATTGCAGAAGGTCTATGAAGGTGATGGCGGAATGAAGGAGGCCAAGCTTCAAGTTTTCAAGGAGAGATATGAATCTCTCAGAATGCAGAAAAATGAGACAGTCAAAGAGTTCTTCACCAGGGTTATTGATGCTGTAAATGACCTTAGAAGTCATGGGAAGAACAAGAAGGACTCATTTATTGTGAAGAAAATTATGAGAATTCTGCCTTAGAGGTTTGCCTCAAAGGTGGCAGCCATAGAGGAGAGTAAAGATCTCAATTCTATGTCACTGCATGATCTCCAGTGCAATCTCATTGCTTATGAGATGAGAATAAAGTCAAATGAAAGCTCCTCAACATCAAAGCCATCAAAGGAGGCAGCTTTCAAAGCTATGAAATGCTTGAAGATAAGAGAAGAGGAAGAATCATCCAGTGAGGATGACGATGATGATGAGGAAGAAAGTGAAGGTGAAGTGTTGGCTTACTTCAAAAAGGGGTCTAAGAAGGGAAAAGGACAGTTGTCCTTGAGATGTTATCATTGTGGGAAGACTGGACACTTTGCTTCTCAGTGCAAAGTGAAACTTGATGATGAAGATGAGGATGGTGATGATGAGTAGGATTCAAAATGGCGAAGACCATCATCCAAATCAAAGAAGTCCAGCAAGAAGACTGCCAACCCACAGAAGAAGAAAAGAGGCTCATTCAAGAGTTATGTGAGCCAGACAGAAGAAGCTGATGAGGAGGAAGATGTAGACTCATCAGATGAGCATGCCTTTATGGCATCAGCTCAATGTGGTAGTTTAACCTCTGAAGAGGAAGAGAAAGTTGATGAAGAAGAACCAGATCTTAAAGCTGAGTTAGAAGCAGCTTCAAAGAAGATAATCAGAAGGGGCAGAACCATAAGAAGGTTGGAGGCCCATATAAAACAAGTTGAAGCAAAGATTGAGGAAGCAGAAAGTCAAAAAGATGAAATAAGGGCTGAACATATTGACTTGAAGAGAAGATTTGAAGAACAGATCAAAATATGTGAAGACCTTACTATGGAGCTTGGCTCAAGGACTTCAACAATTGAAGAAATGGAGATAAAGTTGCTGAGACTCCAGCAACAACTCAAAAAGAGTGAAGAGAACTTGTAGAAGCATAAAGTGGTAGGAGAAACAAGCTCTGCAAGAGAAAAGAAGAATGAAGAGAAAGTGCAGCAATCTAAGGCTGCACTGCCTAAAGAGAATGAGACTTTGCCACAGAAGTTGAAAGAGAAGGCTGTGACTTAGGAGAAGATAGCCGAAGAAAAGAAGACAGTTATCAAACCAAAGCCAAGGCCAAAAATGATGTATGTGGTTAAAGAGCAGCAGCCCATAGCTGCTAAGTCTCAGAAAGAAAAGACTGATCAGCTAGGAACAGTGAAGGCTGAAAATAAAGAAGATTTGAAGAAGCAACCTAGGGTTGCAAACAAAAATAAAGAAAAGAAAGTCAGCCAGCCAAGGGCTATGGCTGAACAAAAGAAGGAGAAGAAGGTGGCTAAAATGAAAGGCACACAAGCAAAGAAGCCAGCAACCTTGCCTACACAACAAGTAATGAACAAAAGAAGACAAGCTGTGGTTAGACCCAAGAAGAGGCAGTTTCAAGGTCACTGTTTTTCTTGTGGAGTTTGGAGTCATAAGGCAAGTAAATGCTGGTGGAGAAGGCTAGTATATGTCTCCAACTTGAGAAGATCCGATGCTGCATACAGGGGGAGACAATACAAAATTTAGAGGAGAACACCTGTCGTGAGTTCTTGCACATACTATAAAAAGCAAGGACACACTAACAAGGATTGTTGGTGGAAGCCTAAACCAGTGGTTTCAAAGAACAAGTTTGCTATATTGTAGAATTAGACCAGTGTGAAAGGTGCGGCTAGGATGGTCATAATGCCAAAAGATGCATGACACTTCTCCCTGAGCAAGAGAAGGCACTCAATGGCATAGTGAAAACAATTGGTGCAATCAAAGCTGAGAAAAAAGAGAAAGCTATCTTCAAGCCAATTCAAAAGAAAGAATATAAAGCTAAAAAGAAGGTAGCTAATATAGCTGAAATTGCACTAAAGGCTGACTACAAGGATAAGTAGTTGATCCTTGATAATAGATGCTCTTCACACATGACAGGAGACAAGAGTAAATTATCAAAACTGAACAAGTCAAGAGAAGGCAGAGTCAAGTTTGGCAATGATGATTCACTCAACATCAATGGTCAGGGGTCAGTAATTATTGGAAAAGGAAAGCTGAAAGATGTTCTGCACTTTAAAGGACTCAGATATAATCTAGCATCTGTCAGCCAACTATGCAATGAAGACCATGAAGTGATATTCACAAAAAATAGGTTGCCAAGTAAAGAGTAAAGGAGGCAATACTGTTGCAGCTGGGAAGAGAACAGCTGGAAATTTATATGTGATTGATGAGAACAAGATAAAAAGCTGTTTACTTACAAAAGAAGAAGAAAATCAACTCTGGCATAGGAGGCTGGGACACTTAACACAGAAGAACATGAGGAAGCTAACCACTACTCATGCAATTAGAGACATTCTAGACCTCAGGAGAGAGAGAGAGTATGACTGCTCAGCATGCTCTAAAGGAAAACATGCCAGAAAGCAATATAAGACCAAAGAGTTCAGTTCTGAATTAGTGCTTGACATTGTACATACTGATTTGTGTGGGCCAATGAGAACAAAAGGGTTAAATAATGAGAGGTACTTCATCTTGTTTGTTGATGATTATTCTAGAAGGACCTGCATCATGTACCTTAAACACAAGTCAGAAGTTTTAAAATGCTTGAAGAAATATAGAAGATTTGATGAAAATGAGAGTGGAAATAAGATCAAAGTATTGAGGTCAGATCAAGGCACTGAATTCACAAATGAAGCTTTTGAAGATTACCTTAAGAAGTATGAAATTCACCATCAAATGGCAGCAGCAAGAACACCTCAACAGAACGGGGTGGTAGAGAGGAAAAATAGAGCTGTGGTTGGAATGGCAAGAACTCTACTGCTGGAATCCAAGCTCCACACAAGATTTTGGACAGAAGCAACATTTACAGTCGTGCACCTACCAAATAGAGTTTTACTAAGGCCTAATACTAATAAGACTCCATATGAGCTATATAGTGGGAAGAAGACAACAGCCAAGTATCTCAGAATCTTTAGCAACCCATGTTTTGTGAAGAACAAGGAGCAAAGCTTGGGAAAATTCCATGCTAGGTCAGATGAAGGCATCTTTGTGGGATACTTAGCAATGACAAAAGGTTACAGAGTTTTCCTGCATAAACTGGAAAAAGTGGTCACTTCCAGTGATGTTAGAATAGATGAAAACTAGAAAACAATGCAAAATGGAGAAGCTGAGGACAGTGAAGAAGATGACTTCAAGATAGATGAAGAATCAAACCAGCATGAAGAAAAGGGGAAAGAAGTAAGTTCAGACTCAGAGAAGAGTGGGTCTGAAGATGAAGAAAGAGATCCTCTTGCAACTAAGACTGTGCAAGAGAGAAAGACAAAGAAAACTTGGTCCAGTGCTTATCAAGGAAATCAAATCATAGGTGACCCATCAGCAAGAGTTACAACAAGAAGAATTGTGGGAGCCACTATTTTACTCTCACAAGTTGAACCTAAATCTATTGAAAAAGCTACACAAGACAAAGCCTAGGTCAAAGCTATCGATGAGGAGCTAGATCAAATCGAGAATAATGATACATGGGAGCTGGTTCTAAGACCCACTAACAAGAATGTCATAGGAACAAAATGGGTGTTTAGAAATAAACACAATGAAGATGGCAAGGTGGTGAGGAACAAGGCTAGGCTGGTTTGCAAAGGCTACACTCAGATAGAAGGCGTAGATGTTGATGAAACTTTTGCACCAGTAGCAAGGCTAGAAACTATTAGAATGTTCTTAGATTTGGCAGCACATAAGAGGTATAAAGTTTATCAAATGGATGTGAAATCAGCCTTTCTGAATGGGCTTCTGAAAGAAGAAGTGTATATTAAACAACCTGATGGAGTACAAATTAGTGAGGATAAGACACATGTGTGCAAGTTGAAGAAAGCCTTGTATGGCCTTAAACAAGCCCCAAGAGCATAGTACAGCAGGCTGGATGCGTATTTGAGAAGGTTGAACTTCAGAAGAGGAATAGTTAATAATAACCTATATGTGTTCAACTCAGAGAAAGGTCAGTTGATAACCATAGTATATGTAGATGACATCATCTTTGAAGGGGATCACTCTAAACTATGCCAAGAATTTGTGCAGAAGATGAGTGAGGAATTTGAGATGTCATTGATTAGAGAAATGACTTACTTTCTTGTATTACAGATAAAACAGTGTGAATAAGGTATTTTTATTTCTCAGACAAAATATGCCAAAGAGATGCTAAAAAAGTTTGGCATGGAGGATAATAGACCTGTCAGTACCCCTATGACAGTGGGTTGCAAGTTAACAAAAGTTCAGGAAGGAAGGAGTATAAGCCCTATAGAATACAGAAAGATGATAAGGAGCCTTTTGTATCTTACAGCATCAAGGCTTGGTCTCATGTAAGCTGTGTGCATTGCTAGCAGATTCCAAGCTGATCCTAAGGAATCTCATATGTTGGCAGTGAAAAGAATCTTAAAATACCTCAAAGGGACATTGGAAATGGGTTTGTGGTATCCAGCCATGGATTCTGTAAACTACAAGTATACACTGATGCAGACAGGGCAAGAAGTACAAACGACAGAAAATCAACCAACGGCTGCAGCTTCTACTTGGATTCAAAATGTGTTGCATGGTTAAGTAGAAAGCAAAACAGTGTTACTTTAAGCATAGCTGAGGTTGAGTATATGGTTGCTTGTGCAGCATGTACTTAGGTGATATGGATGCAAAGACAATTGGCAGATTTGGGTGTTGAAGTGAAGTTACCAATAAGTGTTTTTTGTGATAATCAAAGTGCAATTGATCTCAGCAAGAATCTAGTTCAACATTCAAGGAGCAAGCATATTGACGTCCAATATCACTTTATCAAGGATCAAGTGGAAGAGGGCACAATTCAGTTGGAGTATATTGGCACTAAAGATCAAATCTCATATATTCTAACTAAACCTCTATCCACAAAGCTATTTAAAATGAACAGAATGAGTCTGTTTGTGCAAATGCCTCCTCAAGCCTGAAGTTCAGGTGAATCCTCCATCTCTACTTTGCGTGTTTTTCAGATTTGTAATTGGTTGGCAAAGGGGGAGAGAAGCAATAGTGCAAGGGGAGCTCTTAAGGAAGGGGGAGTGCATATTTAAGGGAAGTTGTAATCCATCTACTTCTGGATTATTACTCTAAGAAGGTTATGAAGGATTGCTGCATAATGACTTTTGTTGTGAATGTTGCCAATAATTACAAAAGGGGAGATTGTTGTTCCCATAGCCTTATATGGGTTGTAATTGTTCTCAACCAGATTAAAGTGTGCAAGCAAAAGTGGCTCATATCTCAAGAATTACAGGATAAAAGTAGCATGTCAAATAACCTCATAAAGTGATATCCTCGGAGTGAACTTGTAGAGGGAGTTTAGCATTGCTTAAGTCTTAGTGTGACAGTGTGATAGGGTTGTATACGGATAATAAGTTCATAAGAAGTTAAATCTGCAAGTCCATAAGCCTGTTTTGAGACTAAGTCTAGGAGCAAAAGTTTGGAGAAAGTGTTCATAAGATAGTCTGCAAAAGGAGTCTGTAAGAAGATTCCATAAGGTGGTCCGCAGGAGAAGTCCGAAAGATGAGTCCGTAAGATGGTCCATTTAATAATTCCATAAGAAGATTTCGTAAAACCGTTCGAAGGACAAGTCCGGAGGAAGATTCCATAACATTGGTCCGTAAGAAGACCACTCCACAGGATGAACAGTGGATTCCAGAGTTACGAAGTAATTCCGTAGGAGTGGAGCAATTCCGGAAGCGGATGAACAATGAAGTCCAAGGTTACGGAGCAATTCTGGGGTTACAGAGCAATTTCGTAGTTACGGAGTAATTCCATGGTTATGGAGCGATTCCTAAGGAGCAGAATAATTCTAGGGTTATAGACAAACAGAGAGTCCGAAAGAAGGGAAGGTTACAGAATTTTAACTTAGCATTTCCAAAAAATGGGTTTCTTCTGTATATTTTTAACTGTTCATGGACAATCCTGGCCGTTCATTCAAGCATTCAAAGGATGAGATTAGAAAGAAAAGAGCAAGAAATGAAGTCTACCGCAACTACAATAAACCCTACTAGGGTTTCCATAGAGGGCAGTATATAAACCAAGACTTATCTCATTGGGTGTGTGTGTGTGTGTGTGTGTGTGTGTGTGTGTGTGTGTGAGACAACCTAGTGAAGACATTCTGTGAAGCTTAGAGAGAACTCAACGAATTTCCAGATTTCTTTAAGAGAGGTTAGAGAGTGTTTTGGTGATCTTCCAAGCAGCAGTGAAGCAACCTATTCAAATCAAGCAGAGGCAAGATAAGCTAGAAGAAGGGTAGACACAGCAGGTGACACTCTTTGTATTGTGATTGCTTTGTATTTGTAATAGTAAAAGGAGTAAAAGATTAAGACATCCATTGTAACTACATTGTAATCATAGGGGATACCACACTGGTATTCTCAAGTATAGTGGATTGTCTCGGTAGAGGAAGAATCTTTACCATCGTGGAGTATGTCACATTGGCTGAACCACGTAAATCTCTTGTGTCCTTATTTTGAATTTACATTCTGTGTTTTGAATTGAGTTGTGAACAAAACTAAAGAATCATCAAACCCATAACCTAAAAGAAGACCTAATCAAGAACAACCAATTTGTTTAATAGGCAAGATGTCTGAGAGGTAACTTTGGGGACTATTGTGATTAGTAAGTAATAATAGATCTACCTTAGTTAAATCTAAGAAAAAGTTCATTTCTGAGAAGAGTTTGAAGTTGTTCACCCACCCGCATATTAACAAGAGCTAAAGTATTAAAGAAGTAGAGTACTTTGGCTTAAGTTATCAGAGTTTTTCAAGAGGGTGATACTAATTCACCCCCCTCAATATCACAGACTAGTAAATCCTAGGGTGAAGTTGGGAACTTCAATAATTATGCTTAACTTAGGCCTAATGAGGTCGCAAAGTTTTATCTTGAAGATGATAAATTTCCATAAAATAATGTGAAAGATTGCTTGTATTGTCAACAGATACTTCATGAAATAAGCTTGATGGTTGCTAAACCCACTAAAAGGGGCTCTAGAAACAGCACAAGTTATGGCTTTAGATATTGGGCTTATGCCAAATTTAAGGTAAAGAAAATTCTTTACCCAGAAGATTGGCAAAATGATTTCTTTAGCTACCATGAACTAAAAGAATGATGGAAGGTTATGACCTTCAATTACTTTGATTATATCAAAGCTTGGGAAAAGGCTTTAATATATGAAAACAGACAAAAGAAGGTAAAGAAAATTCTTTACCCAGAAGATTGGCAAAATGATTTCTTTAGCTACCATGAACTAAAAGAATGATGGAAGGTTATGACCTTCAATTACTTTGATTATATCAAAGCTTAGGAAGAGGCTTTAATATATGAAAACAAACAAAAGAAATTCAGTTGGTGCATTCAAATACATCCTTCAGATGACCTAAAGAAATTAACAAACTAGTTTAAAACCTAGTTTTTCAAAGAGGGTTTACATCATTTGACTCTACCCCATAAGGTAAGAACTATTTATGAATAGTTTTAGGAAGCTAATGAAGAGGTTAAAGACCCTTGACTTATGTTCACTACATGGTTTCATGTCCCATGGATTATTAAATGGGATTATGGTGTTATGGCCAAGTAAATGAATGTTTTGGATGTGGTTATTAAACATGTTCCATGTTGGCCCGATGGATTAATATCCTTTGATGGGAAAAGTTTGATCTTTTTAGTGATGAAGTCTACACTACAAAAGGAGTTGTTAGCATAAATGGACCCAGGTCTCTACCACCAAAGCCAACTCCAACCACTCCCAAAGAGATACTAAAGGCTTTAATGGAGTTTGTGTCAAAAGAGAGGTTATTAGAAATGAAGTCCAACTTGCTCTACTCATCTAAAGACTTGCAGATGAATCAAGCTAAAAGTAGCCAAAGACACCTTAATGATTGCAAGATTCCCCAAACCCATATGCATAAAAAGACAATTGTTAGTGGAAAAAAGAAGATAGACTACTTTAATAAAGATGGGTCTGGACAACTTTAATAAAGCCAAAGTAAGTGTTAGAAGAAACATGAAGGGATGACAATAATGGAGCATCTACTTGATAAAAGAAGATTCCTTCCAAGACAATAATGTGTCCAATGAGTGTTAGTTAAAATGTTTTCTTTATTGATCATTACTGTGATCTGAGTATGCCATTTATGAGTAATAACTCATTCAGTCAGATTAACATATTGAAAAGTACTCAATTCGTCCTTTAAGGAAATATCCAAAATATCCAAGGGATCAAAAAAATCGTTACCTTGTTCAGATACTGATTCTAATATTGTTACTCTTCCTTTTAATTCTTTGACTTCAATTTTTAACTGATTAATTTCACTTTTAAGCTTAACCATAGAAGGTTTTGTTGACATTCTAGTTTTTAAACTAGAATTACTAGAATGATTATTTTTAATTTTTTAAATAATAGTTTTTAAATTGTAGTATTCTTCTAGATTGTTAACTTTATTCTCATTGCTCTTTTTTTGTAATTGCTCTCTTTTCTCTTTTAGATATTTTTCTAATTGCTCTTTTTTCTCTTTTAGATCTATAATCTTATCAATAAGATCCAAAATCATATTATATTCTTTTGTAAGGACTAACAAGTCATTATTTTTACACAAAATTTAATAATAATTGCATCATCCATCGCAACTATTATCAAACTCTTTTTTATTGGTGGTTTCTTCATCAAAAGGATCTACCTTTAGATTTGATTCTTTAGATTCATCTTCTGATAAGAAGATGTGCATCAATGACCTCTTAAGGTCCTTATCAATAGATAATTTCTGAATTTTTTGTTTCATTTTACATATATTAGAATAATGACTCACTTTTCTGCATTTATAATAGACAATTGTTTTCTTTTTCTTTTTCTAAGGAGCAAGCTTCCTTTTCCCTTTAATTTTTCCTTTTCATAAAAGGGCTTCTTTTGAGGAATAGGTTTATAACCCTTCTTTATTTTTCTTGGAGGCCTCATAAGTGAATAACCCATATGTTCACAAAAGTTACAAAGGGCCCTTCAGCCTTAGGCCTTTTCTTTCTATAATTGTTTATGTAATTGTATTTCATTATAGAGTTTAACTCCTTTAGCTACTACCTTAGTTGCTAACTCACCATAAGGTATAACTGGAGTAGTCTATAACTCCTCCATGATATGATTTTAATTTATTTTTAACTCTTTCAGAAAATAGGGTAAGTAACCTTGATAAAAATTTTTCTTTCCAAAAAATACTTTGACTATCTTCTCTAGTAAAGACTTTTGAAAAGAAAACATCTTTATACCATTTAAATTGAGATAAGTCTAAACATCTTAAATTAATAAGTTGTTAGTAAGTTCTATTTACCAATAAAGTAGTTGAGCCAACAAAGTGATTAGTAATTGTATAAATTAGTATGTTAACACTATTAAATACTTGCAAACCTTGTTCTAACGTAATGGCATTAAAGATTTTAAGCTTAACTTCATTTGGCAAATAAAAATCCCATCAACCTTTAAGTTGGCCTATAAAGCCATTGAGAATAAACCTTACTATATCAGGGTCAGTATTATTACCCTTGACTTTTGCAGTAGTGGCAAACATCATCATATAATGTAGTAGAATGAGGATCTGATTTGCAAACATTCTGTCTAGATTCCATTCTACAATGCTTCTACCATCATAATGTATATAATTGTACTCAGACTATTCCTCTAATAAGAGGTCGATTAGAGTAGGTCTTAGGTAATATAACTTTGTAGGTACTTTATTAAAAGTCATTTTATTAATTTCCATAGTTCCTCTCTTATTAGAGGATGATGGATCCTTAGGATTTTGTTTTAATAAGAACATCTCTTGAATTTTTTCAATATAATGTTTAGAAACTGAAAATTCTCCTTATAATACTTCCTCTACTATTTCTTCTTTTCCCAACACAAAGGCATCTTTCTCTTTTAATCCAAGGTTACTTAACCTTTTGACTATTTCATCAACCATCTCTAACTTTTCAAGGGTTTTACCTGTTATATTATAATCTTTTTTTTTTTTGACGTCTTGGGTTTAAATAAAACCCTTTTTTCAATCTTTGGTTTAACCAAAGGTCTTGGAGTTTGCTGAGCTATAGATTTTGTACTACTTTATCTATTTTTTTGTCAACTTTATTGAGTTGATTTCCAACTAACTAAAGATATAGATTGGTATAGTTCCCTTGTTCTATAATAGCATTTGTGGAGGGCACCTCTTTGTAAGGAGAGGCCACCACCTCCTTATCTTCAATTTTAATATCTAAATTAAGTGTAGGAGGGTGAATAGAATTAACCTTATTACATTTTTGTGTAATGTATTCTTGATATGCCTTTTCAAGAACCATACACTTTTCCGGGGTAGAAAAATCCAGAAACGATTTTTTCTTCAATTTATAAACTTTTTCCAAGTAGGTAAATATATCAATCAGTTTTTTTATTAATTCCATTTCTTTGACAAATATTTTATAGTGTTTATGCCAAATTGCTCTTTGTTTTTCATTGAAAGTAATGAAGAACCATTTTCCTTTGAAAGTGTTTTCGGGAGAGTAAAATAACTTTTTCAATTTTTCTTTAGTTTCATCATGTTTCTCTAAAACATAAAGACTCTTATATTCATCTAGATAACCCATATTCAAGTAAGAAGGAGATCCAGGCCTAAAGGCCTGACTAGAGGAACTTTATGGTTCATTAACCATAAAGGCCGAAGTTAAAGGAGGAAAATTAACCTTGTATTAAGGTTGATTGAACTACTCTCTCATTCTTCAAATACCATTTAACTTAGTGATGGGCATTGAGGAGGTATAACATCTAAGTTTAACCTTTTTTGTACCCTTTTCGAGGTTTAACCTCACACTTTTAGTCTATTAATACACTAATTTATGAAGCTCAAATATTTTCAGCCACCAACAAAGATTAAAGAAGCTCAAATATTTACTTTCAATCAAATTTTGACATCCCCATATTTTAGCTTCGATACTTTTAATGAAAAGGCATTTCAAGAATATGTCACATGAAAAGGTAATAGGGTTAATTTTATTCACCCTCCTGGACTTAAGTTAAATATTAAAATTGAAGACAAAGAATATCACTACCTTAGTAATTAAAGAAATTCTAGCAAGGTATACAAATAAAGGGATTACTACATTGTTTTTAACTGATAAATCAAAATCTAATGTTTTGGTTTTAAAACAATTACTTGGGATTATGTTAAATTACCTAGAAGATGGACGTTATAAAAATCAGTTGAACCTATTAAATAGGTTAACTAATAAATGGAAGAAATAATTGAATTCAAAGACTGTAATGTCGAGATCCAATTTGCTTAATCTAGAAGTGTGAGGTTAAACCTCAAAAAAGGAAGAGCAAAGGTTAAACCTAGATTTTGTATCTCCTTGGTGCCAATCACTGAGTTAGAAGCAATTAGAAGAACAAAAGAACAAGTTAGTCAACCTAAGTATAGAGTTGACTTTCCTCCATCAACTTTTGCTTCTATGATTAATGAACCTTTAGAAACATCCAACCAGACTTCTAGGCCTAGGTTCCCTTCTTTATCTAATATGGGATATCAGGATAAAGATAGGAGTCTTTATATCTTTGAAGTAGTCAATAAGGTAGATGAAAAGGTGAGAGAGTTATTTTACTCTCTTGAAAATACTATAAAGAGAAAATGGTTTTTTATGACCTTTAATGAAAAACAACAAGAAGTATGACATAAATGCTATAAAATATATACCAACAAAATGGGAGCTATGGATATTTTTACTTATTTGGAAAAGGTTTATAAGCTTAAAAAGAAATCTTTCTGAAATTTTTTGCCTTGCAAGAATGTATGGCCCTTGAAAAAGCCTATCAGGAATATATTATCAAAAAAGGAAAAAAGGTTATTAGTATTCAAGCTCTTACACTAAATTTGAGTGTTAAAGTAAAAAATAATGAGGTTATAGTTTCATTATATAAAGTAGAATTGTCCACAAGTGTTGTATAGTAAGAAAACTATATTAATTTTTATCTTTAATCTATAGGAAATCAACTTAATAAAGTTAAAAACAAGATTGAAGAAATAGCTTAAAGAACTTCAAGACCTTTGGTTAAACTAGAAATAGAAAAAAAAGTTTTATTTAAACCCATATCATCAAAAGAAATAGATTATAATATGTCATGTAAAAATCTTGAGAAGTCAAAATTAAGGGATGAAATAAAAGGTTAAAAAACCTTCAATTAAAAGAAAAAGTAGCCTTTGTCTTAGGAAAAGAGGAACAAGTTAAAGAAGAAGAATCTTAAGAAACCAAAGGATACCTTGAAAAAATAGTAGAAATAATCTTATCAGAACAAGACCCTATAAAAAGAGATCTAATACCTTGTTATAAGAAGGAGCCTATAAATATTAACAAAGAGAGAACAAATAGCGGTGGATATATCATGTTTGTTACAAATCGTAGTGGACCTATATCTGCTAAATACTTTCTTTCCTTATATTTTCTATCGAGCAAATAATAGAAAAATTAGATTGAATGGATTTACCATATTCTTTCTATTTATTTGCTTTCTAACAACATTATTTGCCATCTTAATCAGAATCCCCCCCAAAAAAAAGTTTATTTGTCACTTGTGGATCTCATTATTATTTTTTTTGTAGAAATTGTAATGTGATATTCCATGCAATGAAACAAGAAGTCTTGTTAAACAGAAATGAAGTTATGTGCTTATCCTTTAACAATTAAATCATTCAAACCCTATAAGAAAATCTAATCAAGGTTAATGATTCATTTGCTTAATGTAAATGTGTTTCATATTATAATCAATTTGTAGGAGGAATTTTTGACTTAATGAATCATTTAAATATTTGAATACATGATACTATTGCTAATAGTATTTCTCTAATATTAAAGTAATTAACTCTAACTCCTCACATTATATTCATTATAAGAAACACATCTATACACCTTTGGGTTGATTGAGGACATTTAGGCCAGCTAAGTTACAAATGGTGTGAATTCAAGTTTGAAAAAGAGTTAAGGCCTTATTAATATGATTGGAGTACTTAATGGGTCATGGCTAAATAATAACATTCACTCTTAAATAGTAGTTTATGAATAAGTGATTGTTATAAAAGTGTAAGTTTTCCATATAAGAATTTTTCCTAGATAAGAGTTTGCCCTAAATAGGAATTTATGCCTCTTTAAGATTGTTATCTTAGCCTATAAATAGGCTCCTCCTCCTTGTAAGCTCTAAAAAAACAAAGAATTTTGAGAAAAATAAAAAGCGAGAGTTTCCTCTTTCAATTCCTTTAAGAACTAAAGAACATATTAAGAAGTACCTCTTCTTATGGCATTCAACTTGACTCATCATTGCCAATTTCCTTCCTTTTTGGAGTGTGGTGTCCATATCCTTCTTAAATACCTTAGGTTCATGTTCCTTTGAATGTTGGGTCTGGGGTTTGTGTTATTAAAGTCTAATTTAGCTTTCTTGGATATTCTTTGATTCCTTGCGTGCATTGGGTCTCAAGCCATATCTTTTAGGGGTTTTTTGCATCAAAGGCTGAAGCACTTAAGGTAAAAGGAACTGGAGGCTGCAATGATAAGGGTAAAATATAACCTTTTTAGGATAGGATAAAAAAAAAACATGTGGTAAAATTATCATATGAAGTGACTTTTAATAAAAGTCAAGTTCCTACTAAGGCCTAACCCATAGTTATGGGGCCAAGGCATTTAAAGATCTACAAAATTAAAATAAGTGATCTCTTAATGAAAGGGCTTATTAGAAAAAGTAATAATCCATGGAGTTGCCTAATACTTTATGTAGAAAATGCTATAGAGCTAGAACGTAGAGTTTCAAGATTAGTTATTAATTATAAGCGTTTAATTAAGACCTTAAGATGAATTAGATATCCTACACTTAATAAAAAATATTTGCTCAATAGATGATGCAGAAAACCCTAAAAAGATGTGGCTTAGGGACCCAACACACACAAGGACTCAAAGAATAACTAAGAAAGCTAAATTAGATTTTAATAATAGAAACCCCAAACCCAACATTCAAAGGAACACAAACCTAGGGTATTTAAGAAAGATATGGATGCCACACTCTAGAAAGGAAGGCAATTAGGAGTGATAAGTCAAGTTGAACACCACAAGAAGAAGTACTTCTTGATAAGTTCTTTAGTTCTTGAAAGAACCAAAGGAGAAAACTCTTACTTTTTATTTCTCTTAAAGTTGTCTAATGTTCCAAAGCTTACAAGGAGGTGGCTATTTATAGGCTAAGATAGCAATCCTAAAGAGGTATAAATTCTTATTTAGGACAAAATCTTATTTAGGAGGAACTCCTATCTAGGACAAATTCTTACACAAAAAACT
Source organism: Bruguiera gymnorhiza (assembly GCA_020883675.1). Lineage (NCBI taxonomy): Eukaryota > Viridiplantae > Streptophyta > Magnoliopsida > Malpighiales > Rhizophoraceae > Bruguiera > Bruguiera gymnorhiza. The sequence continues at coordinate 123,133 of JAIRCJ010000104.1, forward strand.
TTCACTTTTATGCAATCATTTATTTATGATAAACTCCTATTTAGGAGTGAATGCTATTACTTAGTCCTAACCCATTAAGTACTCCAATCATATTAATAAGGTCTTAACTCTCTTTTAAGCTTGAATTCACACAATTTATAGCTTAGTTGGCCTAAATGTCCTCAATTAGCCCATTTAGTACTTCTTTCATCTTTTTGGCTCTAGCTTATGTTATTAGGCCCTTTAGAATGTGCAATGAACCTCTTGCATCCTTTGAAGCCTTCCACACATCATCTCTAAGTTTCTCATCAATCTCCCTCTCCTAAAAAGGATTAATCCTTAAATCATCACTTACATCAAAAAGGGAAAGATCAAAAAAATTAAATGTTACACTCACATTATACTTATTAGGAAGATCTAACTTATAAGCATTATCATTAATACATGCTACAACTTGAAATGAACCATCTCCTTTAAACTATAACTTTGAACACCTTTGAGTTAGGAACTGTTCCTTGCACATATGCACTTAAACCCTTTCTTTCGCCCTTTATTGACATGGGATGTATATTGCTTAGTTCATTTTTAATATGTTGCTGCACCTTCTCATGCAATTTTTTCATCATGTTAGCCTTACATTCACCATTTAAGCTAACATACTCATTGACAGGTATAGGCACCAAATCTAAAGGAGTCAATGGATTAAAACCATATACAATTTCAAATGGAGAGTAACTAGTAGTAGAATGAACACTCCTATTATATGCAAACTCGACATGCAATAAACAATCTTCCTATGTTTTTAAATTCATTCAAATAATAGCATGTAAAAGAGTAGAGAGAGTTTAATTAACCACCTCAGTTTTCCTATTAGTTTGTGGATGAAATGTAGTTGAAAACAATAACTTAGTACCTAACTTACCCCATAAAGTCTTCCAGAAGTAGCTTAAGAACTTTGTATCCCAATTTGAAACAATGCTTCATGGCATGCCATGCAAATGTACTACTTCTCTAAAGAATATATCAGTCACATTACTTGCATCATCAGTTTTATGGTATGGAATAAAGTGTGTCATCTTTGAAAATCTATTAACAATAACAAATACAAAATCCCTACCTTTTTTGGATCGCGGCAACCCTAGTACAAAGTACATCGATAAATCAACCCAAGGATGGCTAGGTATAGGTAAGGGGGTATATAGGCCATGGGGTAAAACTTTAGATTTAGCTTGTTTGCATGTTATACATTTCTCACATACCCTCTCAACATCTTGTTTCATGTATGGCTAAAAGAAATATTCAGTTAGGACATTTGGGATGTTCCTAACTCTAAAATAACCCATTAGACCACCCCCATAAGCTTCTCTTATAACCAACTCCCTTAAAGAACTCATAGGCATGCATAAACAATTTTTCCTAAATAAGAAACCCTCATACCTATAAAACTTCTCAAAGGCTAACTTCTCACATGCTTCATACACATTAGCAAAGTTAGGATCTTCCACATATAAATCTGTAATATATTCAAATCCTAATAAGTTTGCAATAAGTGTAGAGATAAGGGCATACCTGTGTGATAATGCATCAACTAACACATTTTCCTTACCTTGTTTATACTTAATGATGTAGGGAAAGGTCTCAATGAATTCATTCCACTTGGCATGTCTTTTGTTCAACTTTCCTTGTCCCTTCAAGTGCTTTAAGTATTCATGGTCAGTATGGATGACAAAATCATTGGGCCAAAGGTAATGTTGCCATGTCTCCAAAGCCTGTACCATTACATACATCTCTTTATCATAAGTATGATAATTGAGACTTGCTCCTCTTAGCCTTTCACTAAAGTAGGCAATTGGGTGCCTTTCTTGCATCAAAATAACTCTAATGCCAATCCTTGAAGCATCACGTTAAATCTTAAAAGTTTTTGCAAAGTCAGGTAAGGTAAGTAAGCGTGCTAAACTTAATTTTTCCTTAATGGAATTAAAAGCCTTATTTTGATCACTACCCCACTTAAAACTCATGTTCTTTTTGATAACTTTAGTTAGTGGTGTAATAATGGTGCTAAAGTCCCTAATAAAGTATTTATTGAAATTGGCCAGACCATGAAAGCTACACACATCACTAACTGAATTAAGTGTAAGCCAATCACAGATTGCCCTAACTCTTTCCTCATGAACCTCAATACCTTTAGCACTCATAACATAGCCAAGAAATATCATCTGATTAGTACAAAAGGAACATTTCTTGCAATTTGCATACAATTTCTCAAAATGTAAAACAATTAAAATAAAATACAAATGATCAAGATGCTCTTCTAAGCTTTTGCTATAGACCAAAAAATTATCAAAAGACACAACCATAAATTTACCAAAGAATGGACACAAAATATAATTCATTAATCACATAAAAGTACTTGGTGCATTAGCGAGACCAAATGGCATAACAAGCCATTCATACAAACCATACTTAGTTTTGAAATCTATTTTCCACTCATCTCCCTCTCTCTTCCTAATCTTGTGATAACCACTTTTCAAATCAATTTTAGAAAAGACACATGAACCATGCAATTCATCCAACATGTCATCTAACTTAGATATGGGGTAACGATAATTTATAGTGATTTTGTTGATCGTTTAAAAATCAACACACATCCTCTAAGTCTCATCTTTCTTGGGTACAAGTAACAGAGAAACCGCACAAGAACTCATGCTCTCCCTTATAAATCCTTTTGAAATAAGTTCCTTAACCTACCTTTAAAGCTCCTTTGTCTCCTTAGGATTACTCTTATATGCTAGCCAATTTGGAATGAATGCACTAAGGATAAAATCAATTTAATGCTTAATTCCTCTCTTAAGTGACAATCCACTTAGAACATCATTAGGGAATACATCTTCAAATTCCAACAAAAGGGAAATAACAACACTCGGCAAAAACAGGTTAAACTTATTAGTATTAAAATAGGCCTCTTTGTACAAAAGTACGATCATAAACTGTTTGGCATAAAATGCTCTATTGACATCACTTTCTTTTGCGTAGAAACTTTTTGTTTTCTTCTCTCTCTCTTGTGTCCTCACATTTGCTCCTCTTTTTTTTTTTTTTTTGTTTTGATTATCCCTCTTTTTTCAACCTCTCTTTTCTATTCATGCTCATTTTTAATCCCTAACCTATCCTCATAAACTTGTTGAGGTTATAATGGTACAAGAGTGATTGGCATTTCATTCATTACAAAGGAATATTGATTCTTAAAGCCACTATGCATAACTCACCTATCAAATTTCCATGACCTTCCTAATAAAATATGGCCCATATTCATTACAAAGGAATATCAATTCTTGATGCCCTTTTTTTGTTCCTTTTTTTTTTTTGCTCCTCTTGTTTTTCTTTTTTTTTTCTTTTTGCTCAACACAAAACAACTATAGAATACTTAGAGACAACAATTGGGATTAAAATTAGCACATTTTTTATAATTATGATCTCAAATAAATGAGCAAAGTGAGAAGGGTTACAAGTGGAGAAATTAGTGAATTTGAATGGTAATGCACTTAATAGACAAAATAAATAGAAATAAATAAATCCTAAGGCAGCAAATTAAAGAATTAGTCGATCCAACTCGATTTAAAACTGAGCTCTAATACCATTTGATGTGGAAAACCCCAAAAATACTTGGCTTAAGGACCCAACGCATAAAAGGAATTAAAGAATATCGAGGAAAGCTAAATCAAATTTTAATAACAAAAACCCTAGACCCAACATTCAAAGGAACACAAACTTAGGGTATTTAAGAAGAATATGGATGCCACACTCTAGAAAAGAAGGGAATTAAGAGTGATAAGTTGATTTGAATGCCATAAGAAGAGGTACTTCTTGATAAGTTCTTTAGTTCTCAAAAGAACTAAAGGTGAAAACCCTTACTTTTTATTTCTCTCTAAGTTGTTTGATGTTCCAAAGCTTACAAAGAGGTGCCTATTTATAGGGTAAGATAGCAATCCTAAAGAGGTATAAATTCCTATTTAGGACAAATCCTTATTTAGAAGGAACTTCTATCTAAGACTAATTCTTGCATATAAAACTTTTACTTTTATACAATCATTTATTTAGAATAAACTCCTATTTATGAGTGAATGTTATTACTTAGTCCTGGCCCATTAAGTACTCCAATCATATTAATAAGGCCTTGATTCTCTTTGAAGTTTGAATTCGCACCATTTGTAGCTTGGTTGGCCTGAATGTCCTCAATTAGTCCATTCAGTACTTCTTTCATCTTTTCAGCTCTAACTTGTGTTATTGGGTCTTCTAGAATGTGAAATAGACTTCTTGCATCCTTTGAAGCCTTCCACGTATCATCTTTAAACTTCTCATCAATAGTCTTTATAAACCTAAATATTTTTAAATTTTGATATGAAATTTAATTATTGGAAAATTCAGATTCATGAAAAGGATAAATATAAAACAACATTTGTAGTTCCATTCAAACATTGTGAGTGGAATGTAAAGTCTTTTGGGTTAAAAAAATCATGAATGAAATATTTAATACTTATTTAGTATTTACTATTGTTTATATCTATGATGTGTTAATATTTTTTAACATGATTGAATAACATTTTAAACACTTAGACTTATTTTTGAAGGTTATTAAAAAAAAACTAATTTAGTTGTATCAGCCACAAAGATTAAACAAGCTTTTAAGCAAGTTTTGGATAAATCCATTACATATCCTTTAATTCTAAAGCACATAGATTTTTTGTGTGCTATGGAAAATAACTTTTCTGAGCTTAGACCTAATGAGGTTGCATGTTTTTATCTTAAAGATAAAATGTATTCTTATAATACTGTGAAGAAAAGAGAGATTTATTCAATCCTTATAGTTTAAAGTAAAAAATAAATATTTACACAAAAAATTAATAAGCTATTATTAAAGCTAAAATACAAGAAATAAAAGAAAAATTAGAAACATTGGTTTGTACAAAAATTCCTACATCTTTTTGAAATAGGAAAAAGCATAACTGAGATGACTTTCAATGAAAGTCAATTACCTACAAAAGCTCAGCCCATAGTTATGGGGCCAAGGTACTTAGAGATCTATAAAAATGAGATAGATGATCTCTTAAAAAAAGGACTTATTAGAAAAAGTAATAGTCCTTGGAGTTCTCAACATTTTATGTAGAAAATGCTACAAAACTTGAAAGGAAAGTTCTAAGGTTAGTTATTAACTACAAGCCTTTAAATAAAGCATTATGATGGGTTAAGTATCTTATACCTAACAAAAAAGATTTACTTTTTCAAAATTAAACATGAAGTCTAGTTATTGGTAAATCCAATTTCATGAAAATGATAAATATAAAACAATGCCACTTGGGCATTACAAGTGAAATGTAATGCCTTTTGGTTTAAAAAATGCACTTTTTGAGTTTTAAAAAATTATGAATGAAATATTTAATACTTATTCAACATTTACTAATATTTATATTGATTATGTGTTAGCATTTTCTAATACTATCAAACAACATTTTAAGTGTTTGAACCTTTTCTTAAAGGTTATTAAAAGAGCTAGTCTAGCAATATTTGCTAAAAACATAAAATTATTTCAAACCAAAGTTAGGTTACTTGGTCACTTCATAAAAAATGGAACTCTTGTTCTTATAAATAAAGTAATTGAATTTACCTTTAAATTTCTTGATGAAATTAGAGATAAATAACAATTAAAAAGATTCTTAGGATGTTTGAATTACATTTCAACATTCTATAAGGATTTAGCTTATAATGCTAAGTCTTTTTATAAAGATTGCAAAAAATCTATCAAATTAGACAGATAAGTATATAAAGGCAATTAAGAAAATAAAAGTAAAAATGAAAGAAGTGGCATGCCTTACTCTTCCTCATCCTAATGCTTTTAAAATAGTAGAAACTGATGCATCAGATAAGATATGGAGGAATCCCTAAATAAAGGATTAACTTCAAAGAACAACTTGTTCATTTCACTTTAAGAGTCTAGGGAGAAGGTAGAGTTAATTACTCTACCATAAAGAAAGAAATTTTAGGAATTGTGCTATGCATTCAAAAGTTTAAAAGTAATCTAGTAAATCAGAAATTTTTGTTAAGAATGGATTGTAAGGTAATAAAAGATGTCATTACTAAAGATGTTAAAAACATTACTTCAAAACAAATCTTTGCTAGATGATAAGAAATACTTTTTGTCTTTGATTTTGATATTAAGTTTATTAAAGAAAATTCTAATTGTCTACCTGATTTTTTAACTTGTGAATTTTAGTAGAGAACTTTGTCTACAAAGACCATAGTCCCTAGTAAAGCTAGTTCATTTATCAACTAAAGATGCAAAGGTAAAAGAAGTTGATACGAGTGAGCTTTGAATCAATCCATTATGTATTCTTTAATTCCAAAGCATTTAGATTTTTTCTGTTTTGTGGAAAATAATTATGCTTAATTAAGGCCTAATAAGGTAGCTAGATTTTATTTTAAAGATGATATGTATTCTTATACTAGGATGAAGGATTGCCTGTATTATTAATAGATATTACATGAAATAGGCTTAGTGGTTATTCAACTCATGGAACGAGGATTTGGATTTGTATATAGCTTTAGAGAATAGGCCTATGCCAAATTCAAGATAAAGAAAATTCTTTATCCAAAAGATTGGTAGGGTCATCTCTTTGACTATAGAGATTTGAAGGAATGGTAGAAGATTAAAACTTGTAATTACTTTGATTATAATGAAATTTGGGAAAAGCCTTATTATATGAAAATAGGCAAAGTAAATTTAGTTGGTTCATTCAAATATGTCTTATGAATGATCTGAAGGAATTTCCCAACTGGTTTAAAGCTTGGCTTTTTCAAGTGGAGTTTACATTATATAACCTTACCTCACAAAGTGCAACTATTTATGAACAATTTTATGAAACAAATGATAAGGTTGAAGACTCATTATTAATGTTTGCAATTTGGTATCATGTTCCGTAGATTATTAAGTGGGATTATATTATCATACTTAAATAGGCCAATGTTCTAAATGTGGCTATTAAGCATATTCCATGGCTAGTAAGATGGAATAATATTTGTTGGTAGGAAAAGTTTGATTTCTTTGATTATGGAGTCTACATTGGTAAAGGAATTATTTACATAAATGGGCCAAAAGCTCCACCACTAAAGCCCAGGCTTTCTAAACTAAAAGAGATAATGAAAACCCTTATGGAATATATATCATGAGAGAGGTTATTAGAAGTAATGGTTATATTGCTCTAACCAGAATTAGGAATGCAAACAGATCAAGTTGAAAATAGTTAGAAACACCTCAATGATGACATCATGTAAGATTCTTAGGACCCATATGAGCTATGAAAAGCTCATGGAGAAATTGGCAAATGGATAAACTACTTTTGGTGGAAAAGTAGTACTAGGTCAAGTCAAATAGCTTTTATCAAAACTACTTTAGCAAAAGTAAGGAATCAAGGATAACTTTACTAAAAGGGGATTCCTTCAATAATAATCATCACCTTTCTCTTTGTATAAATGAACCTCTCGGTTACTCCTAGAGGTAAAGTCCAATTTACTTTCTTTCTCCTTGTATCCTTCTCACTTATAAAAGAAACACCTTTAATGTCATTCTATTCAATGAAAGTTTTGTTCTTGTAAGTAGTATTTTATTAAGTAAGATTTTATTTTCTATGCTATGCATATTTTTGTGATCATGTGCTGCCAAGATAAGAATGGTATAAGAGCAAAAGCAAATGTAATAGAACATTCATCCATGATCACTTCATAGTGATGAATCCTTTATTGATCACTTAACTATCTTCATGTAATTCATGATATGCCTAACTTTACCTCTATAAGCAATCCTTGATTAGGAAAACCTAGAGGTGAGATCAAAGCATACCAATTCCTACATAAGATAACTTGGTGATCTCAAGTCCAAGGATCACTTACATGAGCATCACATGAAAAATTCCTCAAACACATAAGTAACGTTCCATTTGGAAATTCTCACAGTGGGTCAATTCAATGAACTTGTTCAACTAACAAGTACCTATATGTTTATTTAACTATCTTCATACTTTAGTTTATGAAATCAACTACTTTCTTCATAAGAAAGAAACACAACATATGCCAATCTTATAGATCCATCAATGTCTAATCTTGATGATGCATCAACTATGAATATTTAGGAATAATGCTTTAACACTATCAGTATCTCATAATTATAATCATAGTATAATTACCTTTCAAAGTATCTTTATTATATCAACTTTATCTTCAAAGTTTATCGATGACTATATCATTATATAAACAATACTGAAGATAAAGAATGCCTTTAATTGATATATAATATGCATGAAAATGTATTCATAATAATAATTAACATATTGGCTACTAAAGCATATACTAACAAAATGATCATGCAATTGACACCATGTTTAGACCAGACATTAATTTCATTGGGACCACACGTCAATACACATTGGGTAATTTGAATCCATTGATGTCCATCCAACAAAGGGATCATTCAGCTTAATTAGCTTTTTTTACTTAGATAAAATGGTTAATTCCTTAAAAGATGAGATACTGACTTCACTTATTCCTATTAAGGCTACTTCATTTTAATGAGTCATTCTCATAAAGGAATCATGAAATTAACTTAAATGTATGTTAGTTTCAAGATTCATTTATGGGACTAATTCCATGGATTCAACAGAAAGTCATATTAGCTAGAAATGAAGCAACAATCCCATCCTTTAAGCCATAAACCAATATATTCATGTATGAAAATTAATCAAGAAGAATTTTTCCTTTGTTTGATGGAATTTAATGGATTTAGACTACCCAAAGTGTATTAACATGCACATTGCAATGAAATTAATGTTTGGTTTAAACATGGAGCTATTTAGATGATTATTATGTGTAAATGACTACTTTCAATGAAAGGAGAAGCCTATTATCATGAAATCAGGTGAGGTCACAAGTTTGATATAATGAATGATTTTCTTATGGTAGAGGAACCTAATCAAGAGTAATAACTCCTTTATTTAGTGTACTTTAATAGATTTGGACTACCCCAAGGAGAAGCCTTATTGTCAAATAATTAGGAGATCATCTAACATTTGGAGTAATGAATAATTATCTCATAGTAAAGAAAGATAATCAAGAGTAATAGCTTACTTTTTGGATGGACTTCATGGATTAGGACTACCCTAGACATAATAAAGAATTAGAATTTACTTTAATAAACTTAATGTCAAAATCAAACAGAGAAAGTATTCCTTACCATTTGGCAAAATTTTATTTTGATGAAATGTTTTTATCGTCTTTAGTAGGGATATCTTTTGCTACCTTACAATTTATCCTTAAAAGAAATTTTTGATTTAATAGATCACTTTCGAATTTTGAACACATAACATAATGACTAAGATTTTTTTTAATGGTTTAGTAATTAACTTTAACTCCTTTCCAAACTCTTGAAGTGAAGCGAACTAATTGTTCTTTTAAATTAATCCTTTATTTAAGGATTCCTCTATATCCTTTATTTGATGCATCAATTTTTACTATTTTGAAGGCATTAGGACGGGGAAGACTAAGCCATGGTAGTTCCTTTGTTTTTATTTTTATTTTCTTAACTACCTTAGTATGTTCCTTTGCCTATTTGAAAGGATTTTTTTGTAATCTATCAAATAAAAACTTAGCATAAGCTGTAGAAATTTCTACATAAGCTAGCGTTGCTAGTTTTTATTGTATTTTCTATATTTTGACTTAAATGATAAGAGTATTAATCTTTTCTTGTAAATATTAACTTTTTATCTTATTCTACAGAGATTAAATGAATTTCTCTTTTCTTATAATTATTTTTTGAAGTAAATATATCTTTATGTATTGAGAAGTAGATATAAATTTAAAGATAATAATTATTTCATCTATTTTGAAGAAAATCTCTTTATTGCTAATTTCCTTAATATGATATAGCAGGTTCAAGAAATGATTTCCTAAAATGATATCTTGTGACAGTTTTAAACTAGTACAAATGGAATATTTGTACAAATTTTCTAATTGCATATAACAGCTTGTGAAAACTTATACTCAATAATAAGTTTGTTTTTATCAATAGTGTTTAACACTTTAATAATCTTTGAAAAGTATCTTAAAGGAACTATTTCCTTATCAATCTAATTCGTATTAACACCTAAGTCTATTAAGGTTATGGTAGAAAGGATATACCTTTTATTAATTGTGACAGGCTTTTAACTGGTACAAAGAAAATTTCTGTACAAATTTCCTCATTGCATATAGCAATTTGTGATAACTTATATTTAATAACAAATTTACTTTTATCAATAACATTTAACACTTTAGTGATTTTTGAAAAATATTTTGAAAGAACTATTTTCTCATTAATACAAGTCATATAAATATCTGAATCTATTAAAGTTATGATAGAGAAGATATACTTTTATAGATTACTACAATAATTTGAATATTCCATTAATGTGTGATACCATTATCAATTAAATTGACATTTTGAAGAGTATTTATCTTTTCTTTTAAAGAAGTATCTAGAATGTTTGTTAATCCATTTTATAAGACATAGATTCCAAAACAACTAATCTTTGTATTAACAGATCCAAATAATAAAATTCAACTATTTGACTTTTACAATAATTCTAGTAATTTTCTAATTTAAATTAACATCAACGCAACTATACCCTTTAGGAGGTCTAGTGATGCACCCTTAGAGGTGTGAGAAACACAAAAAGTACACTGGGGCCCCGAAAATTGACGGATACAATGATGTGTCACTGAGAGTAATTGCATTTTTACTCTCTAAAGGTATCCAAATCTAAGATAATATATTTTTGTATATCTAACTCAATTCTCCTCTATTCACTTAGTCAGTAAGATACCTTAGGGCGTATTAAAAAAAGATAGCCTAAAAATGAATTCATCCTCTCCACTCGCTTGATACTTCATGGCATATTTAAAAAAATAAGGATCTTTATTGGCCTAAAAATTGTTATTCTTATCATAACTTGATGGTGGTCATTTTCAGTTACCAACTATATTTTTTGATAAGTACTTTCAATTACAAATTATTAAGAACAATTTATTGCAACTGATTTCTCTTTTTACTAATAAAAATAAAATGGAATTTCAAAACTCTAAGATAAGAATAACAATTAACAATTTCAATAAGATCCTTATTTTTGAAAAATAAATCACCAACTTGATAACTATTCTACTTTCAAAATTAATGTGATTTACATTATTTTAGTAGGATTCATGGAAATTAAGAAGTATAGTTATTCTTAACAAATACCATAGCCAATCCAACTATTTATCATGCTAACGATGATACCACTCATTATACCAAAGCAAGGTTTAACCAGTGGACTAAAACCATTACATAAACCTAAAAAATTCTTACATACCAAAGCAAGGTAACTGGTGGACTAGAACCACTACATAAACCTAAAAAATTCTTACATAAAATTTAATGTAGCATTGTTTAGTTCATCACATTTGTAGGAATTACAATAAATGTTATATAACAGTTGTTTCAACCTACGACAATGCATACAAAACTACTAACTAGAGTGTTTTATACAATAGTTATAATCAATCATTACAACAATGATTGTTATCTAATTGTCAGCAGGTTTATGTGGCAATAGAATGATCAAACAATACTTTTTAATTTGATATAATATTTGTACGTAGCAGTTTTGAGATATTATGCATCAATTTAATTTATATTTACACAGTGACTATAAAAAGAGCAACTGATCTTTTTCAAATTAACATAATATTTCAGACAATGATTTTTTAAGAATAAATAGCAATTTAATAAAATACATGCTTTTTCAATACACCTAATAAGGTCTAGCAATTTTAAAAAATTATGTAACACCTTTTTAATACACTTTATATCTCTTTATGCAATGGTTTTAAAAAAACATTTAATGTTTTTTTAATACAAAATTTATCTTTATGCATAAATTTTTAACAGAATATGCAATGATTTTGACATAATAAGCTATGACTCTTGACAAATTGTGTTAATAATTTTTGACATAATAAACAACAATTTTTGACAAAATAAGCAACACTTTTTTAATTGAAAATATATATTTTAAACCATTGTTATTGTTTAAATAAAAAAATATTATCCATTAATCTATCTATTAATTAAATAACTAAATATCCATGTAACTACATTACAAAAAATGTGTTATAACTGTATTATAATTGTATCCATTTATCTATCTAACAAACATATGTTGCTTTCTCAACCATTACCAGTCACAGATTCTAAGCGCGAGAAAAGAGGCATAAAACCCCGAGTTGAAAACCAATTCTCAAAAACCTGAAAAATTAAATTGAAATTAAAGAATAATGAGCCAAAATTGAAACGTTTAAAAGAAGAAATTAACAAGAATCGAAGTCGACTTATAGGTTGTGCAGCACTCCTGATAATCGATAAGGTCTACTTTCTAGTTTAAACAATTTTTTTTCTTCTAAATTTGTGTTGAAATAATAGCAAAGAAATTGGGAACTATTGCAAAGAAAATGGATTTGGTATGCTAAAGTTGAAAATATAACAGAGAGGGAGAGAGTGAAAAAACAAAAAACCAAATGGAATATGGAAAATATATTTCTACAAACTTCCCCTATACTGGATAGATCAGTATTTGCTGCGATAGAAAGAGAGACAACAAGGAGATCGACATTTTTGCTCTATGAGAAAGAAAGAAGGATATAAAATAGCAGAAACTTCTAGTGAGATGTACATAAAGCCTTATTGCCCACAAAAACAAAAATTTTATCCATCAAAGGTAAAACGAGGTTTATGCTTCAAACTTTTTAAGTTTTAGTTAAATCTTTATTTTATTTTCATGTAATTTTTTAATTATTAATATTATGAATGATAAAATTTAAAATTACTATTTCTACTAAATATATAAATAGTAATTATAAATTGTCACATAAATCTTATTTATATATAAATAAAATTATATGTAACTTTTTAAAATTATCAAATATAAAATTAAGGGTTAATTTTTTAAAAATAAATGAATTTTTTTGTTTTAAATATCAAATTATTATTGTTAAAAATAAAAAAGTTTATAAATACTATATAAAAATCATAAACTATTACTTAAAAGGTTTATATAGTAAAAGTTAAAGACCATTACATCCAAAGTACAACATGAAATGGCTTATTGCAACGTTATGTTCCAAATTATTTAAAGTAATAGTTTAAACCAATGCATTAGACTTTAAGGCAATAAATAAAAATTGTTGCCATAAAATTACAATCATAAATTCATTTGGTGTAGTGATTATTTAGTTGTCTTATTTTTATACCTTATTTGCTAATATTTTATTTATTTTTCTCTCACTTAAATTGTAATTGGTGAATATTTATTATAGGTGCACACACTAAGATTTTGAAAATATGCATATGGTTGAAAAAGAGAATAAAAATAGAATCAATCCACCAATGAGTTAAAGACTAAAATATTAACATGAGTTTTCCAATTTTAGGGAGAGAAAAACATAAGGGTTTTCTTTAGGGACCTCTACTTCCAAATTGCTAATGATACAAATGAATACAAGATTGTGCAATGCAAAATATACTTATTGTTTATAAATGAATGAAGTTAAATGATTTGAATTTTTATTTAATTTTATTTATTTAATGACCTTGCACCTACCTAAGATATTTTTTAGTTGACTTTAGATTTAAGGTTTTGAATTTGATAGAAACTTATAACGAAAATTCTTTGTATTAAAAGAGTTAATATGCTACTTACAATGATCTTTCACATCAAAAGAATTAAAAAAATAATTTGGTGCTTTTTATGACAATCGTTATATTAAAATAATTTAAAAATAATAGGATGGGATTGGAATTAAGAATTTTGATTTTGGAAATTTTAAAGAGAGAATTTCTTAATATTTTGAAAAACTTTTGGATAGAGATATGAAAATTGATTTTGGAAAGGTATGTATGAAGTTAGACATTTGTTTTTCTACCTTTTAAAAAAAGCATTGAGATTTGAATATAAACATTTATAGGAAATTTGTTTTTGAATGATTAGAAAAGAATGACATTTTTTTCAATTAATTAAAAGAATGATGGGAAAAAATTTATTTTTAAGGGAATATATTTTTTAAGTTTTTGGAGCTTTTTATTTAGATTTCTTAATTTTGAATTATTGATATATGGACAGAGAAATTTATTTATCTTTTGGAAAAATATTGACAGGCTTGAGAAAGTTTTCATTTTCAAAATTTTTGCTCTTTGGATTTTTTGAATAATATAAGAGCTTGGATTTATAAAACTAGAAAATTTTCTATTTTCACTACTTGAAAATTAGGGAAAAAGAGGTCTGAAGCCTTAAGAAGGTTATAAACTAAACCTATTATTTAACTCACTAGGAAACATAGCTAAGCCATCAAAAATTGGCTTATAAGGCCCCCTTTCCAACTCCCTTTCTTTGGCAAAATGACTTTATTTTGGTGTTTATATGTAAGCAATATTAGGGTAGTAGCAAACCCCTTTTTTATTCATCTTGATGTTGCTCTTCCTTTTGTATTTCTTTTAATTTTTCATTTCATGTGATTTTGATCTCAAAATCTAGGCTCCTCCCTCATGATTTTCTTAGTGTTTTTATTAAAGAGTTTAAGATAGTTATGAAAGTTATAATATATAGGTAAATGGATCTAGATTTGTTAGGTGTTAATGTTGAGTCATGTCCATCAAAAGGATAGTCTATTAAACCCAGCAAATAAGAGTTAGTAAATATGCTGAGGTGGTAGCATTATAAGGGTCATGATTCCTCTATGTTTCCCTTAATCATAGTAATTTGATTATACTTGAAGAGCTATATAATGCCTCCTTAGTTGGTTGCATCAATTAGGAAAGCAAAATACAATATTCCTCTCTCTATCTCTTTCTTCCCCTTCTCGACACCTTTGCATAAGAATGAACCACCTAATGTTAGAACCATAACAATTTTGGTATTAAAGTAGCTCAATTCTCGTGAAGACCAATGGCAAGCTATCGTGTAAGAACAAAGGAATAGCCACGAAGAGCTCGAGTTTAGCACAAGGAATAGTGGAGAAGTGGAGAAATATGGTAGAGCAAATTTAAAGCCTTCAAGAACAAATGTGCCAACAAGATAATAAGTTCACTTAGGTAATGGAGTTATCAAGCATAAAGGCTATAAAGTTAGTAGATCATGAAGGAATTATGAACCTAATTAGGTTACTTCCGCTACCTAAGGATTATGAGCAACTTAAGGGAGTTGGGGGCATAGTGAATTTAGAGATTGAGTAGACTAATTCTTCATGGCTTCCTAAAGTTATTCTTTACTATTTTGAATGCATTAATCCTCAAGAATGGATTGCTAAGTGCTATCAATTTTCCAAGATATACTTTAGAAGTGGAAGTGGCAAGTATGTACTTTGGAGATAAGCCAAAAGTATGGTACCAAAGGTGACTTCTAGATGACCTTAGGAAGCGTTTGTATATGAGGTGTGTTTATGATTTATTGGTGATGGTATATTTGACATTGTAGAAGAATTCAGCAAGCTAATGCTAAAAGGGATAATGGTAGAGTATCAGGAATGCTTCATGAAATTAAAGTGATGAATCAAAAGAGGTAACATTGGTCTTATTGAAGAATATTTAATTTCCAACTTTATTAGTGAACCATTAGTCCCACTTTTAAATTGTTGTAACAAAAGATTATGAGTTAAGCTTAGAGGTTTGCTCAATTAAAAGAGAATTATGTGAATGGCCTTATTAAGCACAAAAGCAATTATTGAGGGGGTAGTTCAAAATAAAGGGTGGTCAATATTAAACCAGTAGTCCTATCGCCAAAAGGGTCAATTGAGACTAAAACATTTAACTTTATTTTATCTAAATTACTTGAATCTACATTACCAAGAAGTCTAATTAGTGTTATAAATGTCAAGACAATGTGCCAAAAAATATTCCCTAAACTTAATTGATGGGGAGAAAGAAGAACAAGGGTAGCCAAAGGTCTATGAACCACTAAAGGCTCAAGAAGAGACTTAGGAGTTGACAATGATAGAGTTAGTGGATGCCACCATTAAGATCTCTATGGATGTCATCTCTGTCACCATAAGTCTCAACATTATGTAATTAAGGGGGTAAGTTAATAAAAGGACTTTGGTAGCTTTAATTGACAATAGTGGCACTTATAGTTTCTTAGACTCTACAATTGACAAGGACTTGCACTATAATCTAAAGAGGACTCCCCTAATGTTGGTTAGCATTGCTAATAAATAAAAGATTTCTAAGTAAGAGAAATGCAAAGGATTTTAATGGAAAATACATGAGTACACCTTTGAGGTAGATTTAAGTCTAATAGCACAAGAGATTTATGACATAGTCCTTATTGTTGTTGACTAAAGTTATACAACTTAATACTACCTAATTTTAAAAATATGAAGCTCTCATTTTTAAATGGAATTACAAGTTGTTGACAAGACAAAAATTACAAAACTAATTTTTTTTTAAAAAAAGGATGAGAGTCTCTCTACCCACCTCATCATAATGGTGTAATCAAAGGAATTGCTTTATGAAATTGTAGCTATGATAGCATAATTCTTTGATGTGTTTGTTGAAATTAAGGCTCTCCCACTAAGAAGGATCCATGACCATCACATTATGCTTAAATTATATGCTAAACTATTAACACTAGGCCTTATTGGTACCTCCACTACAAAAAAGCATAAATTGAAAAATAGTTGAAATATGGCTTTTCTAATCATACAACCTAATAGTCATACATTTGCTTTATCTATATTGAAGGTGTAAAAGAAGGATGACTTCTGGAAATTTTGTGTGGATTATAAGAAATTGAATTCCTTAACCATTAAGAACAAATTTCCCATCCCCATCATTGATGAAATATTAAATGAGTTAAAGATGTTACCATATTCTCTAAACTAGATATGAGAGTAGGTTATCATTAAATCAAAATGTATAAGGAAGTTTATTTTGGTCTTTTTTTATGACATTTTGGTATATAGCACCAGTTTTGAATAACATGTGCAACATTTAACTTATGCTATAATAGTTTTGAGGTCAGAACAATTTTATACTAAATAGTTGGAAGAGGGTAAATTAAGTCTTAAGAACATCTTATTAGTGTTTAAGAGGTAGCTACTAACCCCACCAAACTAGAGGCTATAGTTAACTAGCCTACACTAATGTTAGTAAAGAGTTTTAGGAGATTCTTAGGGTTAATAAGATACTATAGAACACTTATAAAGGGTCATAGTGCCATAAGCAGGCTACTTATTGATCTTCTCAAGAAAGATAGTTTTTGTTAAGGAGAGAAAAATTAAGAAGCCTTTTAAAAACTTAAAAAAGCCTTAGCTTTATCTCCAATACTTGCCCTTCTTGATTTTTCTAAACCTTTTGAACTAGAGACAAATGATTGTGGAATAGGGATCAGGATAGTCATGAAGCAAAAAGGAAGGCCTATTACTTACCTTAGTGAGGCCTTACATGATAAGAACAGAGTTGTTTATGTATGAGAAAGAACTTTTGGCTATTTTGATGGCAAATGGAAGCATTAGCTTAAAGGACACTCTTTCATAATTAGACTATAAAAGTATTAAGCACTAGCTTCACTAATAACTATATGCACAAATCCAGCAGAAAGGGATCACCATGCTTTTAGGGTTAGATTATGTAATTTAATGTAAGAAGGGTTTTAAGAACAAAGCTATTGATGCATTATCATTAAGGGATCAAGAAGTGCCATGCATGGTTCTATTAATAGTGATTCCTCAGGGATTAGGAAGTGCTAACTAAATCAGCACCCTAGCTCAAGAATTTCTTATTGCTTTGTGCTTATTCCCAACTTCATAACGTCCTTTCTCCTTAACTAATAGAGTTCTCAAGTGCAAGAGTCAAGTTTACTTGGGAACCACTAAAAATTTTAGAATTCAAGTGCTACAAGTTATGTGCTCTTATGCTTAAAGAGGGCATTTTGATAATTAAAACCACTACTCTGAGAGTTAAACAACTTTCTTATTAGCCAGGAATGAAAGCTTACATCTAGCTCTTGTATCCACTAGTCAAGTGTGTAAAAGGTGTAAAAGGGAAATAATTCCTTATCTAAGGTTATTACAACACTTACCTATTCACTACTGAGATACCCTAGATACCTAATTTTCCCTCTTCCAAATACACACTTACATCATTTAGAATAGAATTGATATGACCTCAAAACTTGTAATGCACAAGTCAAATGTTGCATATGTTGTTTTAAGATAGAGCTATATACCAAAATGCCATAAAAAAAGGATTAAGATAAATTCCTTAACTAAGAAGCAAATAACTTGTTCATGAGAACTTGAAAAGTAGTGAGAGCATAGGTGAGACTAAAGGGCATCACCTTGAATTCGTAATGCCCACAATGAGTTTTAAAAGCTATTTTAGGAATGTCTAGCTTATGCATCCAGAACTAACAATAGCTTGCTCTCAAATTCAGCTTGGAGAAGATTGTAGTACCCTTTAGCTTATCTAGCAAGTCATCAATGATGGGTATGAGACACTTATCTTTGATGCTCAAGTAGTTCAATTGCTTATTATTCACAAAAAAATGCAAGGAGCGATCCTTCTTTTTCACCAATAATACAAGTGAAGCAAATGAACTACTATTGGGTTGTATGGTTGTAAAGGCTATCATTTTAGCTATTAGTTCTTCAATTGTTTGATTTCTAGTAGTAGGGGTATCAACACGGCCTAAGGTTAACAAGTTGAGCATTTGATTTAAATATAATATGACGTTTATGGCTCCTTTTTGCTGGGAAAGCCCTTAGTTTAGCCAATAATCAAGGAATTTTAATATTACAATTGCAATTTTAAGAGTCAATTCCATTGGCTTTATAGCTTACACCATTATGAAGAGGTGGGCAAAAAGACTCCCATTCTTTTTTTTTTTTTTTTGACTAAGTTTTGTAATATTTGTCATGTTAATAGCTTGAGGGTGCCTATCTTAGTAACTCTGATTAATTCAACTAGCTTGCCATCTTTTACAAAGGAAAACCTCATATTGTTAAAATCAAATAGCACTAGGTTGTGTAGCCTTAGTTTACCAACACCTTAACTATGTCATAAGTCCCTAATGCTATAAGCCTTAAATTTTCCTTAAAGGTGTAAACCTACATTTTCCATTCAAATTGTATGCACTTCTTTAACATAGAAATATTTTTGTCTATAAGAGATGGTAACCATCATTATGGGAGTCCCCTCCAAATTATAGTGCAAGTCCCTCATAAATGTCGAGTCTAAGAAGCTAGGGGTACTATTTGTGTCAATCAAGATTTCCAAAACCTTTTAATCAAATTGTTTATTAATTGTAGAGTGTTGAGATCTATGGTGCAAGAGATGGCATTCACATAGATCTTAATGGTGTCTTCCATTGACTCCATCATTGCTAGCTCCTAAGTCTCCTACCTAGCCTCTTGTGGTTTATAAACCTTTGGCTACCCTTGTTACTCTTACCCCTTATCAATTAAATTTAAGGAATGTTTCCCAAAACAATGATGGCCAAGAAAGTGCTTTTCTTCATATTTATAATACTAACTAGACTTTGGAGGGGTGTAGATTTAAGCAATTTGGACATAACATAGTTTATTGTTTTAATTTCAATAGGTCATTTTGGTGGTAGGACTACTGGTGCTCTTTTGCAAGTAGGCACATTTGGGGGTTTAGTATTGACCACCCTTTGTCCCTAATGACCCTAACAAACCTATCAATAGCTGCTTTTATAGTTAACAAGGCCATCCACAAAATGCTTTTAAAGTTTAGATAACCTATAGGCTTGACTCAAGGTTTTTAGTTACAACAATTTGAGAGAGGGTCCAACAGTTCTATTTCATCCTTTAACAAATCTAGAAATTAAATATCTTCAATAAGACTAGGGTTACCTCTTTTGTTTTGTAACTTCATTTCCTCAAAACATTCTTGGTACCCTATTACTATCCCTTTCTACATTAGTTTGCTGAATTCTTTTACAATGTTAAGCATGCCATCACCAACAAATACAAACACACCTCCTCTACAAGCTTTTCCCAAGTCATCTCAAGGTCTTTTAGAAGCTACCCTCTGTGCCATACTTTTGGCTTATTTCTGAAGTACATAGTTGTCACTTTCACCTTTTACTTGTCAACTACTCCATAAATCCTAAAAAATTGATTGCACTTGATGATTTATTCTTAAAGATTAATGCCTTAAAAAAAGGGAAGAGTAACTTTAGGAAGCCAAGAAGAATTAGCCTCCTTGGTCTATATTCTTATTGTGCCCCAAGCTCCCTTGAGTGGTTATAAACCTTGGGTAATGGAAGTAACCTAGTTGGGTCCCTAGCTCCTCTGTGATCAACTAAGTTTATAGCCTTTAAACTCAAAAACTTCATTATTTGAGTGAAAATATTATGCTCTTGATGCACATGTTCATGTAAGCTCTAAATTTACTTTCCCATATTTCTCCATGATTCCTTTGTTCCTTGTGTTGATATCAAGCTTGCCATAATTGTTCCTTTGTTATTATGCATTAGCTTGCCAAAGGTCTTTGTGAGAATCAAGCTACTCTAATACCAAAATTGTTATCGTTCTTGCATCAAGTGGTTCATTCTTATAAAAGCACCAAAAAGGGATATTGTATTTCTCTTTCATAATCATCCAATTGTTGTAATCATATTTTACTTGACTTAAATAAGACGTTATGTTTTCTTTCTCTGCTTGTATTTTTATTGTGCGATTTATAACTAGATGGCCAAATTTAATATTTGGATCATGCTTAATGGATGTGTTTAGATTGAGATTAAAAGTAGTATTTAGGCACAAAAAAAGAAAAAGAAAAGGAAAGGAAAAGAAAGAGAAAAATAACCAAAAAAAACTAGAAAATAAAAAAATAAAAAAAAGAAAATGGAGAATAAAGAAACATAAATGAAATAAATAATTTTTATTGTTTAAAGTGTCCATTTACAAATAAAGTTTGATTATAAGCCTAACCCATTATAAACCAAGAAGAGGGAGGAACACAACTCTTATTAAGTCCTTAGATAAAATCCAATATAAGAAATAAAAGCCATCCAATCTTTGGGCCCAAGTAAAGGCCTAGAGAGGTTGCTTTTATTAGGTAGTATTTGTTGGAGCTTAATACATCACTAGGCCTTTAAAGATGCCCAACTTATTTTTAAAGGTTATTAAAAAGCCTGGTTTAGTTGTTTGAGCCAAAAAGATGAAATTATTCCAAACTAAGGTTAGATTCCTTAGTCATTTCAAGGAAAATGAAACAATTTTTCCTATTGATCAAGCAACTAAGTTTGCCTTTAAATTTTCTGATTAAATTAGAGAAAAACAACAATAGCAAAGGTTTTTAGGATGTCTAAATTATATTTAAAAATTCTATAAAGAATTAGCTTATGATGCTAAGCCTTTATTTGATACGTTATAAAAAAATCCTCTTAAGTAGACAAATGAACATATGAAGGCAATTGAAAAATAAAATTAAAAACAAAAAAACAGTCATGTTTAACTCTTCCTTATCTTGATGTTTTTAAAATATTTGAAACTAATGTATCATATAAGAGTTATAGAGGAATCCTTAAACAAAGGATTAATTCAAAAGAACAATTAGTTTGCTTCACTTTAGGATCACTTTAGGAGTTTAGAGAGGACCTAGAGTTAATTACTTTACTATTAAAAAAGAAATCTTAACTATTGTACTATATATTCAAAAATTGAAAGTGATCTATTAAATAAGAAATTTCTTTTATGGATAGATTGTAAGGCAACAAAAGATATCCTTACTAAAGATGTTAAAAACATTGCTTCTAAACAAATATTTGCTAGATGAGAAGGAATACTTTTTGTGTTTAATTTTGATATTAAGTTTATTAAAGAAAATTCTAATTCTTTACTATATTTCCTAACTCGTAAATTTTTACAGGGAGCTAAGACATGAATAAAAAACCTCTCATACAAGAGCCTTAATTCCTAGCAAAGTCAATTAATTCACCAACTAGAAATGCAAAAACAAAAGAAGTTGATAAACTTCGTGATGATGCTTATGAGTAAGATTTCAATAAATTCATCACATATCCTTTAATTCCAAAGCATATAGACTTTTTATGTGCTATTAAAAATAATTATGGTCAACTTAAATCTAATGAGGTCGCAAATTTTTATCTTAAAAATGATATATATATCTCGTAATAATATGAAGAATTACCTATATTATTAATAGATACTACATGAAATAGGTTTGAAGGTTATTGAAGCCATAAAAAGAGGATTTGGAATTGGATTTAGCCAAGATAGGAATGGTATTAGAGCCTTAAACCTAGTGGAACATTAATCTTCTAAGTAGTTGAAAGCTAAAACTCTTTGGTGTCTCATTGTTAAAACACTAAGTCACACTACCTTTGTATCCATTTTAGTTATGTATGGGCATTTAGGGTTAAGGTTTAAGATGTTGACAATGATATGGTGAGACATGGATTTGTTAAGACCTGAATGACTATTCAAAGGTGATAGTTCTTATAGGAATAGGAATAAGGAAATTATAATCAGTCAAAATTTAGATAATAATTATTTACAAAATTGAATGAGACTATTGCTCTAATAAGGGAAAAAGAGGGTCGACATTGAGTAATGATTGAAACTCTAATAACTAAAAGCTCGACCTTGGTAACAAAAATTGAAAAACCTAAAGATGATGGCATTTGATCAATAACTTGGCGAAGAAAATAGTAAATCAGATCTATCCAAAGCTACTAATAAGGGCTCTTTATGGTGCTCATATAGCTAAAAGTCTAGACATACAAGAGAAAAATGTTGGAAGGGTGATAGCAGGTCATAAAAACAGCAGAATTATTGGAATTGGTCCGTGAAGGGTGGACCATCAAAGGGACAAGTGTATGTGTGTCAACACAATTTGAAGGTGAAGATGATTTTGGGGACAAGCTAAACTAAACAAGGAGGAAGCAGAGGGGTTGAGAAACTTCTTAGGGACGTTGGAGAAGTGTGGAGCTACAAGTTCATGTTCTATAGTACTCTTAGGTAAGACTCAATCTCATACAGTAAAGGTTTCAGATAAGATCCATTATGGTTCTTGGATCATTAACTTAGGGGCTACCTACTACATAACCTATAATTCTAAAAACTTTATTTCCTATATTACCAGTTTTAGTAATTGAAAAATAATTATTGCCAATTGAACTTCCATAATTGTAGCTGGTCAAGGTAATGTTCATATCAATTAGCATCTCATACTTAAAAATGTCCTACTTTTGTCTAAGTTATTTACAAACCTTGTGTCAATACAAAAACTTACAAAAGATCTGAATTGCTCTATAGAATTCTATTCTTCATATTATGTATTTTAGGACTAATACATAGGGAAGAGGATTGGACGTGCTAGGGAGATAAATGAGCTTTACTACGTTGAAGACCATTGTGACAAATTGAGAAAGCTTTATCTTGGCCATTATTTTCTGTCTTCCATGTCGAGTAAAGACGAGATCTAACTTTATCACCATTATCTTGGTCACCCTTTGTTTAGTGTTCTTAAGGTCATGGTTCCTTTATTCTTCAAGGACATAAGTGTGGATTTGTTCCATTGTATTGTTTGTGAATTGGCCAAGCACACATATTTCTTTTCAAATGAACAATAAAAGAACCATTGCTCCTTTTTCTTTAATTCACTGTAACATTTGGGGTCCTTCAACCATACCAAATATTTATGGAGCTTGTTGGATCGTGTCCTTCATTAATGATTGTACTCGTGTTACACGGATTTATCTTTTAAAAAGCAAATCAGATGTGGGTTTAGTTGTTCCTATATTTCTCACCATGTTCAAAAATCAATTTGGGGTTGGCATCGAATGATTTCGATTAGATTATGTAATGGATTACTTCAATCAATTTTTGTCTCCATTTTTCCAAACAGAGGACATAATTCATGAATCATCTTATGTCAACACCCCTTCAACAAAATGGGGTTGCAAAAAGAAAAAATGGTCATTTATTAATAGTCACGAGAGCCTTCTTCTTTCAGACAAATGTTCCTAAAAATTATTGAAAAGAGGCTATTTTAACTACTACAAATATCACAAATAGATTGTCATCTCAAGAGCTCGGCATCAAAAGTCCCATGCAAGTCTTGTCCACCTTTTATCCTAATTTTAACAATTCAAATGAGCTTGTTCCCAAAATCTTTGGTTGTGTTGCCTTTGTCCACATTTATTCCCAAGACAAGAGTAAATTAGATCCTAGAGCTGTCCGACGTGTCTTTGTAGGCTATTTTTCTACCTAAAAATAGTACAAGTATTTTCATCATCTCATTAGAAAATTTTATATTTCTGTAGATGTCACCTTCGCTAAGACTAAAAATTATTTCACTGATCCTTATCTTTAGGGAGACAAATTATTTGCCCAGGATAAGGACATGGATTCTTTTTTACTTGATCTTCCTATGTTGTCTGAACCATCTCCCACGTCATCCCTTGTTTCTAAACCTTTTACTTTCATTTCAAATGAGTCTGAATCTCTTACTCTTGCTCTAAATGAGTCTGAACTAGTAATGAACCAAAAGTATTAGTTGGCCAGTCCAAAAAACCGCACTCGACTAATGAGCTATTTGACGGACCTTTTTATAATAAGGTCTAGATTGTATTGAATCTTCAACACAGCAAAGAAACGGTTAATAGACCATTTTTATGTATAAAATAAAGTCTGTGTAATATACTTTGCACCTTAATCAAACCTTGAACAACTTTGGAAAAAACCCTTGAGAAAACATTGAAAGAGTTTGAAAGGGAAAACCATTGAGAAATAGTAAGAACAGGGAAAAAAGAGCAAATTTTGTGCTGTAGAGAGAGAAACCTTTTGAAATTGTAGAAGCTTTAGAAAAATTAGTGAAAATCAAGGTCAAGAGACTTGATTATGAGAAAAACACTTGTAAAGTATTGTCTTTATGAGGGTAAACTTGACACCACAACAATAAATAAAGTATATTGGTGAGCTCTGACAACGAATCAAAAGCAAGTGTGTGACGGTTTGGTCTTTTACCAATTGAAGAAGACTAGTTAGTGGATTGAAAATACCTATACCGAGTTTGGACATTGGACATTGACTTGTGGAGAAGTCGAACCACTATAAATATTTGTATTTGCTTTCTCTATCCATTACTCTCTTATTTATTGTTTATATGCTTGTTGATATCATTGAATGATTGATGAACATCGCACACACACTACACACTAGTTAAGGCTCTTTTATGATTAAATGCTTTTCATGAGTTTGTGATTGGATCAAGGAATTTTAATTTTATCATTTTCCTTGGACACCCAATTCATCTCTTTTGGGTTGCTATACACTTAGGGATCAGCACTTTGGGGTGTGTTTTGTTTAAGGTATGCTAATATGCACAGGTTCTTGAGAAAAAGTATGCATACATGTATGTAGCTTTCATAGTATACTTATATACATAACAATCATTATTAGTTGAACATGCTATCGCCTACGAGGAATTGTCTACTTATAAAAAGTATCTAATTGACCAGAGCGCGTTTGGAAATAAAATTCAACTTATTTCGCTTATAAAAAAGCCCAAGTATATTTTAGTAGTTAATTTAATCGTATATATAACTTGTAATATGGACGGAATTTTTTTTGACTCTTTGGTTAGTGCAGTCAAAACGTTTCAAGCAATTGGTCTCGAGGAAGACATAATTGGCCAATTAGTTGTCATGATAGCTTCAGGTGAACTGAATAGGAGATAGGATACGATATCGTCTCAAACAGATTTGAAAAAACGTTCACGTCCTGAATACTTTTGCTGCTTTATGCATCGGACTTGAGTGTTGCGGGCGTTTCCTATGTCTTAAATGATATTGAAAAAGAAAAAAAAAAAAGAAATCAAATTATTTTCGATAGGACAATAATTAACATTTGCATAAATATTCAGCGTAAAGGAAACTTGTTTATTTCTTGTCTTCTATGCCTTCCCATTTTGATTGGTGTGAAGATAAGAAGTATTGATTTCCCTTGTTGGCAAAGTAAGGGAGTTTTTTATTATATTTTATTCATTTTAACATTATCATAATCAATCAAATAGATTTTACTTAATAGTATTGAAAGTCTTAAATTTGAGCGTCAATTAGAGTAAATTCACTAAAAAAAAAATAATTGAGTTCCAGTTGAGTTGATTAAAAAAAAAAGTACTATATTATTTCCAACGATTTTATGCAATGCAAAGACTATAAGTGATATGTGAAATTAATATAAAACCCTCTAAATTTGAAGGATAAATCTTTAAAATAAGATGTAATATGATTGAAAATTATGAACAATATAATTTCATAACAAATTCTTACGCCGTGGGGAATGGAATGGTAATATAAATCGTATCGTTGCCCGCATTATTTGTGAAGTCCCAAAGAATAACTCAACAATAACTGACAAGAGTTTCATTATATAAAAATATAGGAATTTGACATATTATTGATATAAATGAAGTATTATTTGTTAGATGCATATTATTTTCACTCAATTGCATTTGTAGATTTAATGGTTGCTTATTTTATATTCTATAGTTTCTTTTTTTTTCTTAATTTAAAAATATACATGCACGTATAAATTTTTCTGTGTACTTACATTCATAGTCATTAATATAATTGAATATGTTAATAAATATTTTGAATTTAATATCAAAATAATGTTTTTAATACCCTTTGTTGCACATCCATATCTGTCAAATACGTTGTGGATGCATATTATTATATCACTCTTGACATTTATGTGTCTAAAAAAGAAAAAAACTACATGTCTGTGTAATATTTCTCTATATTGAATTCTCGATAATTTTTGATAAGATTCTACGATAATATTACGATTGGGAGGGAAAAAAATGATAAGTAATACTAATTATTGAAATATTTATGTTTCCACTTGTTGACATAAAGTTATTCTAGACACTTTAATTTGCATGCACCATTTTAATTTTCTAAAAAGTTGAATTAATTCGATGATTTAAAACTCATTATGCACAATAATTACTTATGCGTAAAGGAAATTTTCATGAATTTGGGGTCTACCATGTAATGAAAAGGAAGATAAAAAGCAAACTTTTATGATTTCGGACATCATCTGGAGACCTTGTGGATGTTCAAACAGCTGTGTCCCAAGACAATTAAGTCCAAACAATTGTGTCTCAAAGCAATTAACTCTAAACTGTCGTGTCCTAAATTAGTTATATAATTGCTATAGAAAAGGTCGCCAAGCAAGTTTCATCTGACGACTATAAAAGAATCTACACTGGTTCTATTTTATTGAAAAAAGCAAAATACAATATGAATAATTCTATATAAACAACAAGTACTTCTCGATTTCTAGACTTCACAAATACAAAGGGCAATTTTGTATGCTTCATTTTATTTTATAAAGAAATTTGTTGTTCCTAACAGAGGGTGAATTTCACTTTAAAGGCATTGGTAAACATTACACAAAATTGAAATAATTCAACAATTTTCAAAATTTTACAACATTATGTACAAATAGACCTTTTGAAAAGAAACAATTAGGGCTAAATGCATTTAAGCCTTATGCGGTTTTTTTTTTTTTTCAAAGTTTTATCTCCCTATAATTTCAAATTACACATAAAATCCTTGTGATTTATAATTTTGGCACTTGGGACTATTTGCCATAATTTCATTAATTTTAAAATTTCTTTTTAAGAATTATAATTTTTTGAATTCTAATTGATTCAATTTTTGTAACTAATAAAATTACAAAAAATTGAGTACTAAAAAAATTCAAAAAAGAAAAAAATAATAATCATAATGATTCAAAAAATTGAATTTCATAACATTTGAATTTTTTAAATTTTTTTTAGAAATAAATAGGAGCTTTAAAATTAATATAATCATGACAAAGGGTTTTAAATCCCAAAATTAAAAACAACATAAGTCTTATAATGTAAATTAAAATCATATGGAGGTAAAATGTAAAAGGGATAAATTATATGGATTTTAAATACATTTAACCCAATATATGTATCATCACAATTTTGTCCATTGTACATTAACTTATTGACAAACCTAGTTTTTAAAAATGTGCCTATAGAATATTTTTAAAATTGAAAATTAGACATAATTTTTTTATTTATATGATAGTTATATGAAGATATTTTTTTATTGGTACTAATAAACATTTTTCTTAATCAAATAAGTTTTATACCACTTTATATATGATGATCTTTTTTCACTAAAAAAAGAAAATAGATAAAAATATATAATTTTAAATAATATATAAATTTTTTGAAAATTTAATTTTAGTAGGACAAATTATAATCAAATATATTTTATTTTATCTTATAAAAAGTTTACTATAACCTGAATGTATCATTATAAAGACAAATTATACCTTAAAGAGAGGAACATTGAATACATGATTTGAAATAGTTTTTTTATTTTCAAATAAAGCCTTACTTTTAGTTGCAATAATTTTATAGTAAAATTTTTCATGGATAAAATATCTAAATAATTTATTTCTAATTATGTAACAGAGGTATTTTTTAAATTTTAAATAGATTAATATATAGTTTATTTTTGAAATATAATTTTAAAATTTATGAGTTTTATATTGTTCATGCATAAACATGATTATGTTTACACGTGTTATGGGACATGTAATTGTGTATTCCAAATTTCTTTTACAATTTAGATCTTTGAGATATCATTGTCTACATATTTGAACAGTTATTATGATTCTTTATGCCTTAGTTCTTCATATTAGACTTAGTGTAAGAAGACATGTGGGCTAAAAAAACAGTGTCTTTAAAGAACTACAAATTCCTTATTCTTTAAGGGATTCTTTTTAAGGGTCGTATGATTACTGGATAAATAAGTCATGTGAGTGTTTAATTACATAAAATATCAACGAACTTGTGTATGTAATTGTTTAATTCCTGCAACAAAAAATGGGCCACTAGACAGGATGTGAGAGGCGTTGAAAGATTGCCCCTGGTTTCCACCAACCGTTATTAACAAAATTTTGTATGGAAATAAAGGGTTGTGTCTTCCTTAAAGATGCAATCCTCAAAAGTTCAGGTGTTGTCTCCATTTGTGGCCTGCCCACCTTCCTAGGCTTGCCAGTGCTAACTCACGCTTCCACTCCATTTTGAACGAAAGATTGGGTGTGGAGCCAAGCGGGGATCATGGCCGTGACAACAAAAACCAATTGCTCTAGGAGCCACGGAGGCTTAACTTAGCGCTGATCCCACACATGGCCCCATTCAGAATCAGCGCATCCCACATGCCCTTCTGTTTGAGCGTGATGTACAGCGATATCGCGCCGCCAAGGGACTCTGAGTACAAAAATGCGGGCAAATTCGGCTTGTGAATTTCCCTGAACTTGTCGAAGTAACGAATGTAGGCGTCAATGATGGGGTTAAGATCAGGGATGACATGCTGGAGGCCGTCAAGGCTACAGGAGTAGTCGTGGCCTTGGTGGTCAATGGCGCAAACAACAAACCTAGATTTGGGTTTGTCAGACAACTGGATTACCATCCCAGCCAAATATTGTCGACGAGAATAATCCTCTGCAACATTAGATGGTCCCAAGGTCTTCAAGCCATTAATCAGGCTCTGATAGCCTAGTCATGATTCATCCACCAGACTTGGATCCTTATCTCCTTCGTGCTAAAGGATACAAAGGTATAAGCCTATAAAATAGATCCTGTTCAAGTAAGGTTGTTAAGGCTATTGGAGTGGTCATGGCCCTGGTGATCAATGGCATAGACGAGGAACCCAAAATTTGGCGAAGAGTATGGAGGTCAATTGAAACAACCAAATGGACTCGCCAGTGAAGCTGTGGACCATGGTGACGCAACCAAGTGGTTGGGTTGGGGAAAGTGGTGCCCAGGATTGAGTGAAGAGCTTAAGGCTGCAAGTGTTAGTTGTGTTCTCAAGGGAGTGAGTGATGTCGTGTTGTGTGTAGAATTCGGGAGGGGAGAGGGTGTCGAAGGGGCTGTGCTCGTTTGTAAGGGACATTGGGTGCTAGACAGTGATCACCATGACTATGGCTAATGTGGGATACTAGGAATAGAAAAATGGACTGCAAAGTCAAAGTGTGTGTGCTATTTTTGGTGTTTCTCAATGGAATTATACAATTCCTTGTCTAAGGTTGTAATAATGCAACCGTCTGTTTAGTTGTGATTTATGGATACAATAAGAAATTAGAGGGACACCAAAGTATTGTGTTCGCTCGAGTTCAAACTCACGAGCCGTTAAGGCATTATACAAGACCAATAGCCACTCGGCCAATGATGTGATGGTACTGTGTAACATTTTAATATGTGGAATAAACCACTAAGTCCAAGGAAAAGGTAAAGAAATCTTCTTCGGTTTGGCTATCAAGAATTCTTTTTCCTCTCAAATAAGGTACCGTATGGAAGGAGGCATTAAGAGGGTCACAAATAGAATCATAAAATCATGGTCATAGGGCATTGAACACAGAATCTTTGAGAGGAAATTAAAGAAGGACAAGCAACCATTTGAACCCTTATGAATATACATGACTTTAAAAGGTTCGGTTGTACAAAATTAAAAGGGTTGTGATGTCGTAGGATGATTCTGCATAGTAATGATTATATGAAGACTATAACCATCACATGACATTTTAGTTTATATTTGACTTTTGATTTTAGTGTATATGGTAGTTATCTACACACACATATATTTTGGTGTGCATACGCATGGTGGTGTTATGATTTGCATAAAGCATTGTATTCGTTGACGGTTTCATTTATAAAATAATAAAAAAAAAAATCAGAGTACACACGCTAGTCATTAACTTGGAAAGACAAGGTGGCCGGAAATTACAATGCTATCATTCCATTGTGACTAGTCGTTTAAGCAAAACGATTTGTTATATACTTTGATCAAAATTTATAACAATCTTTTATTGCTAATTTCTTGTCTTAGCTCTGAATTCATGTCCCTTTGAATCAATTATGGCGTATCAATTCTTTTCCTATGTAAAAACTATGGAAAAGAAGGCATACAATGGATTTTATACACGGGAATGAATAGAAGCAATGAATACCAATAGCCACTAGACCGTTGCACTTAAAGGGTTGCAGTTTAAACAAAGACAATATATAAGTTTGATATTATTAGAGGGCCTTGTATTTACTGTTCATGCAAAATCAAGAGGCGTTGAATTAGAAAAAGAAAAAATAATTGTGGAAAGGCGGTGGGGACAGTTGAAAAAGGAATTGCAAATTGGAATTGTACTTTCAAGTTTACAATTTATAAGGAAGACATTATTTCCTTTAATGTTTAAAAACAAAATATGAGGGTTAGTGGTTGGTTTGCGAAGCCGTAATTCTCGTTAAGGGAACCCTGTCTTTAACAGTTAGAAAGACATATGAACCTTTCACGCATCACGACAAAGTGGGTATCAAACCCAAGTCAGTTCAAGATAAAATGGTTGTGCAACTGTTGGGCTTTGAACTGCGTAGCACTGGATATAATTAACCTCTAAAGATGTCTTGTGGTTAGAAAAAACATAGAAAATGATTGCATGCAATAAATTTTTTAACTCATGATCTTTTTAGTGGAAAGATGAGTCGATAATTACTTGATCAAGAGTGTACGCCTGTGAATTGATTAATCGATAAGATTAAAGAGTTGAAAAGAGTTTTGTTCAACACATACATAAGAGGGATGAGTTTCAAACCCATACTTATGAATCATCTATAATAGAAACTTAGCTAAACATGTCATACTATGTCAATTCTTAAATTTAATGAGTCAAAATGCATCATAAGAATGATTGAAGTATTGTATTTGATCAATTTCATTTTAGAGATTTATCATGTTTTGTAATCATAATAAATTAGGAGGATGAGTTTTTAAAACTATTAATAGACTTGAAAGAGTGATTTATAGTAGGAGCCCTAGTCTACCTATATGAATGTAGAATGTTTATACCATTCTAATAAGTTAAAGGGTTTGAGTTTAAAATATTAACAAAATAATATGAACATAATGACCTTTAATATATTAATTAATTAAAAAGAAAAATATAATACAATTTTTTGAATAAATTAGTTTTGCAACTTATGTCAAAGTTTGTTGACCATATTATTCAGATTTATTGTAATGTACTTTTTACTATGTAAAAGTTTAATCTATAAAACACTTTTACCTATGCATTTGATTTTCAAAATTGTATAGGATATGTTACATTTTCAATATTTTAAAAATGATAGGAAATTGTTGAAACATTTTCAAAACTAAAAATTAGACATGTCCCTTAGTTTATTTGGTGGTTATAAAATAATGTTCTTTTATGAAAATATATGTTAAAGGGGTCATATATATTGATACTAAGAAATATCTTTCTTAAGTAAATAACCCTTGAACCACTATGTATATGATAGTCTTCTTTTGATCAAAAAAAAGATTTTATAAAAATATATTATTTTTTAATTCACAAATTTCTCAAAAACTTGATTTTAATAGTATAAATTATAATCAATTATATTTCATTTTATCTCATAAAAGAATTCATTATAACCTAATTACACTATTGTAAAGGTGAATTTTGCCTTAAAGAAAGTGGCATTAGATGCATGACTTTAAGCAATTCTTTCATTTGCTAATAAACTCCTACTTCCAGTTCCAATGTAAACTGCCAGAAACAAAATAAAATTTGAATTATGAAGAGTCCACATGAAAGTCATTGATTAATGTAGGTAGGCCATCAATTGTTTTAATTTTCACAACCGACATTGCTTTTATGGATATATTGACATTAACGAGAGTCCAACGATCACCAATATCATCGACTTTATGCCCTCTTACATTTATATTGTGGCATTCAGAGATTATAGAATGGTTATAACTTATCCACTTATACGTATGTTCTTAGTCCATTAGAGGACCATAAAAAATTATACTAGTTAATCGTATCACTTAGATGGATAACACTTAATTCACAGTCCAAGAACCTTACTTATGGAGTTAATGGAGAACTACTTTTATTGTTTCTTTTCAAAAGTTGAAGAAGTGTAAGAAGTAAGTCCCTTTTAAGAGCATCCGTCTGTTTGTTTCCATTAATGTAGATTCAATACAATTACCAATATGTTTTGGTAACTTTTATATAATGGGGAGAGTGTTTCAACTTCCTCTAGCTTCTCTCTTATTAGGTTAGGTTAGTCCATCATAGGTGGACTGGCCTAACCCAATTATGTTGACATCTTTCACTCATAAATTATGGGTTAGAATGACTCAATTATTGCTCTAAAAGAATTCTTAACATTAATTCTTCATAAGCTATTCATAAGACAAATGAATTAGGTGACTTTTGAGTACATCTACACTTAGGAGCATGCTTTATGCATTAATTAAGGATACATAGTTGTTATAACCCTTAAAAAATATAAGCCTTGTTATAATAAATTTTTTATCTCATTATGCCTTTAATGTATTTTGTCGTATCAATCTCAACTCATCATATCCCTCTTAAGTTGAGTTAGACTTTACTTTCCTCACTTGTATTCATAATTATATTTTGTTCAACATAAATAAATATAATTAGTTAATTAATGAATGTATATGAAACATGTCAAACAACAATAGTTTTCCTTTTACACTTATATTTTCCATTACAATACAATTATTTTCTT
The DNA here is from genome assembly GCA_020883675.1 of Bruguiera gymnorhiza. Lineage (NCBI taxonomy): Eukaryota > Viridiplantae > Streptophyta > Magnoliopsida > Malpighiales > Rhizophoraceae > Bruguiera > Bruguiera gymnorhiza. Next base: position 156,860 of record JAIRCJ010000104.1, read on the forward strand.
AAACATATTTCATAAGGTCGTATCATTCTTAATAGTAGGTAATATACTAAAGTAACAAATATTGTACTATAACCTTAGAGTAAGGTTAAAAGCCATATAAGGCAGAATTTTTAGATAATTTTACTTTAAGGAACTTACACAATGAAAAATTAGAGATCAATTCATCTGTTTTCATTATTGATCAAGTACTCTATGTGGTATGAAACACATGTTATAGTGATTATTTTATGCAATAAGCATGTGTCATTCCATTCATTTTTCTTATATTTTATTACTGTATAGATCTTATTTTGATCTTTTCAAGGTGATCGTATATATATATATAATTTCATTAAAATGATATTCTCATCTTTGCAAGCTCTCTTAGCTTTGGAGGTGATTGTTTATGTGAGTGGACTAATTTTAATCTATTTGATATACTTTTATTTTTCTCATAAAAGCTTATGCTAGGATTAATCTCATATCAATCTTATTGTCCAACAATCAATACTTTAAATGATATTACTAATATATATAAAACAAGAAATAATTCTTTTATTACATAACAACACATAGTCACAATGTATTATAACACAATAAATTCTATAAAGTCCTACAGACTTAGTATGTGACTAAAATACATCTCTTGATATTTGTTTAGTTAGAAGGTCTACTATCATCCTATTTGTCGAAATATACCATAGAGTTATATTTTTTTATTAAACAATGTCTTTTACAATGTTGTACTTGATATCAATATATTTAGTTCTACAATGATACATGGGATCTTTTGTATGTGTAATAGTTGTTAGACTATTGCAATACAATATGACTACTTTCTATTGATCATTACATGCTCCTAAATGTTTCAAAAATCTTTTGAGTCATACAACTGCTTGCATTATAGCTACATAAGCTACAAAATTTGCCTCCATCATTAATAAGGTAATACATGTTTGCCTCTTACTACTATATGATATAATGCCATCATTTTAGCAAGATCATATATCTTAATGTAGATTTACATTCATCTATGTCTCCTTTTCAATCAAGATTTGAATAGCTAATTAGTCATAAATCATTTCCTTGATAACATATAAAATAATTTGTAGTGCCCTTGAGATATCAAAGTATTCTTTTCATAGCTTGCCAATGTGTTTTTCTTGGGTTTGATTGGTAACAACTCACAAATTTCACAACATAATAAATATTAGGGTAAGTGCACATCATAACATATGTTATACAACTTACTACTCATGAATAAGACACATTTTACATTTCTTTATGCCCTTGTTATGTTTTAGAACACATTTGAAAGCTAAGACCATCACCTTTAGCAATTGAAGTGTCAGTGGATTTATAACTTTCCTTTCTAAATCACTTAAGGATTTTATGGATGTAAGACTCCTATGACAAAGCTAGGAGTCTTTTGGAATGATCTTTATAGATCTTTGCTCTTAATATGTAAACTATTTCACCTATGTCCTTTATTTCAAAATTAAAGAGACCTATTTCTTAATGGTAGTAACAAACTCTTTATTATATTCAGATAATAAAATGTCATCTACATATAGAAATAGAATTACAAATTTATTTTCAAATCACTTGATGTACATACAATTATCCTCATCAATAATTATGGAGACATATAAGATTATTGCATAATGAAATCTCAAGTACCACTACCTAGATGATTATTTTAGGTCATAAATTTATCTTCAGAGTTTATAATTTTATTGGTCTTGAACAATGAAACTTACTAGTTCTTTCATATAGTTTCTCTGTTTAGCTTTCCATAGAGAAAAGCAATTTTAACTTCTATATGATGTAATTCTAAATTCATATTTGCTATTGTAGCTAGAATTAAGCAAATTAATATAAACCTTACTACTGGTGAGAAGGTATCCTTATAATCTATAAACTCTTGTTAAGCATAACCTTTTGCTACTAAGTGGGTCTTATATGTTTCTATAAATCCATCTTCCTTTTGCTTAATTTTGAGAACCCATTTGTTTCCAATAGCTTTGTATCTTTAAGACAAATCAACTAAGTCCCAAACATGGTTAGATTCCATCTTTTCTTCCATTCCCTTCATCCATTGTTCCTTAGCAAGGCATGAGAGAACCTCAATTGCTATTTTGGTCCTTTTCTCATCATAAGGAGCAATCATAGAAGCTTCCCTTTCTATCTCAAAATGATGGCATAAGCTACTTTTATGCTATATAAGGTTTTGCAAACCTTACATAACTTGTAGTATAATGCTCCCATTAAAATCGATGGTTTGAATCATTTCCTCATGTATTTATGTTAATGGGTTTGGTGTGTTATAGCCATCTAAATCACTCATTTCATAAAGATGAAGATCCTTATCAATATCACCTTTACTTGGAAATTCATTTTCTATAAATGTGACATCTCATTTTTCTAATTTTGAAATACTTTCATCAACATATTCACCAATAAACGCATACCTTTTTAAGTTTTAACAATATCTTATAAAGATACATCTTTTTCCTTTGAAACCCAATTTCTTATATTTATGAGATGGATTGTGAACATAAATTACTGACCCCTATAGTTGTAAATTACTTAAGTTGGGATTTTGACCTAACCATAATCATATAGTGTGGAAGTAAATAATTTAGAGAGTAGATGGTTAGGTACATAAGTAGCCATAAAAAAAGCACTAACCCAATAATATATTAAGAGATTTATTTTTAATCTCAGGGACTTAATCATCTCTAAGGTCATGTTTCTTCTCTTTATAACATCATTTTGTTTGTAGAGTCCTAGAATTTATTAGTTGCCTAACTATGCCATTTTCATTACATTATTCCTAGAATTGTTTAGAGAGAGAGATATTTGCATCCTTGATTAATTCTTAGGGTTTTAATTCTTTTATCCAATTAATTCATTATGACACTTGAATATTTTTTAAAGCATTTTACTACTTTAAATTTATGAGAGATTAGATAAACATGACCGTAATGTATATAATCATTTATGAAGGTAATAAAATATAAGGTACCATGCCTTACCTTTATACTAATTAGAACATATATGTCAAAATGGACTAATTACAACAAAAATTTGGCTTTAGTAACCTTGCTAAATGATTTTCTAGTTATTTTTTTCTGCTAAATAATGTTGGCATATAGATAATGCAATTTTGGCAAGTGAGCCTAGAAGGCAATCTTTAGCTAATCTATTCATTCTCTCTTGCCTAATATGACCTCGTTTAGCATTCTATATATTTGCATCTACAACATTATTGTTACTTAATGCAATAATAGAAAAATAACTATTATAGATATTAAACACACTACAGCTAATATTTAACACAAACAAACCATATGATAGATAACCACAACCACTATAAGAAGTATCATCATAAATATTTACAACTTGGCTTTCAAAACCATGTTTATAGCCTAAATATAGAAGAATATGAACAAAAGTGAGATTTCACTGAATTTCAGGTGCATAAAGAACATTATGAAGTAGTAGGGTTTGATAATCTTGCATTTATAATTTGTAAGCACCAATCTCCTTAACTTTTTCCCTCACATTGTTCTTAACATATACCCATCTTAAACTAGCTCTAATTCAATGAAAATCCATATATGTTTCTCAATCTTTAACTATATGGTATGTGGCCCTCGAGTTTAAAATCCATAAAGGATTTATTAAGTAATATCAAGTTGGTCATATTAGCTAAATAATGTAACATGTCATTTTGGTCTTATTCTTTTTCTTGCCATCACACCTCTTATGATGGTCATTTTTGTTCTTCTTTGGTCTTTGTTCATTCTCTTTTCCTTTCTTATAATGCTCATACTAGTACTTATGTTTTGAACCAAAAGCAACCTTCAAACTAGTCTCAGCTTCAACCACATTCACTTGACCAAAGGACTCAGTAACCACAAGGCACTCTTCCTTTAAAATCAGATGACATAAGATATCTTTTAAGGTCTTAATAGTTTCATTATACATCATATTGATTCTTTTGTTCTCCTTATTTGAAGAAATGGAGCAAATGACAACCAAAACTTACTACTCATTTATGAAGGTATGATTAGTTGCTTTAAGCCCCTTGATCATATTGGACATCACCCTTAGATGTTGCCTCATGTTACAATACAACTTCTTTATAACATCAAAATTGATAGCTAGCCCTTAGCCAAGTGGTTTAAATAGCCCTAAACTTATAATATTCTTTGTAACCACGGTTAAGATAACCTTGAAACATTTATCAATGATTAGTACTAGTATTTTAACTATTTATTTTGCACCAATATTGAAATGGATTGATAATAATCTAAACTTAGTCAAAGAGTTATAAGCTCATAGTGTCCCCAATCATCTTCTTTTACACTAATACTAGATTATTTTAATTTATATCAAAATGTGCAAACTTTAAGTTCTTAGGTGAAAATTCCCACAATCTTACTTAATAAGTCCCACTAGAAAAATAGAACCTTCACTTGATTTGTCATGTATGTAAAGTATATGTGTTAAGTATTATAGCTAATTATTAAATGCATGTAGCTAGCTAATTATTAAATACATGTAGCAATATATAGTAAACATTTACAATAAAGTTTTATATACATGACATCAAATATGGAACAATATGTAAAATAACATCATCCATCACAACTAAGACTTAAACATCATTTTACATATGGGTTAGAAAAGATAATGAGTTCAAACTAAAGAACTATTAGTTGGTTAAGTATCATCCTTTTCAACATCTTGGATAACCCTAAGCTCAATTCTTAAATGCCATGAACCAATCTTTATTTTACCAAATCAAATATGCCTTATAGCTTAAAGATTAGGACTCATTGAGAAGACAACAAAAACACCTTATAGCATTCTTAATATAATGATTCCATGCTTTCTTAAAGGCATCCTCTAGATCATCATACCACTTAATAATGTAGTTGATGTGTTTTTAACTTACGACACACCATAACCCTTCAAAGGTCTATCAATAATTTAGGCATAATGTCAATCTTTATTTCTTCTTTAAGCCTTTTAAACATTGAGGTTTTAAGATGATCAATTAAAAATCTCATATGTTTGACACGTTCCTTAAGCTCTTCATCATTTTCCATTTTAAATTCTTTAAAAGTGCGGAAATAATTTTGTTGACTATGCAAATTTCTTACTTATTCAAGTAGCTCAAAATTCATTCATCTAAGGTGCTTTTTAATGACCCTTTTAATTAAAGTGTGTATTGAACGAGTCATATTTCACCCTAAACATAACTAAAAGAAAATTAATAATTACCGACTTTAAAAATATCATTTTTGTAATTTGCCAATTTTGAAAAAATAATATCAAAATCTTGTAAACTGTAAATTAGAAAAATTTTGATGCAAATTTCATATATTTTTATATTCCTACTAATTATTAAGAATTTTTAAAAAATAATTTATTTTCAAAATAATCAAAAAATAATAAAAAATGTAGATTTTTATTGGCTAGTACGCAACACACTGTGTTCTCTAATTGGTTAGCAAAATATGAAGTTAAATGAACTGAGTTGATTATGGTCAACATTCAACAAGATCAATTAAAAAGACTCCATCTCACTTGTCTAGCTAGAAAGTGCAGTGTACTTGATGTTGTCCAAACATGAAATTTTGTCAACTACCACAACTTGGCCTTTTAAATTCATTGATGCAATTGACTTTCAAAAGTAACTTATGTAAATATTTGTATTAAAAACCATTTAAACACATGATATTAGAATTAATTATGAGTATTGTTCATTTTCTTTCTAAAATTCAAATTCAATTAAACCTTGAGATTCAATATTGGCACATCCAAATCCATGACCAATATTTTTTAAACATGTAAATTTTGTGCCATAAATTGTCATTCTTTTATTGTTAATTTTGAAAAATAATGAACAATAAGAAAAATTTGTTCTCATAAAATACATAACCAAAAATCACAAAATTTTTATAGCATGTTGTACATATCAATATATATTTCATAAAAAGATAACAACATATGTGAGGAAGAAAAAAACTTTAGAATGAATTGACCTAAAAATACACAAAAATTGCATACAAAATAAAAAAGAAAAAAAAATAGAATAGCAAATTTTAGACCAAAATTACTTTAAGAAATCTTTAATACTAGTGTAAAAATAAATAGGTAGAATCATAGTTAACCTTGAAGAGTTCTAAAAATAAGCAGTCGATTGATCACTGACAAATCATATTCCTTCATGATCTAGGTGGTATCACTTAGATAGATAACCCCTTGTTAATAGTCCAAGAACTTTGTTAATGGAGTTAATGGAGAATCACTTATGTTGTTTCTTTTTAAAAGTCAAAGAAGTTGTAAGGTGCAAGTCCCTTTTAAAAGTGTTTGTCTATTTGTTTTTATTAACATAGACTCAATACAATTGCCAACAGGTTTTGGGAGCTTCTGTATAACGAGGAGAAAATTTCAACTCTTTTTGACTTCTTTCGTATTGAGCTATGTTAGCTTATTATGAGATAACCAACCTAATCTAATGATGTTAGGAACCTCCACATGTAAAATTCAACTTAACATTTAATGTGTTTTCAAACTACAAGCAACACATGGCGGTGAATTAAGACTAAAAAGGGATGTGTAGCACACAAAGTTTGCATATGAATTTAAAAACCTCCTAGGTTAGTCTAATTGGTTATAAGAGTAAAATACTACAAATTATTGAGATTTCAAATAATTATCCCTTTTAAATTCTCACAAAATATAAAATTTAATTTCCAAGTACTAAAAAACAAAGAAAACAAAATAAAACACTCAAATTTTGATGCAGATAAATACAAAGGTCAATATGCTTGACCATTAAAAAAAGGGAAAAATAGGAGTTCAAGTTTAGTATTTTGTGCTTGTTGTGCAATGGATTGAACACCAAAACAACAACATAATTCCATGCTTTACATTGACTTAACTATTGTCATGAAGTTTTACCTCCATAATTCCAAAAAGTAAATGGTTCAATGTTTGATGAATTTTTTTATGTGCCGAGCATAGGTTTGTGTGTAACGTGCAAAAGTGTAATTGCTAAGGGTAGACGATCAATGTTTTCTAAAGGCTAAAGAAGTAACTTTTTGCACTAGTCACAATGTTTAATAGTATAATTATTTAAATTTTTAATTGCTTAATTTACAATTGAAATTCTAATGTCCACAAAAAGAGAGTGGTACTATATATATAAATAATTCTAAAAGCTAACCTATTTTTTGTAAATAAAATGAGTTGTTATTATTTAGTTGTTGTTAGCAACTATAAATAATTTTGTTTAAATAAATACACAATGAAAGTAAATATTTTAAAATTTAATTCTTAAAACAAATTGGTTAATTATTATCTATGATCACAAAATTAGTCTAGAAAATAAAATTATTATTGAAATATTATTAATTCTTCTTCTTTCAATCCTTTCAAAAGGTCATCTCGAACTAATATTGTCTAAATATCTGACTTCTAATAGTAATTTACATAGATAATTAGAAATGTCTAAGCTTTAACAATAACTAACATAGACAATTAGAAACAACTCTTTAAACTATTTTAAGAGAGAAGAGCTAAACACTAATATTATTGTATTAAACTTAATATCTTTTGACTAGTTAGATAGAATATTTATCTAGGAATTCTAACTCTTGAACCCTAATAAATATAGATTTGTCAATTTCTTATAAATTATACTTTAGTCTACAAATTTCTAAATATCTTATGTTTCATTCCAAAGGTTTCCTAAACATTTCAATCAAGTCCAACTTGATCTCCATTTTATATTTTCACAATTGTCTTCATGTGTATGACCCATTAGGATTCTAAAATGTTAATGATGAATATGAATCATAATCTTAAAAGATTAGATAAATTAAACTCCTTTAATTTATTATTAATTTACAAATTAATTAATTCATATTTACAGATCATGATTGACATTGAGTCATATGTCATGACCACTTAAATGTTAGAACAATCAAAAGGTAGTTTGATATATCCTTTCAATATATGATTTCTCAATGTAATTCAATTTTTTTATGATATTAATATTTCAAATAGATATAAAGTATGAAATTATTATCTACTTTATTTTATCTAATTATATTTGTTATCAAACATAAATCACTAATTCTATGAACAAGATTATAAATTCTTATAAATACTCATTTTACTTTGACCAAGAAATTTTCTAAATTAATATTCATTGAGAACAGTAAAGCATTTTCCCATGATTACTTTCAAATGATGTATTCTTTATTAATCTCTTAACCATCTTCATACAATTCATATTATGCTTGATACAAATTCTCACAAAATGATCCTTGATTAGGACAATCCAAAGGCCAAATCAAACTATAATAATTGTCATATGAGATAGTTTAATGATTTAAAATCTAATAATTATTTACATAACCGTTACATGAGTTATTTTATAGATACATGCAATGTTTCATTTGAGAATTTTTATAATAAATTAACTCAATGAATTTGTTCATTTAACAAGTATTAGCTATATTTAAATTTATAAGATCAACTATTTTTTATTTCATAAGAAAGAAGTAAAACATGTACTAGTCTTATAATTCTATCAATGTCCAATCTCAATTATGCATCAACTAAGAATATTTAGAAAAAAATATTTTGATGCAATAGGTATTTCATACTTATTATTCAATCATAATTACTTTTGAAAAATATATTTATTTTATGAATTTGATTTTTATAATTTAGTTATGATAATATCATTTTTATAACCAATTTTAAAGATAAAAAATGCTTTTATTAATACAATTGTTTGCATAAAATATATATATATAAATAAATAAAAATCAACTCATTGACTAGTATGACATAATATAATAGTTGCTTATAATTTGAAGTTGAAAAGGATTTGTATGATGAATTAATACACCTAAAACATAGACCAAAACATATGTTTAGTTTTTGAATTGATTTTGTCTCTCTAGTTCAAATTTAGTTTCTAATTTCTTCCCAACTTTCATATAGGAACTTAAAATCTCCATCACCAAATCAAAGGAATGAAAAACAGAAAAGCAAAAATACATTGAAACATTAAATTTTTCTTTCAAAAGCAAAAATATGTAAACATATTAAAAAATTATGATTTATCAAATATTTTATACTATAATTTTGCATCATGAAATAATTTTTATTAAAAATTTCAAGAAATATTGTGAAAACCAATTTCATTTACAAAAAGTTCATAATAGGTCTACACAAATATTAAAAAATGTGATTCTTTAAGAAAAAGTTTTCTTAATCTTGCTATCCTTTAGTTTTTATTATTATATTTTATAATTTAATACTTCAAATATATTTAACGAAAAATCATAAGAAATTTTTGAAAAGGACTATTATTTTTTAAGCCTATAAAGTTGTCTGAATATAATTTTTCATTACTTTTTTATGGTGTTAGAAAAAATATTATCTAATTACATTAATTTATTATAGATTGTAAATAATTTAAAAATTAGTGCAAAAATGATGAACATTATATTTTTCACAATTAATTAGGAACTTTCTAAAAAAAATTGATTTTTAAAAAGTTCTTATATTGTTTTAACAAATCCTAACATAACTAATTGGACAAGAAATATTCTAACTATTTAAAAGAAAGTTCACGATGAAATTTGGATTGAAGGAACCAAATTAGGAATTGATGTCCATGGATCAAATTTATTTTGGCCCTAAGATATACACAACAAAACTAATGTATTATAGGCTTAAGATTCTTCTTTCTCGTAGAAAAAGAAAAAAGCATAAGTTTCCTTAGGCCAATAATTTTTAACACTAATTAGGAGGAAAAAAATGAAAGAAATCAAAAAAGGATTTGATTAATTATTGTACAATAATCCTACCATAACTCTTGTTATTATATACAATTGCAATTCAACTTAGTAGCTCAATTTATCATCCAAACAAACATGAATGCTTAAGTTATCAACTCCAACTAACTCTTATTCTTTTCATAAGATATTGCCTTTTATATTTTCATTCTTATAGCTTTATATAAAGAATTATTGGGCTAGTATGGAATGAAGAACTATCACCAAGAAGGAATATATTAACAAAAGAGAAAATTTTGGTAGCAATACCTAAGAAGTAACATGGTAATTACAAAAAGTATACATAAATCACATTTCACTTTATCTTGCAAATAAATGAAGATAAATGTAGGAAAATTACTATACCATCATTTTGCTCTCATGTTGCTTCCTATTTATTATTACATAGTAGTGCTCTTAAAAAAAATGCTTAAATCATGAATATTTTCAAATAAAAATTTCCTTGGCTCATGCTACCTATTACAACATTCATTAGTCCTATAATTCAAATTTCTAAACATGGTTTATTTACTCATAAAGTTTATCAAATGGTATTTGCAAAGAGGTGAGATGCTAATTAGATTTAATCTGATTGGTCACAAAAATAAATCACTTAGGGAAATTGCGAAGAATTAAATTTGAGCTCCCTTTTAATTTTTATAAAATGAGTGATTTAACTTTGATATAAGGAAAAGAGAGAAAGAGAGAGAGATTAAAGATTGAAATATACGAAATTATTTTAGTTATTTTTTATAGTTTTCTAAAAATAATTTTGATATTTAAGTATTTTTTAATTTAGTTAAAGATAAGATGAAAACTTATAATCAACATATATTTTAGAAATTAAGAGAAAATTAATAATTTTTGTTTATTCAAATAATTTGAGTGTAAATTATAGCTAACTTTTATCACTTGAGCTATGTATGAATATTCTTATATTATTATTGTATGTTGTGAAACTTGTTTAGAATTGTTGTGACCTATTGTGAAAAGAAATGGTGTTCGAGATAGGTGTTGTTTTAATGAATGGTGAATGATAAGTTACTGGTAATTGTTGCAACGTCACTACGACAAATTACTGGTAGTAAAGACAAACTGTTGTCATGGTGTCCTCTATTTAATTTACCTTCACCACTTGTTTGGCTTGTGTAATGCTTAGATTAATTGGAAGTTTTACCACCTGAAATTAATCTTAGAATACTAGAGTTACTACAAACCTTTTAATGTGTGGTTTGAATATCTTATCCATTGATTTAAGGAACTGCATTGATTTTTGAACTAGTAAGACTACATATGCATTACTAGAATTCTTTGGAACTCAGAAGTACAATTATATTTGGTAGAAGTTAAGACTTAACTAAATGCTTATTGTGAATGATGGTACTTTGATGTTAATATTAATTTTATTTTTATACTTTTTCCTACTTTATTATTCCTTTTGTTTTCCTTTCTTAATGACATATTAATTAGGAAAATTTTATCATGGGCACTTGCTAGGAATTAGAAAATATAGATGCATGATAAGAAACAAGATTAGGTTCAAGAAAATTTGTATGACTCTTTTTATAAAGTCTCAAGCCCTAGTAGGAAGTTTGTCAGAGTCAAAAGGAATCTTTTACCAAAAATCCCTTACACTTGAATGGAAATCTAAGAACGTTGAGATGTTTGTTTTTTGGTGATCCCTTGCATTGAAGAACTTTGAAAATTATAGGATGCTTTTAACAAAGATTCCTTATTTTGAGGTAATTTTTCAAAGGTTCAAAATACTATTTACAACAATTCCCCATATTAAGATAATTTTTAAAAGTTTCGGGATGCTTTTATAATGATTCCTAGTATCAGGATAATTTTTTAAAAGATAATGTAAAGTTTTAAAAATTTTGTAATTATTATTTTATTATTATTATTTGGGAATATGAAAATTTTGAGAGATTTTTGAAAAATTTGAAGTTGGAGTTACTCTAATATTTGTTTTTGGAATTTTGAATAGAAAGATTTTTCCTTTAAAAAGTTGATTTAGAAAGACATGAGACTTTTAAAATTTTGAAATTAAAAATGCATAAGAGATTTTAGAATTTTAAAGATCAAAGAACACAAAAAAGAATGAAAGAATTTAGAAGAACAAAAATGGAGAATATTGAAAATTGAGAAATTGAAAAAAAATTAGAGATATTTAAGACTTTTAGAAATATTCAAAAGTTGTATCCCTTTCCTTCAAAAAAAAAAGTCTACCTAGTTAAATTGGGTCAAAGTTAAAATGACTCCATTTTGCATAAAAAGAGCTAGGTTTAGAGCCAAAATGATACAAAATGATGCCATTATGTAACTGAAGAATTGAAACTCAAAGATTGAAATGATATCATTTTGCTCTCAAATATATATATATATATATATCTAAAAGTACTTGTAATACTTATTTTTATGATCTTGTAAAGACTTTTGGGAAAGAAAATAAATAGTTTCAAAAGATTTTATAACCTGAATATCTCTTTTTTTTAATTTTAATTATAAAATTACTTTTGAAAAAAATCATATTTTGAAAATTTGTAAATATGATTTTTTTAGACTTTTGAAAAATTTCAATCATCAATACCTTTATTGAAGTTTTCTATGATTATCTCGTCTATATTGGCTAGTTTATAATTTTGAGATAATTAGAACAAGAAGTAGTTTTACAAAGAATCGGGTTCATATTTAAGAAATTGGAGTTTAGCTATAATAAATTGCCTATAATCCACAATTTCTTTATAGGTCTTTCAATGCCCTAACTCAACTCAACAGGTGACATGAACAACGAACTTTAGGCAAGAACATTAAAAAATGTATTATACTTGACATCATAATGCAAAAATATGAATGACTTATATAAAAAATACTTGATGTTCCAAGGAATGAAAACAATTGAAGAAAGGTTCAAATACCAATATGGGCACGTAGTAACACATTCAAAACTCTTTATTGATAATCCATAAAGTAGTAAAAATAGGAGATTTTTCCAAAGAGAAGAGGAAGAATGCAAGAGAGAAATTGATCTTTAGGGAAGTTAGGTTTCAAATGCCTTTTCTCTCTTTGTAAAAATCTCCTCTTCTTTGGTATCTCCTCTATAAAAGTCTCCTCTTTGTTGGTATTAAAGCCTACTTGTACTAGGCCAATGTGAATGTATTTGTAATGCTTATTTTTGTAATTTTGTAAAGACGTTTGAGAAAGAAAATGAATAGTTTCATAAGGTTTTGTAAGTTGAATATCTTTTTCTTTAGTTTTGATTGTAAAATCACTTTTGAAAAAAAATTGTATTTTGAAAGTTTATAAATCTAATCTTTTTGGACTTTTAAAATTTCTCCATTATCAATAATTTTATTAAAGTCTTTTATGATTACCTCCTTTATATTGGCTATTTTATGATTTTTATATTTGAGATATTGGAGCTTAGGTACAATAGATCTCCTACAATCTACAAGTTCATTACAGGTTTTCCCATGCCTTAACTCAATGGGTGACACGAGTAGTGAACTTTAGGCAAGAACACTCTTAAATGTATTATACTTGACACTATAATGCTAAAATATGAATGATTTATGTAGAAAATACTTGACATTCCAAGCAATGAAAAATAGTCAAAGATAACTTTGATACCAATATGGAAACACAACAACACACTCAAAACTCCTCTAATATAGGCATGCAGTAACACACTCAAAACTTCTCCAATATGGGCACGCAGTAGCACACTTATAACTCTTGTAATATGGGCACACAACAACACACTTAAAACTCTTTATTGATAAACTTTAATGTAGTACAAAGAAGAGATTTTTACAAAGAGAAGAGGACAAATACAAGACAGGGAGAGGAATTGATCTTAAGTGAAGTTGGGTTCCAAAAGCCTCTTAGAAAAGCCTTTTCCAAAAGCCTGTCTTGAAAATCTTCTGAGCTCCCTTTTTATAATTGAGGAGTTGGATGATTATGATAGATGATTGGAATCTTTTCGTCAAAAGTAGTCTTGGAGTTTTATAGAGTTGACATTTACTTTTGTAAAGTTGTTTTTGCTTTTTGAAAGATTACTTTTTTTAAAGTTGGCAATCATAAATACTTTGTTTGGAAACCACCAAAAGATGTTTTGGACTCTTGCTTCTTTTGAAAAGTTGGTAGTCACAAGCAATTTGTCTAGAGACCACGACAGATGTTTTGTACTTTTATAGAGGTTTCTCATTAGTGACAGCAAAAGCAAATCCTCAAAGCTATCCAAACTACCGTATACAGTGTACTCATCTTCGATAGTTTAGGCAATACTATAAAAGATGCTATAGTTTATCTTATTTTGACAATTTCCTTACATTTTATAGGAGACCCATATCATCTTAGAGACAAACACATTGAGTTACAAACCTTAGATGTAAGAAACTTAGTAAATTTCAAAACTACAAAAACACCTTTTTTTACAAGACTTATGTTTAAAGAATATTCAAATCAATCCTTTTGGAAAGAAAATTTTCCTACAAGACTCCCAACCCTGTTAGGAGAAAAGAACTAGATAAACTCTCAAAACTACATATGAAAACCTTATTCCTTATGATTGGTTAACTTACAGAGAACTGATCAGTTTTACCCAGTAAGAAGGATTCAAAATCTGCACAATGATTTCAAACTCCAAAACCTCTCAAATGGGAAATGAAACAACCCCATTTTAAGGCTAGAACCTTATGCTAAAAGTTCAACTTAGGAATCCCAAAATTCTTAGAACTTGGTAGGAAAAAGTATACCAAACCTAATATAAAAACCTATCGTACTTTTGAAAAATCCCAAAAACAAACCAATAAGTAAACCTTTTAAAGTAAGCCTAAGAAAATTAAAACATCCAAACCTAAGCCTGACTCAAAGCCCTTTACTTCCAAAACCTCTCTTTAAAATATTACGTATTTTAAATGTTAAAAGAAAGGATGCATATCAAAATATTGTAAACTTAATTGTAGAATCCAAGAACTACATTTAGAACCAAAAACCATTTCCAAACTATAAATTATACTCTGACACATTTTCAATTTTAATTCTAATTTTGACCTTTCTTATGATTACTTAAATGAAGAACCTCTCCAATAGATGAATTCCAAACCACTATCTCTTTAGAAATAGAAACTAAACCCAAAGAAATCAACATGCTTACAAAAGAGCAGCAAACCTTAGTTAATCTCATCAAATATTTATTTGAACCCAATCTACAAAAAGAATAGTTAGAAATCTTCTCAAAACCTTTCAAAAACAAGAAATCAAAACCATTACTTTATTAACATCCAAATTGACATATGACTTCTTTACAATACTAACTAAGAAAAATACCAAAAAATTAATCCCTACCATACAAGAACTATAAACAAAAATTAAGAATATTAAAATAAAACTTAAAGAACTCAAATAAAACCAACAAAAAGACAATGAAACCCTACAATTTCTCTTTGCAAAACATTTAGAAGAAACTTAGGGCAATGACCTTGAACAAGATAAAAAAAAATAGAACCTTAAAATCTCCAAAACCTAGACAAAGTTCCAAATGATTTTCATTTTGCTTTGGTACAAGTTACATCTAGAAAATATTTTATCAAAATCACTTTAGTATTTTGAAATGATTTCAAATTGAATACAATTGCTCCTTTTGATAATGGTACAGATTTGAACTATATCAAATAAGGAATTGTACCAGCTCATTTTCAAGAAAAACCTATGAAAAACCTTCAGGTACAAACAATTCAAAAATGACTATTACAAACAAAACTACTACTTTATTGAAAATCAACAATTTCAAATTAGAACTTTTTTTATTTTATTTGAAAATATGCATCATATGGTGATTTTAGGAATACCATTTATAAACCCTATTACTCATATTGTCAATTATGATGGTATTTCCTTCAAAATAAAATCTCAAAAACTTTATTTTCCTTTCTTTGAAGCTCAAAAAACTAGAAATTTAAACCTCATAGAAGCCCATTCTATTTATGAGAAGAAAATTCATACCCTCATTTAAGCAAATAGTAGAACCTCCTTTATTTACAAATGAACCTTTCTTTATAAAGAATCCAGAGCCAATTAAAAGAACCCGTAATTTTAGAAAAAAATTTTGTATTTAGAAAAACCCTTCAAAATGAACCTTGTTTTGAACTTCCAAATGCATTCTAGAATAAGAAACAACATATAGTTAATTTACCTTATGAACAAAATTTTAATGAAAAATAAATTCCTACAAAATCTTGACTTATCCAAATGAATGTGGGATTAGAAAGTTATTGTAGAATAGAGATTCAGGATTTAAAGTCCAAGAAGCTTATCTCCAAATCTAGATCACCTTGGTTATGTGGTACTTTTATGTTAACAAGTTAGCATAACTCGAAAAAGGCACCCTCATCTTAGTTATCAATTACAAATCTCTCAACAAAGTTCATAAGTGGATTAGGTATCTTATTCCCAACAAAACAAATTTATTACAAAAACTTCATTTTGCCTATATCTTTTCCAAATTTGACATGAAGTTTATAATTTGGCAAATTCAGATTGATCTAAAAGAGAAGTACAATACTGCCTTTACCATTCTTTTTGGATATTATGAATAGAATGTGATGCCTTTTAGTTTGAAAAATACTCCTCGAAAATTCCAAAGGATTATGAATGAGATTTTTTAACCATATTCAAATTTTGTCTTGTTTATATAAATTATGTTATGATTTTTTAAATTTTGTTAAACAACATTTTAAATATTTACAAATATTTTTCTATGTTATTAAACAAAATGGACTTGTGATAACTTAATCTAAGATATCTTTATTCCAAACTAAAGTGAGATTCCTTAAACATTACATATCTCAGGGAAACATTACACCCATTGAAAGAGCTATAGCCTTTGTTAACAAGTTTCTTGATAAAATCATAAAAAAAATTCCAATTTCAGAGATTTCTAGGAAATCTCAATTATAAATTAGATTTCATTCCAAAAATAAACTGTATTGCAAAACCCCAACATGATCGTCTTAAGAAAAACCCCACTCCTTATATTTCCTAGCATACTAATCTTGTCTAGCATATCAAAACCTTAACCCATAAAATTCCTTGCATCCATTTTGCAAACCCTTCACTTCCAAAAATTGTAGAGATAAATGCCTCTGAATTAGGATATGAAGGTATTCTCAAGCAAGTAAAGCATGGTAGAAAACAAATCATTCAATTTGCATTTGTTTATTGGAATAATTGTTAAAATAATTACTCCACAATCAAAAAAGAAATTTTTTCCATTATCATGTGCATTACAAAATTCCAAAGTGATTTACTCAATCAAAAATTTCTTTTACGCATTAAGTACAAGGCTATAAAAGAAGTTTTACAAAAATATGCTCAAAATATTGCATTAAAATAGATTCTTACCCAATGGCAAGTAATACTTTATGTTTTTGATTTTGAAAATAAGTACATAAGAGGATAAAAAATTCCATCTCAGATTTCCTACCAACTCTACAAGGTTTGATGTACAAGACCTCTATAAAGTTTCTGGGAAGATCAACTCCTCTCTTGTATTCTTCCTCTTCTTTTTGTTAAAATCTCCTCCTTGTACTACTTTAAGTTTATCAATAAAGAGTTTTGATTGCTTTGTTGCATGCCCTTATTATCAATATAGGAATGCAACAACACACTTAAAACTCTTTATTGATAAACTTTAAAGTAATACAAAGAACATATTTTACAAACAATACAAGAATGGGTGAGGAATTGATTGGTGGTGAAGTTAAGTTCCAATGGTATAAAGATGGGTATTGGAGAAATTGTTTTGCTAGATGATCATTTTGGAAAGCTTTTTAGGAGTATCAGATTCTTGGGGTATTTTGTAAAGGGCTAGGTCAACAAAGTTTTGTTAATGGACTATCTTAACTTGTTTAAAAGGCAAATGTTCTAACTCTATGACTTGGTTTTGTTTTGGGAAGTAAAAGGTTTGTAGATTTTTTGAAAGGGTATGAAATATCCATTTGAGATGAATACTCTTTAAATTGAACTTTGTTCTAAACTTTCAAATACTTTCTAAAATAAGAAATGTCACATATTTGATTTATCTTATGTACTAGATTTTAATGAAAAAACAAGTCCCTATAAAATTCTAACCTATTCAAATGAACGCAGAACTAGAAAATTACTATAGAAAAAAAATTTAGGATCTAGAATCCAAAAAACTCATTTCTAAATCAAGTTCACCTTGGTCATGTGCTACTTTCTATGTCAATAAGTCAGTAGCACTCAAAAGAGGCATCCTAGGTTAGTTATCAATTACAAACCCCTCAACAAAACCCTTAAGTGGATTAGGTACCCTATCACAAACAAAAAAGACTTATTACAAAAACTCCATTCTACTTATATTTTTTCCAAATTTGACATCAAATTTGGATTTTGGCAAACTTAGATAAAACCAAAAAATAGGTACAAAATTGCCTATACTGTTTCTTTTGGACAATATGAATGGATTGTCATGTCATTTGATTTGAAAAATGTACCTTGAGAATTGCAAAGGATTATGAATGAGATTTTTCAACCATATTTAAAATTTTGTCTTGTTTATATAAATGATGTTTTAATCTTTCAAACTTTGTTGAACAACATTTTAAACATTTACAAACATTTTTCTATGTTGTCAAACAAAATGGATTTTTGATATCTTAGTCTAAGATATCTCTATTCCAAACTAGAGTGAGATTCCTTGGACATTACATTTCTCAGGGAACCATTACACCCATTGAAAGAGCTCCAACCTTTACTGACAAGTTTCTTGACAAAATCACCAAAAAAAACCCTAACTTTAGAGATTTTTAGGAAGTCTTAATTATATTTTAGATTTCATTCCAAACATAAACAATATTGTAGAACCCCTACATCATTTTCTTAAGAAAAACCCTACTCCTTGGACTCCTTAGCATATTGTTCTTGTCTAGCATATTAAAACCTTAACCCATGAAAATCCTTACATCCATCTTGTAGACCCTTCACTTCCAAAAGTTATAGAGATAAATGCCTTTGAATTAGGATATGGAGGTATTCTCAGGCAATTCAAGCATGGAAAAAAACAAATCATTTAATTTATGTCTACTCATGGGAATAATTGTCAAAACAATTACTCCACCATCAAAAAAGAAAATTTGTCCATTGTCATGTGTATTACAAAATTCCAAAGTGATTTACTCAATCAAAAATTTCTTTTACACATTGATTACAAGGCTGCAAAAGAAGTTTTACAAAAAGATGTCTAAAATATTGCGTCAAAACAAATTTTTGCCTGATGTTAAGCAATACCTTTTCTTTTCAAGTTTGAAATTGAGTACATAAGAGGAGAAAATAATTCCATTCTAGATTTCCTAACTTGAGAATTTCTTTAAAATTGAACCATAAATGTTAAGAAAAACCAAGAATAAAGGTGAGGCCCATATCTAAAACCCATAAGAAAGTTTATCTTCCACTCCAAAACCTATACCCTCTATCCAATTTAAAATATAAACTAGTTCAAAATCCATCTCAGGCTTGCTTATAAGAACTTTGATTGAACAACTCATAAACCAAGAAGGTTAAGCCTTAAAACCAAACTAGGAAGTTTAATCATAAAAAACCCTAGGTAATCAACTTTTTGTCCAGAAAAAGATAAACACTATCTATAGTAAACCTGATGTACTATCAACTCTACAAGGTCTGTCCACTATATAAGACCTCTACAAAGAGGATTAAGGTAAAATTCTAAAACCCTCAACTTCTAAAAGAATCTCAAAACCTTCTTCCAAATACTAGATAAAACCCCATTTTCAAAATACATTTGTCATATAACTAGGATTTTATGATAAAGATCCCTTTAATACCATCCTAAAAACTTTTTATTTTAGATGGTACTTCAAAGCCCAAAACTTTTCCAAACCATAAGTTTATTATATGACATTATTGAAAATAACAAAGTTAGTAAGATTCAAGCATTTCTGCCTCGATAAATCTCATTCTAACCTTACTTATTTGACTTTTTATATACTAAAAATTATCCCTCCTCAAGAATAGGGATTTGATCTTTCAAAGCTTAGAACTTTTCCTATTTCTTTCAAAGCCAAAATAAATCATTGTCAAACTTTTTCATATTGTGATTACCAACAAGCCTAATATAATACCTTTTTTTCCTAACCTATACAAATGAACGTAGAACTAAAAAGTTACTGTAAAAGAAGATTCAGGGTTTAGAGTTGAAGAAGCTTATCTTTAAATCTAGATCACTTTAGTCATATGTTGCTTTCTATGCTAAAAAGTTAGTAGAACTCAAAAGTGGCACCACCAGGTTAGTTATCAACTATAAACCTCTCAAAAAATCCCTTAAGTGGATTAGGTATCCTATTCCCAACAAAATAGATTTTCTATAAAAACTCCATTCTGCCTATATTTTTTCCAAATTTGATATAAAGTATAGATTTTGGAAAATTTAAACTGATCAAAAAGATGCAGCAACATAATCAAAACTCTTCATTGATAAACTTTAAAGTAGTACAAAGAGGACATTTTTACAAATAAAAGAGGAAGAATAGAAGAGAGGAATTGTTCTTTAATGACGTTGGGTTTTAAAGCCTTTTACAAAAGCCTATCTTGGAAATTTTTTGAGCTCTCCTTTTATAATTAAGGAGTTGGATACTTATGGCAAACAACTGGAATCTTTTCACTGAAAGTAGTCTTAGAGTTTTGTGGAGTTGGTATTTACTTTTTGTAAAGTCATTTTTTATTTTTGAAAGATTACTTTTTTGAAAGCTGGTAGTCATGAGCACTTTGTCTGGAAACCACTGAAAGATGTTTTGGACTTTTGCTTCTTTCGAAAAGCTAATAGTCATGAGCACTTTGTCTGAAGACCACTAAAAGATGTTTTGGACTTTTGTGGACATCATCCTTCCATTTGATCTTTAGACTTTTACAGCTAGTTATCTTTGGTATGCTTTAGTTTTGATAGTATGTTGAAATAGTCATTTTCATTACTTTGTAGACTTTGGAGGAAAATGGGCTCACTATTTTTAGAATGAATTGAGAAATCATGATCTAATAAAGCTTTGGACTATAATAATTGTTGTATGATTGCAAAGTATTCTTCTTCATTTTGGGCCATAGTTAAAAGGGCTACCACATGGGATTTTTGTGCAAGAAATGTAATATTTGGAGGTTTGGTTTGTAATGACTGAGCCTTTATAGGTTGACTTATATTATTCAACCCAATTTGTATGTGGGTTTAAGTAATCTCTTAAAGATTTTAAATGAGTCCCACCATTTTGCTTTGAATTTTTGATAAGGATAAGAGTATTACCTTGGGTGTGATAATCAAAATACTAGGTTAATACCTATGGTAAAAAGAATTTTGTGGAGAAAAGAAAACATGGGGGAAGTCTTTTTTCATTTGTAGAAGGTTTAAATTTGGCTTTAAATAAGTCATAGCTTTCCTTGAGAATTTTTATATTTATAGGATCAAACTTTGTATCAAAATAGAATAACCCTAATGGCTACCCTTATGGTTTTCAATGAAAAAGGTATTGTCCTAAACTTATTGGTCATCCCAGTATGAAAAGGTTTGACAATGGTTTATTTTGGTTTTGAAAGAAATAGAAAAGGTTATAAGTTTTGAAAGGTCAAATCCCCATTGTTAAGGAGGGATAATTTATAATATATAACAAGTTGAATAAGTAGAGTTAGTATGAGATTTATTGAGGTAGAAATGCTTGAATCTTGCTGACTTTGTTATTTCCAGTAATGTCATGTAATAAACTTGTGGTTTGGAAAAATCTTGGGGTTTAAAGTATCATCCAGAAGGGAAAATTTTTAGGATGGCATTAAAGAGATTTTTATCATAGAATCTTAGTTCTATGACAAATATATTTTAGAAATAGGGTTTAATACAATATTTAAAAAAAGGTTTTGAGATTATATTAGAAAGAGAAGTTAAGGATTTTAGAATTTTACCTTTATCCTCTTTGTAGAAGTCTTGTATAATGGATAGACCTTATAAGGTTGATAGTAGATTAGGTCTGCTATAAATTAGTGTCTATCCATTTTTGAACAAGTCCATTATCTAGGGTTTTTTTTATGATTGAGCTTCCTAGGTTGGTTTTGAGGATCAACCTTCTTAGTTTGTGAGTTGTTCAATCCAAGTTCTTATAGGGAAGCCTGAGATAAGTTTTGGACTAGTTTATGTTTTAGATTGGAAAAAGGGTATAGGTTTTGGACTGGAAGCTAAACTTTCTTGTGGGTTTCAGATAAGGGTCTTACCTTTATTCTTGGTTTTTCTTGGCATTTCTAATTTAGACTTGAAGAAATTTTTAGGTTTGGAAATCTATAATGAAATTGTTTTCTCCTTTTATGTACTTAATTTCAAAATCAAAAGCAAAAAGTATTACTTGTCATTGGGCAAAAATCTGTTTTGATAGAATATTTTGGACCATTTTTTTGTAAAACTTCTTTTTTAGCCTTACAGTTAATGTGTAAAAGAATTTTTTTATTGATTAAATTACTTTAGAATTTTGTAAGGAAAATGACAATGGACAAAATTTCTTTTTGGACAGTAAAGTAATTGTTTTGACAGTTATTCCAATGTGCAGGTGCAAATTGAATGATTTGTTCTTTGTCGTGCTTTACTTGCTTAAGAATACCTCTATATCCTAATTTGTCTTTACCATTTTTGAAGTGAAGGGTCTACAAGATGGATGCAATGAATTTCATAGGTTAAGATTTTGATAGGTAAGACAAGAGCAATACGTTAGTGAGTTTATCAAGTGGGGTTTTTCTTAAGACAATCAAGTAGGGGTTTTGCAATATAGTTTATGATTGGAGTGAAATTTAAAACATAATTATGCCTTCCTAGAAATCTCCGGAGTTTGAATTTTTTTAGGAAACTTATTAGCAAAGGCTAGAGCTCCTTCAATGGGTGTAATGATTTCCTAAAAATGTAATGTCTAAGGAATCTCAAACTAATTTGGAATAGAGATATCTTAGATTGAGATATCACTAGTCCATTTTGTTTGACAACATAAAAAAACATTCATAAATGTTTAAAATGTTGTTCAACAGAGTTTGAAAAGATTAAAATATCATTTATATAAATAAGACAAAATTTTGAATATGGTTAAAAAATCTCATTCATAATCCTTCGGAATTTTGATAAGGCATTTTTCAAACCAAATGACATGACGTTCCATTCTTACAATCCAAAAGGAAAAGTAAAGGAAATTTTGTACTTATCTTTTGGATCAATATGAATTGCAAAACTCTATACTTCATGTTGAATTTGGAAAAAATTTAGGTAAAATGGAGTTTTTGTAACAAATCTTTTTTGTTAGGAATAAGATACCTAATATTGTTTGTGGTTGAAATTTTTTCATTGGTTTTTTCTTGAAAACAAGTTGGTAGGATTACTTGTTTCATATATTTTAAGTCTACACCAATATCAAAAAGAGCAATTTTATCAAGTTTGAAATCATTTGAAAATACTAAAGTGATTTAATAAAATATTTTGTAGAAGTTACTTGTTCCAAAAGAAAAAAAAAAAAAAAGAAAAAAAAAATCATTTGGAACTTTATTTAGGTTTTGGAGATTTTAAGGTTCTTATTCTTGATTTGGTTTAGGGTCACTGTCTTAAGTTTCTTTTAAATGTTTTGCAATGAGAAATTGTAGGGCTTCATTGTCTTTCTATTGGTTTTATTTTGATTTCTCTAAGTTCTATTTTGATATTTTTGATTTATGTTTGTTGTTCTTGTGTGGTAAGGGTTGATTTTCTAGTATTTTTCTTCGTTAGTATTATAATGAGGTCATATGTTGGTTTGGAGGCTAATGGAGTAGTGGTTTTGATTTCTTATGCTTGAAATGTTTTGAGAAGTATTTTTAGGTATTCTTTTTGTAGATTAGGTTCAGTGATATATTTGATGAGATTATAAACCCATTAATTTCTTTGGGTTTAGTTTCTATTTTTGAAGAGGTAGTGGTTTGGAATTCATCTATTTGGAGAGGTTCATCATCTGAGTAATCATAAGAAAGGTCAAAATTGGAATTGAAACTAGAAATATTTTGGAGTATAGCTTCTAGTTTGGAAAGGGTTTCTAGTTCTAATCGTAGTTCTTGGATTCTTTGGTTAAATTTACAGTATTTGAATATGTGTCTTTTCTTTTCACATTTGAAATAGGTAATATCTTGAATAAGGGTTTTACAAATAGATGGCTCTAAGTTAGGCTTAGGTTTAGATGTTTTGGCTTTTTTTGGTTTGCTACAATAGGTTTACTTGTTGGTTTGTTTTTGGGATTTTTTGAAAGTACAATAGGTTTTTGTATAGGGTTAGGTATATTTTTTCTTACTCGGTTATGAGACTTTTGGAATTCCAAAATTGAATTATTGGTAGAAAGTTCTAGCTCAAAATGGGATCATTTTATTTTCTATTTGTGATGTTTTTGGAGTTAGAGATCTTGGTAGATTTTGAATCATTCTTGTTAGATGAAGCAAATTAGTTCTTTGTAGATTAACCAATCATAAGGAATGGGATTTCTATATGTAGTTTTGAGAGTTTTGCTAGTTTTTTTCTCCTAATAGGGCTAGGAGTGTTGCCAAAAATTTTTCTTTCCAAAAGAGTTGATTTAAATCTTTTTTAAGTGTAACTCTTGTAAGAAAAGTGTTTTTATAGTTTTGGAATTCACTAAGTTTCTTACATCTAATGTTTATAAGTAACACACCATTTTTGTCTTTAAGATAAGATGAGCCTCCTACAAAATGTAAGAAAATGGTCAAAATAGTATAAGCTTTATCATCTTTTATAGTGTTACTTGAACTATTAAGGATGGGTACGTCATCTTCTTTAGTTTAAATAGCTCAAAGGATTTGGTTTTACTAGTTACTAGTGAGATGATAATCTCATTAGCCTTTAAGTTGTACTGAAAATTCTACTATCAAGAGTTTAACAGTTTTGTCTGCGGAGTTGTTTTGAGTTTTGTAGATATTGGCTACTAGAATCATTTATTGTAGATGACTAAGGATATTGTATTATGACATACCATCAATATTCCATTAATAAATGAAAGGGGCATTGAATTTGTATTGGTTTAATGTGTTTGGTTTGTTTTCTATATCTAGATTAAGAGCTATGACTTTAGAAATGGGCTTTCATTAGAAATTGTGGTTAATATGGGGTTTAGGAAGTTGTGGTTCTAGTTCCAAAGATTCTTGTTCTAATTTGTTTCCTATGATATTAACTTCCATTTTTGTAGACAAAGAGGATGGTTCTAAAGAGGCTAGTTTTTGTTTGATTTCTTGAAAGAAAGGATTTTCTATTTCTTGATTTGTATTAAACTTGGGAGGCTATTATGGTTTGAAAATAAGGTGTTTGATTTTGTTAGTCTCAAGTTTTGCTATGATTTTTTTTTATGGAAGTTTGTTAAATCTGATTTTCTATTCTATTTAGTTGGGATCCTAAGGCATGTAGATAAGTATTAGAGAAATTGTTTTGTTGGATTATCATTTTAGAAAGCTTTTCAAGAGTATCAGATTTTGGGGGTATTTTGTAAAGGGCTAGGTCACTAAAGTTTTATTGATGGATTACCTTGACTTGTCTATTAGGCAGCCAGATGTTTTGACTTTATAACTTGGTCATTTAAGGTAATCCATTGTTTGGTTTTACTTTGAAAAGGAACAAGGTTTATAGACTTTTTGAAAGGGTATGGATAATCCATTTAGGATGTATATACTTAAACCAATCAAGAAACAACATATGTGTTTTGAGGTTTGAAATAAAGGCATAAAAATCATTATAAATCTCATGCCTTTTTTGGATAAAATTTTTGAAAAACTAATTTCTTTTTTAGGTATTATGTAGGGCATAAAAATCATCATGTAAAAGCTTTTTGTTTAGTTCAAATTCTTTTTCTAAAACATACAACTCATTTATAATGTTTTCTGTGATTATAGATGGAGTAGGTGAAGTGGTAGGTGATTATTTTGGAGGATTTTTTAGATGGGATGAAGACTATTTGTATGGTAATTTGCTCTTTGGAATGAAGTGCTGGGTATATTTGAAGTGGAAAATCTTGGAATTTGTGTAGGTTTTGAAGGTCAAAACAACTTTTTCATCTTTAAATTAGCATATTTTGAAAATTTCTATGTTTGAATTATGCTATTTTGGTGGTTAAGGTTTTACTACACCTTATAAGATCTAGTCTTCGAGAAGGGTTATATCTTTCCTTTAAATGTATCTGGGAATAATAGTGTTTGATCAAGTAAGGTTTATTTGTAGAAGAAGAGTTTCTCCTTTTTGGGATTGAAATTTATGTTTAGATGTGTATGTAAAAATTATAGTTTTGTAATGAATTTTGGAAATTAATGCAACTGGAATTGATCCTTCCAACATATTGTAATTATGTGTTTTGATTTGTAAAACCATATTTTATAAAATATTTTGATCACTTAAGGAAATTGTAAGACTTAGATAATAATTGAAAGAAATAGGTTTGCTACAAAAGTTAGACTTTATTAAACTAAGAAGGGAATCTTGGAAATTTGAAAATCTAGTATCCCTAAAGATTGTTATAATGAAATTAAACATTATTTTGTAAATGGCTAGATGCCTACATATAATATGAATGTACTTGTAATACTTATTTTTGTGATCTTGTAAAGACTTTTAAGAAAGAAGATGAATAGTTTTAAAAGGGTTTATAAGTTAAATTTCTCTTTCTTTAGTTTTGATTATAAAATCACTTTTGAAAAAATTGTATTTTGAAAGTTTGTAAATTTGATCTTTTTGGACTATCAGAATTTCTCAGTCATTAATACCTTTATTGAAGTCTTTTATGATTATCTCCTCTGTATTGGCTATTTTTATGATTTTTAGAGTTTTTTGAGGTAGAAGAATTAGAGCAAGAAGTACATTTGCTTATAATTGAGTTCATATTTGAGATATTAGGGTTTAGGCATAATAGATTTCTTACAATCTACAAGTTCTTTACGAGACTTCCAATGCCCTAACTTAACCCAATAAGTGACACGACCAATGAACTTTAGGCAAGAACACTTAAAAATGTATTATGCTTGGCATCACAGTGCAAAAATATGAATGACTTTTGCCAAGCAATGAAAAACAATCAAAGAAAGCTTTAATACCAATAGAACATGTAGCAACATAATCAAAACTCTTTATTAATAAACTTTAAAGTAGTAAAAAGAGGAGGATACTATAGTTTATCTTATTTTGACATAACAATCCTCAATAGTTCAAGTAACACTATAGAAGATGTTGTAACTTGTCTTATTTTGACCATTTCCTTACATTTTATAAGAGACTCATCTCATTTTAGAGATAAAAATGATGAGTTACTTACAAACCTTAGATGTAAGAAACTTAGTGAATTCCAAAACTACAAAAACACCTTTCTTACAAGAGTTTTGCTTAGAGAAGATTTAAATCAACCTTATAGGAAAGAAAATTTTCTTGCAAGACTCTCAACCCTATTAGGAGGAAAAATTAGACAAACTCTCAAAACTATATATAAAAACTTCATTCCTTATGATTGGTTAACTTATAGAGAACTGATTAGTTTTACCTAATAAGAACAATTAAAAATCTGCCAAGATCTCAAACTCTAAAAACATTTCAAGTGGAAAATGAAACAATCTCATTTTGAGACTAGAACTTGCTACTAACAATTCAATTTAAGACTTCCAAAATGCTCAAAACATAGTAGGAAAAATTATATCAAACCTTATACAAAAACTTATTCTACTTTCAAAAAATCCCAAAAACAAACCAACAAGCAAACCTATTACAACAAAGCAAAGAAAACCAAAACATCTAAACCCAAGCTTGAATCAAAACGTTCTAATTCCAAAACTCCTCTCAAAGACATTACTTGTTACAAATGCCACAAGAAAGGGCATATATTCAAATATTGTAAGCTCAACCAAAAAATTCAAGAATTACATTTAGAACAAGAAACTGTTTCCAAACCAGAAGCTATCCTACAAAACATATCTAGTTCTAGTTCTAATTTTGACCCTTTTTATGATTACTAAGATGAAAAACCTCTATAAGCAAATGAATTTCAAACCACTACAAAAAAAATCAACATGCTTACAAAATACCAATAAACCTTATTTGATCACATCAAATGGATAATTGAACCTAATTTACAAAAAGAATACCTAGAAAATCTTCTTAAAACCTTTCAAAAATAGGAAATCAAAACCACTACTCCATTAGCCTTTATGTTAACATATGACCTTACTATAATACTAGCCAAGAAAAATACTAGAAAATTAACTCCTACCATATAAGAACTACAAACAAAATCAAAAACATTAAAACAGAACTTAAAAATCTCAAACAAAACCAACAAAAAGACAAATAAACCCTACAACTTTTCATGGAAAAACATTCAAAACAAACTTAAGATAGCGACCTTGAACCAAAACCAAATCAAGAATAAGAACCCTAAAATTGCCAAAACCTAGAAAAAGTTCTAAATGATTTTCTTTTTGCTTAGGAACAAATTAATTTTAGAAAATATTTTATCAAAAGCACTTTAATATTTTCAAATGATTTCAAACTAAATACAATTGCTCTTTTTTGATACTAGTGTAGAATTGAACTGTATCAAACAAGAAATTGTACTAACCCATTTTCAAGAAAAAACCAATGAAAAACATTTAACTACAAATAATTCAAAAATAACCATTACAAACAAAACTATTACTTTTATCCAAAATCAGTAATTTCAAATCAAAACTTCTCTTTGACTTGGTTGAAAATATGCATCATATGGTGATTTTAGGAACACCATTCATAAATCTCATTACTCTTTATACTATCAATTATGATGGTATTTCTTTGAAAACAAAATCTCAATAACTTCATTTTCCTTTCTTTGAAGCTTTAAAAACCAGAAATTTTGGCCTCTTAAAAGTCCATTCTACTTATGAGAACAAAATTCATTCCCTCATTCAAGCCAAACAACAAAACCTCTATTGTTTACAAAAAGACCTTTTTTTACTAAGAGTTTATAACCAATTACAAGACCTTGTAATTTTAGAAAAAAATTTTATTTTCAAGCAAATCCTCCAAAATGAACTTTGTTTTGAACTTCCAAATACTTTCTAGAATAGGAAACAACACAGTTGATTTACCCTATGAACCATACTTCAATGAAAAACAAATTGCTATAAAAGCCTAACCTATCCAAATGAATATAGTCTTAGAAAGTTATTGTAGAAAAGAGATTTAAGATAAAGAATCCAAGAAACTCATTTCTAAATCTAGATCATATTGTTCACGTGTTACTTTTTATGTTAAGAAGTCAGTAGAACTCAAAAGAGGCACTCCTAGGTTAGTTATCAACTACAAACCTCTCAACCAAGCCCTTAAGTGGATTAGATACCCTATTCTTAACAAAAAGATTTGTTACAAAACTCCATTTTGCCTATATTTTTTTCCAAATTTGACATGAAATTTAGTTTGGGAAAATTCAAATTGATCTAAAAGATTGGACAATATGAATGGAACATCATGCCATTTAGTTTGAAAAATTTTCCTTTCAAAATTCTAAAGGATTAGGAATCAGATTTTTTCAACCACATTCAAAATTTTGCCCTATATATATAGATATATGATGTTTTAATCTTCTCAAACTCTATTGAATAACCTTTTAAATATTTACAAACATTTTTCCATGTTGTCAAACAAAATGGACTTGTGATATTTCAGTATAAGATATCTCTATTCCAAAACCAAAGTGAGATTCATTGGACATTACATTTCTTAAGAAACTATTACACCCATTGAAAGAGCTTCAGCTCTTATTGACAAGTTTCCTGACAAAATCACAAAAAAAAAAACCAACTTTAGAGATTTTTAGGAAGTCTCAATTATCTTTTAGATTTCATTTCAAACATAAACCATATTACAAAACCCCTACATGATCATTTTAAGAAAAACCCTACTCCTTGGACTCCTTAGCACACTGCTCTTGTCCAGCATATCAAAACCTTGACCCATAGAGACAAATGCCTTTGAATTAGGATATAGAGGTATTCTCAAGCAAGTAAAGCATGACAAAGGACAAATCTTAAAAAGAAATAATTCTGCATACTGGAATAATTCTCAAAACAATTACTCCACCATCAAAAAGGAAATTTTGTCCATTGTCATGTGCATCAAAAAATTGCAAAGTGATTTACTCAATCAAAATTTTCTTTTATGCATTAATTGTAAAACTGCAAAAAAAGATTTACAAAAAAAGTCCAAAATATTGCATTAAAACAGATTTTTGCACGATGTTAAGCAATACTTTCTGTTTTTTATTTTGAAATTAAGTACATAATAATAGAAAACAATTCCATTCCAGGTTTCCTAACTTGAGAATTTCTTAAAAAAAGAACTAGAAATGCCAAGAAAAACCAAGAATAAAGGTAAAGCCCCTATCCAAAACCCACAAGAAAATTTAGCATCCACTCTAAAACCTATACCCTCTATCTAATCTAAAACAAAAACCAATCCAAAACCCAATCCAAACTTGCCTATAAGAAATTGGATTGAACAACTGACAAACCAAGAAGGTCAATCCTTAAAACCAAACTAAGAAGCTCAATCATAAAAAACCCTAGATAATCAACTCCTTGTCCAAAAAATGGATAGATACTATCAATAGCAAACCTAATCTATTATTACCCATTGTACAAGACCTTTACAAAGAGGATAAAAATAAAATTCTAAAACTCTCAACTTTTAGAAGAATCTCAAAACCTTCATCAAATATTGGATAAATCCTCATTTTTAAAATATATCTTAGAACCAAGATTCTATGATAAGGATCTTCTTAATACCATCCCAAAAATTTTTCCTTCTAGATGGTACTTCAAACCCTAACACTTTTCCAAACCATAAGTTTATTATACAATATTATTGGAAATAATAGAGTCAATGAGATTTAAACATTTCTACCTTAATAAATCTCATACTAACCTTACTTATTCAATTTGTCATATATTGCAAATTATTCCTCTTTAAGAATGGGGATTTGATCTTTCAAAACTTAAAACTTTTCCTTTTTCTTTCAAAAACAAAATAAATTATTGTCAAACCTTTTCATACTAGGATTACCAACAAGCATGAGATAATACCTTTTCCATTCAAAAATATAAAGGTAGCCATTCATAGTTATTCTATTTTGATACAAAAATTGATCCTATAAAAATTTCCAACTAGTTCAAACAATGACAAAACTATTTTGGTTCCAAATTAGATATCTTTATCCCAAAAGTTAGGGAAAGCTATGACTTATTGAAAACCAAATTTGAACCTTCTACAAACAAAAAGAGACTTCCCCCTCTTTTCCTTTTCTCCATAAAATTCTTCCTACTATGGATATTAACCTAGTACTTTGATTATCACAGTAAGGATGATATTTTTATCCTTATTATCCTTACTAAAAAATTCAAAGTAAAATGGTGGACTTATTTAAAATTTTTGAAAAATTATTTAAACTCGCCAAACAAATGTGGTTCAATAATATAAGTCAGCCTATACTACATTACAAGCTAAACCTCCAAATACTACATTTTTTGCACAAAAATTTGATGCGGCAGCTCTTTTAGCTATGACCTAAACTGAATAAGAATACTTTACAATAATGGAACAATTATTGCAGTCCAAAACTTCATCAAATCATGATTTCTCAACTCATATTGATAATAATAAGCTCATTTCCCTCTAAAGTCTACGAAGCAATGAAGATGTTTGCTTCAACATGCTACAAAAACAAAAGCATGCCAAAGATAACCAGTTATGAAAGTCCAATGATTAGATGGAAGGATAACTTCCACAAAAGTCCAAAACATTTTTTGGTGGTCTCCAAACAAAGTGATTGTAACTACCATCTTTTCAAAAGAAGCAAAAGTCCAAAACAACTTTGGTGGTTTCCAAACAAAGTGCTCATGATTGCCAACTTTCAACAAAGTAATATTTCAAAAAGAAAAGGTGACTTTACAAAAAGTAAATACCAATTCTATAAAACTCCAAAACAACTATCAGTGAAAAGATTCTAGCTATCTACCATAAGCATCTAACTCCTTAATTATAAAAGGGGAGCTTAGAAGATTTCTAAAATAGACTTTTGGAAAAGGCTTTTGTAATACGCTTTTGGAACTTAACTTCACTGAAGATCAATTCCTTTCTTGTATTCTTCCTCTTCTCATTGTAAAAATCTCCTCTTTATACTACTTTAAAGATTATCAATAAAGAGTTTTAAGTATGTTGCTAAATGCATATAATGGTATTAAAGCAAGTAAAGCATGCTTATACTAAAAAATGACATTTATTTAAGCTATTTTGGTGGTTAGGGTTTCACTACTCCTTTCAAGATCTGATCTTTAAGAAGGGTTATATCTTTTCATTTGATAGATTTGAGGATAATAATGTTTGATTGGGTAAGGTTTGTTTATAGAAAAAGAGTTTCTCCTTTTTGGGATTAAAATTTATATTAGGATGTAAATGTAGAAATCATAGTTTTAGAATTAATTTTAAAAATCAATGTAATTAGAATTGATCCTTCCAGCATGTTGTAATTATGAGTTTTGATTTGTGAAATCATACTTTGTAAAATATTTATGTCACTTAAGGAAATAGTAATATTTGGATAGCAATTGAAAGAAATAGGTTTGTTATAAAAGTTAGACATTATTCAGCTAAGTAAAGAGTTTTGGAAGTCTGTAAATCTAGTGTCTCTAAGGACTATTATAATGGAAGTATTTAAACCTTCTTTTGTAAGAGATTTGATTCCAACCTACACCAGTCCAATACAAATGTACATATAATGCTTATTTTTGTGATCTTGTAAAGACTTTTGAGAAAGAAGATGAATAATTTCAAAAGGTTTTGTAAAATGAATATCTCTTTCTTTAGCTTTGATTATAAAATCACTTTTGAAAAAATTGTATTTTGAAAATTTGTAAATTTGATCTTTTTGGACTTTCAAAATTTCCTAGTTATTAATACCTTTATTAAAGTCTTTTATGGTTATCTCCTTTGTGTTGGCTATTTTGCATACTACTAAAACTAAAGTACGCTAAGGATATCCAGCTATAAAAATGTTCAAAATATCTTTTGGTGGTTCTAAACAAAGTGCTCCTAACTACTAGCTTTCTAAAAGAAACAAAAGTCCAAAACATCTTTTTGTGGTTTCTAGACAAAGTACTTATGACTACAAGTTTTCAAAAAAGTAATCTTTTAAAAAGCAAAAGTGGCTTTACAAAATGTAAATACTAGCTTTACAAAACTCCAAGACTACTTTTGGTGAAAAGATTTTAGTTGTCTCCTATGACCATTTAACTCCTTAATTATAAAAAGGAGCTCGAAAGTTTTCCAGGACAACCTTTTGGAAAGGGCTTTTGGAACCCAATTTCACTAAAGATCAATTCCTTTCCCCCTTTTGTATTAGTCCTTTTCTTTTTGTAAAAAATATCCTCTTTGTACTACTTTAAAGTTTATCAATAAAGAGTTTTGAGTGTGTTGCTACTTGCCTATATTGGTATTAGAGCTTTCTTTGTTTATTTTTCATTTTTTGGAGCATCAAGTATTTTTTGCATAATCCATTCATATTTTAGCATTATGGTGTCAAGCATAATACATTTTTGAATGTTCTTGCCTAAAGTTCAATGGTCATGTCACTTGTTAGGTTGAGTTAGGGCATTGGAAGACTTGTAAAGAACTTGTGGATTATAGGAAATCTATTGTGCTTAAACCTTAATATCTTATATATAAACTCAATTCTTTGCAAAACTATTTCTTGCTCTAATTCTTCTACCTCAAAAAGTTTTGAAAATTATAACATAGCCAAAACAAAGGAGATAACTATAAAAAGCTTTAATAAAGGTATTGACAATTGAAAATTTTTGAAAGTTCAAAAAGATCATACTTATAAATTTTCAAAATACAATTTTTTTCAAAAGTGATTTTACAATCAAAATTGAGGAAAGAGATATTCAACTTATAAAACCTTTTAAAACTATTCATCTTCTTTCTCAAAACTCTTTATAGAATCACACAAATAGGTGTTACAAGTACATTTATATTGGTCGAATACAAATAGACATCAAACCTTTTACAAAAGAAGATTTAAATACTTCAATTCTAATAGTCCTTAGGGATACTAGATTTACAATTTTTCAATATTTCCTTCTTAGTTCAATAGAGTCTTTGTAGTGGATCTATTTTTTTTAATTGTTATCCAAACCTTACTTTTTCCTTAAATGACAAAAATATTTTACAAAGTATGATTTTACAAATCAAAACCATAATTATAAAATGTTAGAAGGATCAATTTCGATTGCATTGATTTTCAAAATTCATTATAAAATTATGATTTTTGCATTTACATTTAAATATAAATTCCAATCCCTAAAAGAAGAAACTCTTCTTCTACAAACAAACCTTACCCAATTAAACATTATTATCCCTAAATCCACTTAATGGAAAGATTTAACCTTTCTTAAAACTAGATCCTAAAAGTAGTCCTAACCTTCAATAGAAGATCTACAAGTTTTGAATTCATTGATGAAACCTCTATATCTTCTATTAATAATGTAGGACGCGTATCCATTATTCCTTTTACAATATATTTACCTTCAAAAGCTACATAACTTCTTAGATTTTCCACCTCAGATATGCCTAGTACTTCATTCCAAACAGCAGATTACCAAACAATTATTCCCTACCCTATCTACATGAATCCCCAAGAACAATCACATCTTGCTTCACCTACTTCATTGGCAATTACAAAAAACATTACAAATAAAGCCTCTATATCTTCTACTATTGATTTAGGACATGTATCCTTCATTCCTTCTACAATATATTTACCTTCAAGACCTACATAACTTCCTAGATTTTCCACCTTAGATATACCTAGCACTTCATTCCAAATAGAAAATTACCATGCAAACATTCCCTACCTTATCTACATGAATCCCCAAGAACAATCTTCACCTACTCCATTAGCAATCATAGAAAGCATTACAAATGAATTGCATATTATATAAATAGAATTTAAACCTAACAAAAATTTTTTATATAATGATTTTTATGCCATGCATAATAGTGAAAAAAGAACTTGGTTTTTCAAAAATTTTCTCCAGAAAAGGCATAAGATTCAACATGATTTTCATAAATTTACTTCAAACCTTAAAGCATATATGTTTTTTTTTTTTTTTTGACTAGTTTGAAGTCTATACATTCCAAATGGATTATCCATACCATTTTAAAAGTTTACAAACCTTATTACTTCTCAAAGTAAAACTAAACAATGGATTACCTAAGATAATCAAGTTATAGAGTCAAAACATTTGTCTCTTAAACAAGTCAAGATAGTCTATCAATAAAACTCTATTGACCTAAGACCTTACAAAATACCCTAAGAATTTGATACTCCTAAAAAGCTTTTTGAAATGATCATCTAGTGAAACAATTTCTCTAATACTCATCTACATATCATAGGAACCCAACTAAATAGAATAAAAAACTAAATCCAACAAACTACCATAAAAAAATCCACAGCAAAACTTAAGACTAGCAAAATCAAACACCCTATTTTCAAATCATATCAGCCTACCCAGCTTAAAACAAATCAAGAAACAAAAAATCCCTTCATTCAAGAAATTAAACAAAAACTAGCTTATTTAGAGCCATCCTTTTTGTCTACCAAAAAGGAAGTTAACACCTTAGGAAACAAATCAAAACAAGAATCTCTGGAATCAAAGCCATAACCTTCCAAACCCTAGATCAACCATATTTCTAAACAAAACCCATATTTGGACTTATAACTCCTAATCTAGATATAATTAGGAGGGCAATTTAAGAAAATAAAATTGGACAAGATGGTAATGTAACCAACCTTATAGATGGGCAAAATGAAAATATCTCCAACCTTAAACACAATTGATCCAACCTAAATTTGCACCATGTTATTGGAAGTCCACTTTCTCTGTTCTAAACTTAAATTGCATTTTAGCCTTTTTTTTTTTTTTTTGAAATGAGCAGTGTTAGGTTCCACACCCTAAGTCCATTACCAGTGATGATGATAGTTTAATAGTATAGAATAAGGGGTTGGATAGGGGTAGTCCAATAGTATATAATAATGAGTTTAGTAATATGTAATAAGGGTCCACTAAAGGTCTATATATATATAGATACTAATATATAAGAGGGGGTAAACAATGAATTAATTAAAAACCCTATTTCTTTCATTCAATTGCTTTCTCTCTATCCTTCTCTCCTTTTCTCCTAACTCTATTTTCTTCTCTTAGTTACTTTCTCTTTTTCTCGTTCTCCTTTTCTCTTTCTTCTCTCTCACACAATCTATCAATAGGTTCTATTCTTTTTTATATAATCTTGACAAACTGGTATCAGAGCACTAACCTTAGGCACTGCTCTAATTTTGGCAAGGAAGTGTAATCTAAATATGGTAGGGAACATGAGACTTAAGGCAGTGGATAAGCAACTCTAACAACATGAGTAGTTGATATAGTCATTGGTCAAAAAGGTTTAACCGTTGGAGTCTTTACCTAACCAAGTACAACTACTAAAGAGGCAACTTATTGAGAGTGTCTAGGAAAAAACTAAAACTGCAATGCAGCAAATGGTGGATACTCTCACCATGTGAGCACCTATTTGGTACACGAACAAGGAAGGAGTGGTGAGAATGTTGAATAACTCTGTGAGGCAAAGTATCCTTCCGTCTCCTAGAATTTAGCCCTTGGACTTAGGTAAAAGAAGTTTCATTAGGGGATCATCATGCATTAGGAATCTAAGACTACCACCCAAGCCACTAAAATTAAAGTTGCCAAATTTCAATGATGAAAATCCATGTGTGTAGCTAAGGAAGTGCAATCGTTATTTTCAGTACTATGACATGGAAGAGGATGAAAGGCTAAAAATCATGGTCATGCACATAGACGATAGGGCTAATATCTAACTACAAGGGTTGTTAACAGTTAAGCCCAATGAAATGTGAGCCCTATTCAAGTAAGACCTTTGTCACCATTTTAGGGATCCATCACAACTAGACACCATTAAGAAGTTTTATAAGTTATGACAGATAAAAGGGGTGAGAGCATACTATGAGCATTTTAAGGAGCTCCACTACTTATTGTTGGTTGGAAATTCCTTGCTTACTGAACCATTTTTCATTTCGAGCTTTTTCAGCGGGCTTAACAATGGGATTCAACTGATGGTGAAGGTGCTCTGGCCAGCCACACTCGAGGAGGTCTTTGAGTTTGCAGCCCTGCAGGAGGTAGCCATGAGTGCTACCAGTAAAAAGGGAAAATAAAGTACTCCAAACAGAGCAATCGAGCCATAAACAGATGCGGTCACGCTAGTAACTAAGGGAGTAACTAAGGGAGCTCAGGACCTATTTAAGAGAACCTCAAACCGTATGTCATGGGATGATCTAAATAGGGCCAAAATGTGCTACCAATGCAAAGACAAGTATACACATGGTCATCAATACTCCTGGAAGTTGTTTCATGCATTGGAAGGCGAAAAGGTTGAGGGTGACACCCCATTAACTACTCTACCACTATTTGGGGATCACTGAGTCCTTTATGACAATGACAATTTTGGGCTAGGAAAGGTCTTAGGATCTATACCGTAAGTCCATTACCAGTGATGGAGGTAGTCTAATAGTATAGAATAAGAGGTTGGATGGGGGTAGTACAATAGTAAAAAATAATAGGTTGGGTAATATATAATGAGAGAGGTCTCTCTACATAAATAGTAATATATAGGAGGGGGCAGATAATGAATTAATTCAAAAATCTATTTCTTTTATTCAATTATTTTCTCTTTTTTTCTCTCTGTCCTTCTCTCCTTTCCTCCAAACTCTATTTTCTTCTTTCAATTACTTTCTCTTTTTCTCTTTCTCCTTCTCTCTTTCTTCTCTCACATAATCTATCTACAAGTTCTATTCCTTTATGTTATGATCCTAATAAGTAGCAACCAAATGGAAGATGATAAACTTGTTGTTGAGACAACATTCGTGGATGTGAATGTGGTAGATCAGGTTTGCTTTCTCTATTCCTAGGTCATAAAGTCAATTTCTTGTTTCCCAATTAATTGTCCCTTTTTTTTTGTCGAAATTTTCATGATGTTCATTTATGTTTGTTATGCAAGTGGAGAGTGGTATTCTACTCTTATATGTTTTGTTTGATTATATGATTAATGTTTTTGTATTAGAACGAAAGGGGATGAGTAAACTAGTACATGGACCATATGAAGTGGGCATAAAGGACTTCATACAGGTGGATAGAGAAAAAGTTAAGGGTTTAAACCCTTTTGGTGTTGAATTTTTTGACAGTAAGTTTGTAAATTGAAAAGTTAGTGCAAGAAATACGTGTCCATGGAGCATAAGTCTTGGGCAATAATTTTCCATTTATTGTTGAGATACGGTCAAAGTAATGCTGTTTGCCTAATTATTTGCATGGTAGAATCATAATTCAAATAGATCAATTATAAATGGTAAGCTATAAGATTGATTTTAGATGATTTGCTAAATATTTAACACAGTAGATTTTCAATTTAAAGGAATAAACTGTAATTAGAAAGGTAAAAAGTAAGTGTTTTTATGTTTAGAGTGCTGCAACTAAGGAACCACTGTAGTAGCCTGGCTGTGACCTTGTGTGGAGATGTTCTTATTTTCTTATTGCCAATAGTCTAATTACAAAAAACATTCTTGTTTAGTGCCAATTCAACGTTCAGATAGTAACCTAATTTAGGGTGAAGCAGAAAAATGACTAATAATATTTCAAATTGGGACATTGGTGCTTGATATCTTTATTATTATGTTGCGTTAAGGGTCAACTATCTGATGGTTTTCAATGGATGGTCTGTAGAAGTCAATTTGTGTTGTTGTCAAGTTGGTTGTGACAATTTGGAGGGTTGTCATAGGAGCGGAATACCACATCTGTGAATATGAAGAGAAGCAGTGAATTAGGAAGCCCATGACTATTTATTGCCAGTAACATGGGGTGGAGTTAAACTCCTATTTGATGGGAAAAAGATTTTGCCAAACCAGACTCTTGGAAAGGTATCGATATATTATCAACCTCTCTCTTTCTCTCTCTCTCTCTTGTATCTCTCGTAGTCTCTTAGTCTATGTACCACCTTCTCCCAGACTTTCAATCTCTCTTGCTCTTTCCCTCTTTCTCCCTGTACCTCCATTTTTGTAAATCTCTCTGTCGGTCTGCCTCATTATATGTTTTTCTCAACCTATATCTTTTGTTTTTGCAAGGTTTTCACTGTTATGTTTTTGTCATTTTTCAATGGTCTTATTTTGCTCCAGCTTCAGATGCTGAATGGGGACGAGATAGATGCAATGCTATATCAGACTAGGGGTACAATTGCCTATGTTATTCCCTTGTCATGATGCAGTGTGGTAAGAGCATCAGAGGTGGACATGGAGAAAAGGTAGTTTAAGTGCAATATTTTGTGCCAAGTGGTTGAATGTGATAATGGTGCTTTGAGTACTAAATGTGTCATGCTATTAATACCTATGGATTGTATGTGGAATTTCAGTTTTTTAGGGCTTAAATGGTGCAAGGAGCTTGCAAAGAATTTGAATGAGACATCATCAAATTTTATGTGTCCAGCACAAGCGAAAATGAAGTTGCCGCGTTCACCGTCGAGCCACCGAAAACTAAAAGTCCAACCATCCAAATTATAAGCCACTTAGGCATAATTTGTATGCCAACAAAAAATTTTGTATCCCTTAAAGCAACCAATTGTTTACTGTAACATACAATTTGCGATCCCTCTAACGCGGACCTCCCTTGGTGCTGGAGTGGCAACTAAGTAACAACTCTTTGTGAATATATCAAATTTTTATGCCATGTTTCAATTATGAATGCCATTATCGGGAGACAATACAACACCTTCAATATTTTACAGGCTGCCATCCAATTAGAGTATTCTCGAAATCTGCAACTGTATGCCATCAAGTAGAAGGTACGTCAACTACAAAAAAAATCTTGAAGGGACTGCTATGTGAACTAATCAAAAGGGTTAGGACACTTTGTAGTTATCGTATGTGACGTTCTATAAAGAACACGACTACTGCTGAAATAAAGTTGTCCTTACATAATATTGTATTCTATATTATAATAAGGCTAGGAGTCTTTAATTATTTGACTTGGATGAGTCCAATTGGTCTGAACGTAATAGAATCGGCTGGGGATCTCGGAGGTTTATCTTTCAGGGTACGGGATGCTACCGGACAAAAAGGAATTTATGTTGGTGTATAATTTGAAGTCCATTCTTCCTTTCTAAGCAGAAAGACGTAGCAAAAACTTATTTGTCAACCGCCCAAATGTTTTCCTTGTTTCTCTATGCTACTTCTCAAAATTGACATATTTAAAAGAAAGTAGATCGAATTAAATGACAAAAATAAGCTCCAAACGTCATGCTCTCGTCATATTGGGGCTGTGTAATGCACAGTGTCAGCTAGTACCTTAGATGTGTAATTTTATAGGGGTGTGTACACGAAGTAAAGAAGTTTACTCCAGCGTTTAATTTTGGTCACACTAAAGACAAGATTATTTAGTGAATGATA
This sequence comes from Bruguiera gymnorhiza, assembly GCA_020883675.1. NCBI lineage: Eukaryota > Viridiplantae > Streptophyta > Magnoliopsida > Malpighiales > Rhizophoraceae > Bruguiera > Bruguiera gymnorhiza. The sequence goes on from JAIRCJ010000104.1 coordinate 197,358, forward strand.
ACTAACTAGTTCAGCCACCAAAAAATGTGTGTAGCCAAAAAGTTTGTGTACGTCACTTTTCCTCTTTTGTAAGATTAACTTCAATAGTTAGTATGTCCCCTAGTTACGTTGAAACTCCAAACAATTGATTGTAGAGGGCTCAATTGATCTTGTCATAGTAATGTTTTCTATGCTACTGCCAAGTTTATTTTGTTGTTTAAATAGAGGGAGAATGCCTCATTTCGGCAAAGAACCAACTGCTTATAGGTAGAACATTAGTTTTTAATGTACTAGGATATTTGTCAAAACATTTTGAACTCTAGTGTTTGTGGTGGCAATAAGGAAGGCACAAGTCAGTCTTCAGTCTACTGGAAGATTGGAACATAGTAAAAAACAAAGCCTGATTCGAGCAATGAGGTTATGGATAAAGTGAACGCATTAGATAAGTTTGTGTAACAGAAAACACCCTTGGTTTGTAGGTTTAGCTGATGGTTAGAGAATCTGCAGCGAAACAGGCGTCTAAGGCCACTTATTATGTTTCCTTTGTGATGAACAAAATTGAAGATTTCAGTAGTAAACATGAATACTTAATGCGTGAAAAAACATGCACCCCGTATCAAATTGTATAAATATCATAGTATATTCTATTCCATCGTGCTACCTTTAGTTATTTTCAGACATATTTTACATTTGCGATTACATATTAGTTAAGTTGTGCCATCATTCGAACCAGAGAGTTTTGCGAAAACAGAGCCAATGCAAGATTCCAACTATTGGTGTTTATTGGATTTTCAAACACAAGGAGCAAGAGTGCATAGGTGATAGCCCTGAGCATACATTGTTACAGGGATGCCAATCGTGCGTAATCAGGGTCGTAAAGTTGCAAGGTGCATGAACATAGACCCCTCGTTTGTGTATTTCGAAAAAAACAAATGTGAAGGACACACAAGAAAGTGTCGATCACAGAAATTCTTTGGTAGTTATGTGACAAATCAAGTGTGCGTAGCCTTCTATTTTATTACGTCTGACTTAGCACTGCCCCGGACTTTTGTTGCGAACATATTAATGGACCAATCATCTGTCTGGAAATTGGAACGTAAATATTACACAATAATTTGTAATTAAACGTATGCTGTTTGTCTAATTATTTAAATGTTACTTCCCTATAAACAACGTACATTTATATATGAAGGCCAGACTGAAGGCGGGTGGAACAGCAACGACTTCTCGATTTTACTTTTGGATTGGAGTTGGGTCTGTTCTCACACCTAATTGCTTTGCACTGAAGTCAATTTGTCATGGCATCCAACAGAAATGCAGTAGTCCCACCAAGGTGCGAGTTTTAGATTCATTTCTTTTCACAATTAGTATACACTTCGTTCAGTTGTTGGTAGAACCACTCAATTTATTGCTCCTTCTTGTAGCCATGGAAGGAGAATAACCACAAAAACTACCAATGGCAAGTCAATCAGTAAAAGCCTACGTAGGCAACACTGCAACCGTGTAGGATGGAGAAGCGTGCTCTTACAAACGAGGTTCGCAACCCAATCACACACTTGCGGTATGTCCATGATGCTAACATTTATAGCTTATGTGATATTGTCAATCACGCTCCCTTCGGCTTGCTGAGGGTGTTAAAGATGATATTGAGTTGGATTGAAGACCTGCTGCATGATGACTGCACAACGTCAGATATTAAATGAGTGAGGTTGAGAACTAATAACCTTCTCGCTGGTGTTCATGAAATTTTACCTGGGCCAAGATCTATCAAGTTGTCTTCAATTTTGGAAGTGTCTTGCTGTTTGTTCATTAGCATAAAAGATTTTGTTACTCTGATTGTGTAAGTGTACCATTAGTTTGCTGCGTAATCGGCCCATTCACCTTTATGTTGGTATTCAGTATTTTAATTTCTCCATGAAATCACTCCTGTTGTTCACTATCTGTTTAGTAATAATTATCAGATACTTCAATATCCTTTGCAAATTGTCTGTGATAACAGCCGTGAAATTACATCTGACCAGTCGAAAATCAATTAATTGCCTCACCGAACACTTATCAATTAATCAATTAATTTTTTTTTTTTTTTAGTATTGTTCATATACATGATATGACTATAGATAAGTTTTAAGAATAAATCTTATAAAATAATATATTTTATAAAAGCAAATATAATAAGATTATAATTATAAAATATTTATTACATTACAATATTATTTTAAAATATTTTTAATTAATATGTTATTAAAATGAGACATTAATAAACATATAAAAGAGATACATCTTATATTTCTTTTTTATAAAAAAGGTAATTTATCCTATAGACTAAAGTATGAAGATATTTAACAAATATGTAAGTTTATGTTAGTTAAATAAATTTACTAAATTGACATATTACAGGAATTTTCATATGAATCATTTCTTGTATGTTTAAAAAAATTTTCATGTGACAATTATAAGTAATCTTCAAAATTGAGGTCACTAAATTATCTTATATAAAAATTAATATACTTTGATCTCACTTTTAGTTGTCTTAATTAATAATTACTTGTAAGAGTGAATGTTAGACATTTCATGACTATGTAAAGATAGTTAAATAATTAATAAAAAATTTATTTCCTTAAAGCAATTATAAGAAAATATTTTATTTATTTCTCATGAATATTGATTTTTTTTTTTTGACAGTAGAATAATGATCTATACAAAATTACAATCTCATTAATAAAATCCATATCCATATAAATATTTGGAAATTAATATAATTAGATAATATAAAGTAAATACTAATTTTATACTTTATATTTAATTAAAATATTAGTATAATAAAATGATTAAATTATATTGAGAGAATTTATATTGAAGGAATTATTTATATAATTTTTTGAAATTATAATTCATATTTATTATTAATAAAATTTTAATAAGTTATACACATAAAAATAATTAAAAAATATATAAAATAAAGACCAATTTATACTTAATTATTAGGTTTAAAAAATTTATAAAATCAAATATATAATATTTAAAATTATAAGAATTGAAGTGTAATTTATTAATCAAAATCTCTATAAATAATACCTCATTATATGTTCAACCATCACATACTTAATATATGAAAGTTATTGGCCTCCCTATTCTTACTCCCTAAAAGAGGTTTAGATTAGATGTGAGAGTTGTTTCTTTATTAGTATGGATTATTGTTAAAGGTTAAAAGGTTTGGAAAATAGTAATTTGTAATAACTCACTGATAAATTTGAAAAAAAAAATAAGAATTAATAATTATTTAAGTCATAATTTTATCTTATAAATTAATTTGTAATTATATTTAATAAGTAGTTGATCTATTCATAAAAGTCAAAATTTTAAACCTATGTTTTTGTTAGTATTGATTAGATTAATACTTTTGTAATTTCTAGCAACATTATTGTTAAGTTATCCAATTTGCCACATGCATTTCCTTTCCATTAATATCCCAATAAATAGCTTATTAGGTTGACCTCATAGCCTTAGACCTTAGTCCAAAAAGCAAAAATTTCTTTCTCTTGTGCCCATCAATGATACAGCTTCCCAAACAATGATATTTTTTTGCAACAACCAATATAATAACCAAAACAAAATCAATAATAATCACAAATATGTTACAAATTGCAAATGACTTAGTGAGATGCAACCATGCCTTAAAGATTGTTAATAGGTCATATTAATGATACATATGTCTTACAATATGTACTAAAGTTACATGCATGTATTCGTTATAATTTTATGCATCCTATTATTAGTTACCATGATCCATATGGGATGTTTGCTGCAAATGAGTTGCAATTCCCAACAAATTACATTGGTAGGCATAATGAACCTAGGCAACACACCAACACATCTTCTCCCTTTGCATGCTATCCACCTGAAGGACCATAAGTATCAATAGGTCATTTGCTTTTCTATCTGATAATGTGGCATGCAATACGTTTATATTGGCATACCATGTAATTTTGTAAGATTATAATATTTTGAATGTTCAATGCAATAGTTTTGGCATTTACAAAGTGTCTACATTAGTATGGCCCAAAGGTCATTTCTTATTTTTGTTCTAGGTAGAGATGAAAACTAAGTGTGCAAGGATTGCCAAATGTATGGCAAACTAGACATTAGTATAGATAAAGCATAATAGACACAAGTTGAATAACATGACTTGTTCTTTTAAATTTGCCCAAGGGTAAGCAATTTCTCAATATGCTTTAACGTAACTTCATTTATTGTTAGGCAATTTTAAAATACTGCACTTAATAATGGGATTAAGGATAGAGATAGGCATAAATGTAGGCCTGGACATATTTCGTTAAATAGCCTCTCTATGTGCTTTCAATGATAAGTTTATGACTAGAAGATATCATGAAATATTAACATTCTTCCCAATTGTAATGGCTCCAAAATATTGTTGTCCCTATGTTGATGAATGTCTTTCATTTTACAACACTCACATATAACCAACAAAAATTTAATTTTACCCAAATTTTTATTGTTTTGTGTGTGTGTGTGTATGTGTGTGTGTGTGTGTGTGTGTGTGTGTGTGTGTGTGTGTGTGTGTGTGATACGACACGTCTGCCAATATATAAGACACTACCCATTTAACTTGTGAATGACTTTGAAATGATATATAACACTTTCTTTGGATTTTATATGTTAATGAGTTAAACTTTTATTAATCCTTTTAAAGATTATCTTCTACTCGTACCTTGAATTATACCACAGGTTTTTTATATTATGTAGGAGACTTGGATACTCTTTGATAACTTATAATAGGTCTCATAAATATTGAGCTTTAAACCAACCAAGATCGTAGGTTCACAAATCTTGTAATATTACAAAACAAGTAAAACTTCAATTGACGTGCATTGTATTAGAATTTTCTGATTAATGATGTTAAAATGTTCTTAAATAATATTTTTATTAAGTACTTATTCATAATATAACTCAATTAGTAAAAAATAATTTTGTATATTATTATATTATTAAGAATAATAATTTGAATGTAATTTAAATATTGATAGATATACCTAATTTAATATACAACTGCCAAAGGAGGAGAAGAAGGATTTATAGTAATAGTAAAGAGAAAGAGAGAATTCTTAAAAGTCTACCTAAAACTAGTGTCAAGGGTCTCCTTATATAGCTGAGGTCCCAAGTTGCTTTGGCCAAACAAATGGAATCTTTTTTTTTGTAAAGCATCTCTTTTTTTGTAGTAGGGAATCTCCTTTTGTAAAAACTAGCATCTTTTTTTTTAAATGTCACTTTCTTTTTATAAAGGCAAAATCTCTTTTTTGTAAAGCAACTTTTAAAGATGCTTTTTCCTTTTGTAATTCTAGCAGTTACGAGCCAAAATGCTCTCTCTTCCATTGAAAGGTATTGTCATTTTGTAGAGCTAGCAATCATGGGCTATGTTTGTTAGTTCTGCTTTTGACTACTTTTGGCATGTTTTGTTTTTTGTAGTATGTTGAAGCAAGCTCCTTTAATGTCTTGTAGGCTTTGTAAGGACAATGATCCACTATGTACTAATTGGGTTGAGTCCTGTTATGAAGAATTCTTGGACTATAATAATTATTGCATTATGCCAAAATATTCCTTGTTCAGTTTAGGCTGCTACTAGAAGGGTTGCAGTATAGGATTTTTGAGCTAGAAATGCAGTATTCAGAGCCTTAGTTTGTAACGATTTGACTAATATGGGCTGATTTATATTATCTAACTATATTTTAATGCTGGATTTTAACAATTTTTTAGGAATTTTGAATAAGTCTCACCATTTGATTTGAAATCTTCTAATAAGGACAAGGGTTTCATCTTAAGTTTGATAATCAAAATATCAAGTTAAAACCCATGGAAGGAAGAATTTTGTAGAGAAAAGGAATAATGGTGAAAACCTTTTCTCATTTGTCAAAGGTTCATATGTGGTTTTAAATAAGTCATAACTTTCGCGGACTTCTAGAACCAAAATATTAAGGGTAGAACCAAAATAATTCCATTATTGTTTGAATTAGTTGGGAATTTTTATAGTATTTATTTTGGTATCAAAATAGAATAACCATGAATGACTACCTATTTGGTTTTGGATAAGGAAGGTATTATACCAAACTTGTTTTAATCCTAGTATAAGAAGTTTTGGCAATAACTTGTTCTAGTTTTGGAAGAAATAGGAAAGGTTCTATGTTTTGACAATTCTATTCCCTATTGATGGGAAGGGATGATTTGTAAGATGTGGCTGGTTAAGTAAGAATCATTATAAGTTTTGTCCAAATGAAAGTGTTTGAATTTGGCTAACTCTGTTACTTTAAGGATGGCTATATGGTAGGTTTGGAGTTTGAAGAGGTCTTAGGGTTTGAAATACCATCTTGGAGGGAAAATCTTTTATATGGTGATAAAAGGATGTTTATCATAGAATCCTTATTCTATAACAAAGATATTTTGAACATAATTTTTGTTAAAATATTTTGAAGAAGATTTTGAAATCTTTTTTATAAAAGAGTAAAAGTATTAGGGATAAAAGATATTACTTTACCTGTGTCCTCTCTATTGAGATATTCAAGAAAAGATAGTATTTGTACAACTTTTGGAGTTTTATGGATGTTTTCCATCCATTTTTTGAATAGTGATTCTTTTTCTAGACTTTTTAAGGATTGGGTTTTTGGGTTTTTTATTGGTTTTAAAGTTTGGCTTGGTGTGGTGGTCAATTGTTGCATCCAGGTTTTTACTAGTGATGTATATGCATTACAAAGTTTAAATGGTTTTTGTGATGGACTTTGTGATGCAGTAGAGGCTAAGCTCTCTTTTTATGTACTCAATTTGAAAGTCAAATGAAAAAAAATTGGTTGCCAATGTGCAAAAATCTGCTTTGATGCAATGTTTTGAACATCTTTTTGTAAAACTTATTTTACAGACTTGTAGTCAATGTTTAAAAGAAATTATTGATTGAGTATGTCACTTTGAAATTTTGTAATGCATATGACAATGGATAAAATTTCCATTCTAATGGTGGAATAATTGTTATGATAATCATTTCAATGTGTAAATGCAAATTGTATGATTTATTCCTTTCCCTCTTTAGCTTGTTTGAGAATACCTCCATATCTTAATTTAGAAGTATTGGTTTTAACTATTTTTGGAAGTGAAAGGTTAAGAAGATGAATGTAGGGGATTTCTTTGACCATGGTTTTGATTTGCTAGATAAGAGTAGTATGGTGTGGAGTCTAAGGAATAGGGGTTTTCTTAAGATTGTCATAAAGTGGTTTTGCAATGAGATTTATGTTTAGAATGAATTCTAGAACATAATTGAGACATCCTAAGAATCTTTGAAGTTGGGTTTTTTTTTAGTGATCATGTTGGGGAATTTACCTATGAAAGAAAAGGCTCTTTCAATGGGAATAATGGTTCCCTAAGAAATATAATGTCTAAGGAATCCTACTCTAGTTTGAAAGAGAGATATGTTAGACTGAGATATCATAAGTCCATTTTGTTTAATAATATAGAAAAATCTTTGCAAATGTTTGAAATGCTATTTAACAAAGTTTGAACATATCAAAATATCATTTTATGTAAACAAGACAAAATTTTGAATAAGATTGAAAAATGTCATTCATAATTCTTTGACATTATGAAGGGGCATTTTTCAAACCAAATGACATCACATTCCATTCATACTGTCCAAATGGAATGATCAAGATAGTTTTGTACTCATCTTTTGGATCAATCTGAATTTGCCAAAATCTAGATTTCATGTAAAATTTGGAAAAGTTATTAGCAGAATGGAGTTTTTGCAACAAATTCTTTTTATTGAGAATAAGGTACCTTGTGTGACAAGTTTTGTTTTGATCTTTTGGATAAAGGGATCAACAAGTTTTTGGGGACTTTTAACTTTAGAGGGTTGAAAGGGTTTGAAAACAAGTTGATTGACTTTTGCAGATTTTGATTTTGTAATGGTCATGGTTTCTATTTTTGTGACAATGTTTTGTATGATAGGTTGTTGAATTTAGTTTTCCATATGGTTCAGCTAAGTACCAACGGTATGAAGATAAGCATTTGAAAAATTATTTTGTTAGATGATCATTTTGGAAAGTATTTCTAAGGAATTGATTTACCAGGGAATTTTGTAAAGTACGAGATTAATAGTGTTCTATTGATGGGTGATTTTGGTTTATCCAAGAGGAGAGTATTCGAACTTTATGACTTAGTCGTCAAGAGTAGTCCATGTGGTAGGCTTACTACAAGAAGTCATAAGGCTTATATAGGTTTTAAAGGAAGGGTTTTATGAAGAAGAAGAAACTTCCAAATGAAATTTTTTGAAAGGCTAGATGTAATCCATTTAAGGTGTATAATTTGAAAACAAATCAAAACATAACATGTGTTTTTTTATGAAAAGAGAGAAAAGTATAGCAATCCTCTTGGATTTCTTTTCTTTTCTCCTAAAAATGTTTAAAGAAATAATTTCTTTTTGTTGTGTTATATGATGCATAAAAATCATCATGTAAAAGTTTTTTGTTAGGTTCAAAAGCATTTTCAGAAGGTTTTTCTAAAACATGAAACTCATTTTGTATGTTTTCTATAATGGGAGAAGGTGTTGAAGAGGTTAGAAGTAATTGTTCTTATCAGTTTGTATAGATCGGATGAGATATGTTTGTTTAGTAATCTACGGTTTGGAAAGAAGTACTTGGAATATTTGAGGTTGAGAATTTTTAAGGTTTTATAAGCAAGTTTATGGTAGATGAAAGGTTGTGTATATGTATATATATAATTGGTCTTCTCCTTTCTTAATATATATACAAATTTTATTTTAAAATGTGTAATTATAATAAAGGTAAAGAGAGAGAAATTAGTTATTAGATTAAGGTAAACTCTCCAACTGCATCAATAATTTTTTATTTTTTGTAAATTCAAATATGTCATTTATGATATTATTTATATGAGTATATTAAGTTTTAAGATCTAAAAAAATTAACATTTATTATGATAAATTTATTAAAAAATCTAACAAGTGGTATCAAAGTATATATTTTAAAACTAAATATTTTTTATATATGATAAAGAATTTATATATCTAATTAATGATTGTTTTTTATCTTATGAAAATAATAAGACTTTATATGATTAAGAAAAATCTTTTATTATCATGATTATGCCACATATGTAGGTTAAAGTCATTTTAACTATCCTAAAATAAAAATATGGGAATTAAGTAATTTCTTATAAGAAAAATGAAGTGGTTGAAAAAGTCTTATTATAGAATTATTAATTCAATCAAAGTGAAAAATGGTGCATGATGAATGAAGCTTTATGAAACTCATATCTTTATAATATTTATAATAATAATAATAATAATGAATAAATAAATAATTTTTTAAGCTATTAGAAGCGGTGGCCAAACATATTACAAAGAATTGCAAATTCTTTAAAAGGATGATGTCAATTATTTTGCTCTTTGTATTGATCAAAACTCTTTTGTGTAACAATTAACTTGCCACTACATTATATTGATATATTTATGAATGTTTAATTAATGAAATTTGCTGATTATTGTTTCATACTTATAATTTCTTATTCCTTAATTGTATTTAAAGAAAAATTATAGCAATTTCTTAATGCTTATAATACAATTAGTGAAATCTAAAAGTTATTTATATCTAATGCATTATTTTAATATGTTTATATTATTATTATAATTTGTTAATTGCTAAAGTGACCAAACTAGTATGTTTATTGTCATGCATATATTATGATTATAATTTGATTATCATCAAGGTGACCAAATTGGAATGTTTGAACTAATATGCATACATAATTATTATAGTTTGTTAGTCATCAAAATGACCAAACTTATATGTTTAACAACACATAAATAAGTTATTTATCTACAATTTTAATGAAATACTTACAAATAAAAAATGATTAGATAAATTGATATTATTAATTATTAAAATTTTAAAATGTACCCAGAGATAAATTATTATTCTATTATTAATAGTATAATTAAAGTATATTAATATTTTGATTAAATATATTTATTTATCCAAAGATATCAAATATATTTGATGAAAAATATTTAATTACTTATTAAAGTTACTTAAGATAGTGTATTATAGGATTTCTTAAAGGAAAAATACAATGCACACTAATTGTTTTATCTAAGTTATGATTAATTATGAATATTTATGGTTATACAAATGTTACAATTCATTTGTATGTATTATCGTTTTGTTTAATAGTTTGAACTTCTTATAAAAATATGAAAAGGTTAATATTTACTTATGTGTTATGAATATTGACTTGTCTTATTAGTAAGTAAATTCGCTACCATTGTAGATTTAAACAGTGAAGAAGAAAAGGTACATCATAAATATAAGAACGAAATAATAGATTAAATTTTATATTTATAACAATGATTATTTCTAATAACTTTAAGAAAGTTATTTCATAAATAGAAAGTGCAAAAGAATATTTGTAATTTGTAAAAGGATAGTTCCACTTTAAGGATGCTAGTAGTCTTATGATAGAATTCATGGCTATAAAGTTTATTGGGTTGTGAACTATATAAGAATGCATTATTAAAATGACTAATTTTGTAACAAAATTTAAGATCTTAAAATTAATGGTAAATAACTCTTTTCTAAATGTAGTTCATTTTGAACTTATTATCTTTTAAATATTGGTCATTTAGATTCACTATAACACTATAAAGAAAAAATGAAAAATTAATGCATTGGTCAATATGCTTATTTAGGAGAAATGAGATAAAAAAATTAAATGAGTCACTTCATTAATCTTTTGGATAAGAAAGCTAGTAAAAGAATAAAAGTGAAAGTCAACCAATTAAGAAGGAAAAAAGTCTACTTATATTTCTCAAGTTGAGAAAAAAAGATATAAAAAGGGTGATAGCCTAACTTTTGTAAAGAAGGTTGGACATTATTAGAAAGATTACCTAAAACGTAAGATTTGATTCAAAAAAATAAAAAGAAAAATTAAATACCTTAACATGTTTTAAATCAAATTTAATGAAATTTTCTCATAATAATTGGTGGTGTAATTTTAGTTCTATTATTAATGTGTTTATAATAATATAAAGATTTATTATGATCAAATTGTTTCAGTAAATATAAAAATACAACAATTTTTTTAATGTATTCTTATCAATATTTTATGTCAATTGAAATATAATAAAATTTAAAAGAATCTTTAATTACTGTGTATCATAATATTGGAATTAATTATAATACAATAAATAAAAATTCTACTTACTTATGACATCAATATTTAGATCATATTTCCAAAAATAATTAGTGAGATTAGTAATGAGATTTTTTCGAATCTAGATTTTATTGATCTTAGAACATGTATAAATTATATAAAGTGTAAGGAAATCAAATATAGTTATACACACTAATATTTATAGACCTTTTAGCACCACAATCCTTAATAAAAAATTATATTCCATCGCCTTTATAAATGTTTTTCATATTATAATTATATCTATTGTTTCATGAAAACATAATCATTTGATACCCTTGAGGCATATATAAAAATGGTCAAAAGCAATTAGATAAAAAAGTGAAAATTATAAGATCTTATAATGGTAGTGAATATTATAGAAAATATAATGATTTGGAGTGGTATCCAAGTTTATTTATGAAATTCTTCGAAAATCATGACATATGAGCATGGTAAAGTATATTGGGCACATCTTAACAAAAGATGCGACAGAAAGGTATACTCGAACATTAACAGATATGGTCGAGGATATAATGAGCAATTTCTCCTTATTGTACTGTGGATGTGGGGGAAACTTAGCTTAAGGTACCTGAGTGCTTAAAATTGCTTAGTGAAAGTAAGAATCTATATGAAAAAGAATTAAACTCTCAAATGATTAGTGGTTACTTAGAAAAATCTAAAGAGTATAACTACAATTTGAAAATTGTAGAAACTAGTAATGTAAAATTTATTAACAATGGTGAAGTTAATAGGAGTAACAAATATAAAAATGTGGAAATAAAAGAAATTAAGATGCATATTTTTTACCTATAATAGTTCTTTTCTTCATTACAATGCCAAATTTTGTTCTAGAAATTGAAGAACATTTGAATGAAAAAATGCTATCTAAAAGAACTAACTCACAACGGACTAATTTAAATAAACTACAAGAAGTAGTATTAAGAAGATCTTAAAGAAAAAGGAAAGTAATTATTTTAGATGATTATATGATTTATTTACAAAAGTCCAATTTTAATATTTAAATCAATAAAAATCCAATTTTGTTTCCACAATCATAAAAGTATTGAATTTAATTATGATATTGGTTGATCAGTATGATTTGAAATTAAACCAAATGGATGTGAAAATTGTTCTTTTTAATTAAAATCTTAAAGAGAAAATTTATATGGATGAACTAAAAAATTTTTCATTAAAGGTAAAAATTGAATGATGTGTAAATTAAAGGATAAACATGTATTGAAAGAACTTCCTTTGCAATAATATGTTATGTTTAATAATATCATGATATCTTTTAGATTTAAAAAAGAAAAATTTTGATCGGTGTTATGTACCAAAAGATCAATGGAAGTTTGTTTTCTAGTCATATATGTTAGTTGTTGCTAATGTTTTAACTATATTGTATAAGATTAAATATTTTCTCTAAAGGAATTTTATAATGAAAGATATGAGAGAAATATTTTGTATGATAGGAATAAGAATATTTTGTAATAGATTACAATGAATGATTGTTTCAAAATAGCTATATTGAGAAAATTTTGAGAAAAATTTTATATGAGTAAATATTCACTTAGAGTTATTCTTGTATAGAAAAGTAACAAATTCATCCTTATGCAGTGTTCCAAGAATGATGCAGAAGATAAAGAAATGGAATCAATTTCATATACTTTTGTTATTAGTAGTTTAATGTATTTGTTAGCTTATACTAGATTAGATAATAGTTTTGTAGTCAAAATGTTAGGTAGATGTAAAAGTAATCCTAAAATGGATCACTAGAAAGTTGCAAAAAAGTATTGAGGTACCTAAAAGAACAAAAAATTATATACTTATGTACAGAAAATCCAACCATTTAGATGCAATTGGGTATTCAGATTCAGGCTTTATTGGATACATTGATAGCAAAAAGTTTACTTTTAATTATCTATTCCTATTAAGAAAGGGAGTAATTGATGCAGCCCACATCATTTTGCCTTTCACCAACAAGCCCTCATAGGCAAGTTCCATAAGGTTCCCTCAGCCAAAAAGATCAACTCACATTCAAACTCATCAATCTTCTCGACAAGACCATAACTAACAAGATTCTCATCTTTGACTTTGTCATTTCCCATATATTGAAATATTTTGTTTTGATAATTTTTCTTTATTAGCTCTTAGTTTTTAGGCTTGATTTAAGTTGTGGGAAATCTTTTGTCTTTATTTGGTTGTAGTTTTTAGGCTTGATTTGAGTCTTTTCATTATCTTTTGTTTTTGTTTTAAAAGGCAATCAATATTATATAGAAAAGGGACTTAATTTGATGAATGAAATTGCCTTGGGCATTCTCTTGAACCTCAAAGAGTTTATACCTATGAAAACCTAGATAAGTTTTCACTCTGTCTTCGAAGAGTCATAACTTTTCAAAGTCTACATCCTTAAAGAGTTATAGCCATCAATCTATAAGAATTGATGCCCCACCAACTTCATTGGAAGCCTAGAACAATAACCATTAAAGTCTCTTCTCATTTTCATGTTATGACTAGTTTTATTTCATTTATATCTTCTCCTAAATCAATAACTTTGTATTGCTTATCTGAAAAAATTCAAAACATAAAAATTGTAGATCTATAATCCCTTGTTCATTTACAAGTGGATTTACTCCATTCTAGCCTATCAATTGAGAGATACAACCATTTTCCTAACAATATGTGAAACTAAATTTTTACTTAAATTTTAATAAGTCACTCTCCCAATCCTTTTTTTTATTAATAATTTTTACCCAATCCTTTTTAAAATTAATAATTTTTACTTGATTACTGAACCTTTAGCTACATCATTTGGCATTAGAGCTTTGGAGGAGAGGACAATGCCTTTAAGAGAAGCCAGACATTGAGGTGGTAGAATCATTCCATTGAATAAAGTGCACATATTTGTTGAAAATTTAGAACAACATATGGAGAAACAAATTGATGCCTTGACCTGAGAAGTTTAAATTCTAAAGGTTGAAGTAAACAACCCTTTGTCCCATTTTAGAACTAGAGAATTCAATGGAAATTCCTCTTTTTCATAAATTATTTTGCCTTTTCCTTAAAGGAGGAATGCTCATCATTATGCACAAGAATTTTGTGAATTGGATTGGAAAAAGGAAATCAAGAGAGACATTATGTTGATGAAATTATTGATTGGTTGACCATTGTAAGTGAAGTCTTTGGGTATAGAAAAGTCCCAGATGATCGTCACATTGATATCATTGCTCTGTAATTCTAAGGTAATGCCATAACTTGGTAGTGACGACATAAGCAAACTCACTAATCAATTGATAAGGCTCCAATTGCTTCATAGCAAAAGATGGAGGACAAGATTCAAAAGTATTTCCTTCCCAGAGGATACAAGAGAGAGCTCTACCAACAATACTAGAGTCTGAGACAAGATACATGATTAGTAGACCAATACACTAGTGAGTTTAACAAATTGGTGATTCACAATAATATTTAAGATCTAGAAGAGGTATTTATGAGCAAGTATTTGAATGGTCTTTAACTTCATATCCAAGATACTTTACAAGTCCTTGACATTTGGGATTTGTGATATTCACATCAATGGGTGCTCAAAGTGGAGTGTTCTTGCTCTAAGAGGCCACAAACCTTTACTTTGCCAAACTGAGCAATAAGGAGTACCACTAGCATTGCCAAAGTTGTTGAAACTTTGGCATAACCTAACAGTAAGCACCCTACTCAACCTAATCTTTCAAAGCAACTATGTATAGGTAGTATGGGTTGTTATTCTTATAGAGAGATCAGTCATCGTCTAGCAATTGTTGACTCAATAAAGATCAACCAGCCGACAAAGCTTTCTTAGTGGATAATAAATCCAATGATGATAAAGAGGAGCCATGCAAAGAAGAGTTGAAAGATGATGAAGTTGCAATGAAAGATGAACAAATTGTACATGCTAATTCCGATAAGCTTATTATGGTAAGAAAGATTTTCCTTACTCCCAAAGATAACATTGGAGATAGGTGGTTGTGCACCAATATTTTTCATTCAGTCTACACCATTTTGGGGAAAGTATGCCAATTGATTATTGACTCCAATTGTTGCAAAAATGTGATTTTTGAAGTAGTAGTAAGTAAGCTAAACTTGGAGTTGAAAGTGCACTCAACACCTTACAAAATGTCATGGTTAAAAAAGGATACTGAGGTAACTATTTCCAAATGATGTCTTATCAATCTTTCTATTAGCTCTATTTATTTCAACAAAATATGGTGCAATGTTTTACCTATAGATGCTAGTTATATTATTCTTGGTTGATAATGGTAATTTGATAAGAAGACTATCTATAATGACTATCATAATACATATTCTTTTAAGTATAATGGAAAGAAGATTACTCTAGCACCTAGTAAGGAACCTCTCAAGACTCTTTTTGTTGAGAATTACTTATCTATAACTTTGTTAACAATGAAAGATGTGAAGGATGCTATGAAAGGGGTTAGTATCATATATATTTTGTTTAGCAAAACTTACATGGTTGTATCTTCTAAACCTTGTCAAGTGCAACCTCTTTTGGAAGAATTTAGTGAAGTCTTTCCAGATAACTTACCACTAAGTCTTCCTTATATAAGAGAAACTCAACATCAAATTGATTTGATACTTGAAGCTTTATTACCCAATATAGCTCATTATCAAATGAGTCCAATAGAACATGAAGATTTGCAACAACAAGTTATCGAACTCTTGAATAAGGGTTTTATAAGAGAGAGCCTTAGTCTATATGCCATTCCAACCCTCTTGATGCCTAAGAAAAATGGCACTCGGAGAATATGTGTTGATAGTTGAGTGATCAACAAGATCACCATCAAATATTGGTTTCTAATTCCTTATTTTGATGATCTCTTGGATCAACTCTCTGGTGTGACTATCTTCTTAAAGCTGGATTTAAAGAGTGGGTATCACTACATCAGAATTAAGCCTATAGATGAATGGAAAATTGCATTTAAAACTAAAGACAAACTATATGAGTGGCTAGTCATGCCATTTAGGTTATCTAATGCACCATCCACATTCATAAGGTTTATAACTCAAGTGTTAAAGCCATTTCTTAGGAAGTTTGTTGTGGTTTATTTTAATGATAATCTAATTTTTAGCAAGTCTACTAATGAGCACTTGTAATATCTTTAAGAAGTATTACAATTATTAAGGGAAGAAGGCTTGTATACGAACCCTAACAAATGCTATTTTGTGATGCCATAAATCATATTCTTAGGATTTCATATTGTAAAAGAAGGTATTTCAATCAATGATGCTAAGATTAAGGTGATTAAATAATGGCTGACTCTAACAAATGTGCATGAAATTCAAAATTTCCATGGTCTTGCTTTTTTTATTGATAATTCATTGTGCATTTTAGTACTATTGCAGCCCTGCTCACCTCTTGTATGAAAAGAGGAGTTTTTGAGTGGATGAGTAAAGCCTAGGAAAGCTTTGAACACCTCAAAGAAAAATTAAGCATGACACCGACACTCATATTGCCTAATTTTGATTTTATTTTTAAGGTGCATTGTGATGCATCAGGTATCAGCATCAAAGGAGTTTTGAGCCAAGAAGGTTGACCTATTGCTTTCTTTAATGAGAATTAAATGGTGCAAAACTTCATTATAGCACTTATGATTTGAAATTTTATGCACTATTTTGCACACTTAAGTAATGAAGGTAGTATCTTATTAATTAGGGATTTATTTTGTACATTGATCATGAAGCTCTCAAATATATTTCAGCACAACAAAAACTCAATTCCAAGTATGCCAAATGGGCTGAATATATTCAAAAATTCTTGTTCATTATCAAGCATAGGTGGGAGTTCAAAATTAGGTTGTCAATGCCTTTAGTCAGAAGAAAAGTTTACTACATACTATGTGCTCTACTATTTTTGAATTTGATTCCTTTCAAGAGTTATATTAAGAAGATCCTTATTTTTTGAAGATTATTTTCGATGCATAAAAAAAGAAGCTTGCTGATTTTACTTTATGCAATGACTTCCTTTTCAAAAGAAATCATCTATGTGTGATGGATTGCTCTCTTCAACAAAGGGTGAGTAATGAAATTCACCACACTGGACACTTTAGGTGTGGTAAGACTGTGAAACTTATTGTAGCCAAGTATTTTTGGCCCCATTTAAAATGTGATGTATATTGGCATGTGATAAGGTGTTGACGTTGCCAAGTAGGAAAAAGGCAACCTACCAATGCTAGTATGTATATGCCCTTGTTGATACCATAAGCTCCTTGGAAAGAAATCTTTATGGAATTTGTTTTTGGACTACCACGTATGCTCAGAGGTATGGATTCAATCTTTATAATTGTTGATAGGTTTTTAAAGATGACACATTATATTCCTTGTCATAGAACTATAGATGCCCTATGAATTGCTGACTTATTCTTCAAATAAGTGTACAAATTGCATGGCATTCCTAAGACTATTACTTCTAATCATGACACAAAGTTCCTTAGTCACTTTTGGTGACAACTATGGAAGAATATTGGTACTAAGTTGTAATATAGTATTGCCTTTCACCTGTAAACGAATGGACAAACTAAAGTTGTCAATAGTTCCTTAGGCAATATATTGAGAACTTTGATTGATGATAACCATCTCTTGGGAGACATGATTATCACTTAGGGAATTTACTTATAATTGTTCAGTAAACTAGACTATTATATACAATCCTTTTATGATTGTATATGGGCCTCAACCAAAGACTACTCTTGATCTTGCACCAATTCCTTTAGTTGAAAAATCCATCGATAAGGTGGATGATATTATTTCTTAAGGACATTCCATGAAAAAATGCGTTGAAGTTTAAAGAGTAAGGATGAGTCTTATAAAAGGGATGTCAATAAATGATGATATGAAATTATCTTTTAACTTAGAGATTTTGTTTAGGCTTATGTACCATCAAGGCGTCATCCCATTCAAAGCTACAACAAGCTTATTGATCGAAAGCTTGGACCACTTGAAGTTCTTAAGTGCATCAATCCTAATGCATATTGACTAAAGCTTCCTTCTTATATAAAGACAAATGACTAAAGCATCATTTGACACCTTATGTGGGTGATTTTTTTAACAAAAATGATTCAAATTTAGGGATGAATTCTTCTAAGGAAAGGGGGAATGATACAACCCACATTATTGCATCTCTTACCAACAAGCCCTCGTTGGCACGTTCCATAACTTTCGCTCAATAAAGAAGATCAGCTTGCATTCTAGTTCATCAGCCTTCTCGACAAGTCCATGACCAATAAGATTCTCATCGTTGATTTTCTATAACCAACAAAATTCTCATGGTTGACTTTGTCATTTCTCATACATTAAAACTATTCTATTTTGATAACCTTTTTTTATTAGCCCCTAATTCCTAGGCTTGATTTATGTTATGGGAAATATTATGTTTTTATTTAGTCTTAGTTCTTAGGCTTGATTTGAGTTTTTTCAAGATCTTTTATTTTTGTTTTAAAAGGAAATCAATATTATGTAGAACAATGACTTGATTTGATGAATGAAATTGCTTTAGGCATTCTCTTAAACCTCAAAGAGTTCATACTTATGAAAATCTAGAAGAGTTTTCACTATGTCCTTAAAGAGTTAGAGTTTTTCAAAGTCTACATCCTTGAAGAGTTGTAGTCATCAATCTCAAAGAATTGATACCCTACCAACTTCGTTGGAAGCCTAGAAGAGCAACCATTGAAGTCCCTTCTTGTTTTAACTAGTTTTATTTTGTTCACTTCTTTCCTTAAATCAATAACTTTGTAACACTTATTTGCAAAAGCTTAAAACACAAAAATTGTAGATATATAAGTCTTTGTTCATTTACAATTAGAATTGCTCCATTTTGACCTATCAATTGAGAGATACGACCGTTTTCCTAACGACACGTAGAACTGAAACTTTCACTCAAATTTCTACAAGTCACTCTCCTAATCCATTTTTTGTTTGTTTTTTACTTAATTCTCAAGCCTTCAACTACATTAGTAATTGTGTGGAATTATGAAAAATTGTTTATCATTATTTCATCCACTGTAAAAACAAAGTTTATAGTATAATTTAAAGTTATAATTCATGTATTATGATTATGGAATTTTATTTTAGAACTTGAGGTTGTCGGCAACATTATCAAGTCACTAAAATTTATATGATAATTCCATAAGAATATTCTTCTTAAAGAATGACAAATACTTGAACGGTATCAAACTTATGATAATTAAAGTATTTTATAATTAAGAAGAAGGTTTAGAAGTAAAATGTGTTTGTAAAGTAGTAATTGATCTCACGATAGTAGATCATATGAAAGTTTAAAACCAACATTATGTAGACAATGTATTTTCAAAATGAGTTTTGGCTGTATTATTGACAATTAATAATATATGATATAATAACACTATGAGCTCACTAATATATTTCTGACATGCATTATGTGTTTCCTATTATATGTTATATTTGTATATATATTACTATTTTTAATAGGGAAGTCTTTATGAGACATTATTGAGAATTATTTTAAAATCATATATAGTTTATGAGCCTTGTATAATAAATTGCAAGTGTTGTAGTATATAAAATAGAATATTTTGAATAAATAAAGCATGACTACCATAACTTACACTGAATAATTTGTCATATTATAACATTATGATGAGATCACAAGAAATTATTATTGTCATTTATATATAATAATTAATATAGTAAATTTTAATCATACCAAGTTGAAAATTGTTAAAATTTTTCAATTACTAATGTTAGAATGTTCTTAAGCAATATTCTTATTAAAAGCTTATTGATAATGTGGTCTAATCAATAAATAATAATTTTGTGTGTTATTATACTATTAAAGATAATAATCTCAAATATAATTTAAGTATTAATAAATATATTTAATTTAATATATATAATTGTGTATATATATATATATGGTTCTCTTTCTTTCTAATACGCAAAAATTTTATTTAAAAGTACGGGAGTAAAGTAAAAATTTATTAGGTTAAAATAAACTTTTATGATATACTAATAATTTTGATGTTTATAAATTTAAGTATGTTATTTATAATATTATTTATATGAATATATTTAATTTTAAGATCAAAAATTAACAATAAGTTTATTAAAAATCTAACACACTGTAGCAACATAACCATGCAGTCCCTCGTCACTGGTCATTGTGAGTTTCCAATGTTCCTCCTGGGCAGTCAAACGCTCACCTTGTGAATCAACGATAAGGATGACCAGGCAAATTATATCAATTATGGACTATTCATTACGTTCAAATATGTCCTACACAATCTCGTTCTAATGCAACTGGAGCCCATCGGTAAAAACTTGTCCATTATTCATGTCTAGCCTCATGTGGTCCAGCATACCAGTACCCTTCCTCATTACCGAAACAATTAGAATCAACCTCCCTCAGACTTAGGAATGTCCATTGCGTACAAGGAGGTGAAACAATAAGAACACCCAATGCAATGTTGTACAGTGGGTTTAGGCATACGCAGACTAAAACTTTGTGCTAATGTTTAGCTCACCTAAATAGATTACGAGTTGGGACGTGTCACTGAAGTTTTTTTTATCTGTCTTTACAAGTGTCAACTACTACTAGTACAGCAATAATTGTATGGAAATAGTAAATGGATAACTAGCATACATTTTCAAGACCACAACATACGTATATGGCACAAAAATACGACGCATGCAGCTGAGAAATACATATATATGGCACACCATAGAGAATGAGTCGCATGTCTACTATTTTACATCCCCAGTCGACGTTAACATTTTGCCATCTACGTAGTCTTAAAGGGCTACCCATGATTTTTGAGACAATTAAATAAGAACGACCTTAATCATCAAATATGTTACTTCCCTTACAAGTTAAGCATCGAATGGATGTAAGGATCAATTCTTCATGGGCTCTCATCGCTAGAGGCAGCATGAACCAAACGGTAGTCTTCGAGCAAATCTATAATTATTGCTAATAAAGTCGGCATCCTTTGTCGAGTCCTGCCGGCCAGGTTACGTGGGTGCGAAATACTTATTCGATGTAACCGCCGAAGCAAAGTTAACAAGAATCGGAGCTTGTTGGAGACAGCTCACATCTCTGCTTGGCATTTGCTCTAAATCAGATGCGAAGCGGAAATTCGAATGGTGTGGATCTTAGGAATTGTCTCCCCGGAAGCACTTTCAGGGCTACAAGTAGCCAAAACAATTGTCTTATGAATGAGTGGCAAAGCTATTAAATAACAAGTATACATACATTATTGCACAAAGGGCCTTATTACTGCACCTTCCAATTGAGCGATTGCTTGCGGATGCCATTCCAATATTTTGAGGAGATGTCGTTTCTTCGCTGTCTTTATATAATCCCACTGGTGTATAAATATATCGTAGAAAATTCCTATGTGTTCATATTTTATGTTTTAAGTGCATGGTATATTAATTTTGTTTTAAGTCATTTAGGCCACAGACGTCGTTATATCATGTATAATATCATAAATTCGATGTAGTGCTCGTAACTTAGCCTAAAATATAAAGACAACTCTATATTGGTTTACCAAGAGTAAATATATCACTTATTTTTTATCAGTTATCTTATGTTTCAACTGTACGTTGGCTTGCCATATTCAAGGCATCTTTTCTGTCAGATATGTTGTATTATACATACAATGTGACATACATTATTTGAACTGGATTACAATATATGCTAATCATTTGCTTTTATTTGTAGTATTGGGATTTTGTTATTGATAATGTCGTGATTCAAAGGAATGTTTGTCATCCCACTTCACCATAAGCGCATCTCCCTTAAAAAAATCATTGTAATTATGTATAACAAAGTAGACATGAAGGTAGTCCCTTCCTAGTGATAGAACTCTCATTGGGCCTCTTCTCTCAGAATAGTAACTAAATATCTTTGAGAGTTATTCTACTCCTCAACAAGCCAGTCGGTTATTCCCTCGAAATAATGGGTCAACTTGGTTAATCCTACTTTCATGACTACTTGAGTCAATATTGGCCCAAACATCCTTGAGTCGACCTGTCTAGCAGTAGGATAACTATTTGGCCAACATTTGTCAATAGTCATCTTCGAGCGGTGTGCATTAGGGCCTGTTCAATACAAAGGATAACTAGATGTTAGACAATTATATGATAATTCTCTAATAGAAGGATAATTGTCTGGCCAACCTTTGTCAATATTCAGCTGGGCCGAGTTTGGCCCAATCAGTTTGCCCAATCTAAATATGGAGTTCTTCGTAGTCAACATTTTATTATAATTCCTATCCCATCAGTCGTATAAACTTGATCCCCATGTTGAGTCTAACAGTATCATGTTTCTATTTGTATGCCAATGAAAACCAATGCTTACATGTGAACAAAATGTTCGTGTAATACAGATTATCTTTTGATTTACTAATATTGCATGATGTATCCCTCAATGAGCAGTCTATGCTACCTTTTTTTTGGGTTAATATTAAAAATAATCATTAATTTTTCATTATTTTACAAATTTAACACCAATTTTAAAAAGTAACAATTTATTTTGTAGAATTTATTTATAATAAATCTTGCACCAATTTTTTTTGAAAAAAAAAAGAGAGTAATTTACCTTATATAATTTATTTATAACAAATCTTGCACTCTATCATATTCTATTTACAATTTGTCTTAGTTAATGATGTGACAAGAAGATGCAACAAAGGTATTGACGTATAGAGAGAATGATGGTTGACTAGGCATTATGTAAGCACCTAAAAGTTAATGAGCCTTTTCAGCTGATGGGCATGGTCAAGTTCAAATCATTAATTTAGTTAAATTAAAAAAATAAAGAATTTTAAATTCTCTAATAATTAGAAATTTTTAAAATTAAATTAAATTAATAAAAATAAAAAGTAAAATTGAGAGAGTTCAACCAACAAATCAAAACCCTTAAAAATTGAAAGATTGTTAAAGGGAGAGACGAAGAAAACAATGACTTCCTAGACATTATAACTTTAATTGACACCATTCCTTGTTGAGATTGACACTATTGATGGGAGCAAAAAGTGTCAAGATTTCTACTAGGTCATCTTCTATAGCGAAGAGTCGTAAAAATCTTGTGTTATGCCATCATAGAGTTGTAGTTTAGATTTATACTTCATGGAGTCAAACTAATCTTAGAAAAAGGTTTTTGGAATGTCGTTGCTGGAAGCATGATTGTTGATTTTTTAGATGGGTTGACCCAAAAATAGGAGAGTGTTGCAAAGGGATTATTAGGCCTTTTTGAAACAAGAACAAAACATAGATGTAAGAGTTGATAATATTGTTAAGACAAACAACTAGGTTAAGCAATTTAAAATTAAAATTACATTGAAGAATGAGGAAATCCAAATGTTAAGTAAGGAAATGAGTAAATTAAGGTCTGAATATATTAAGCTACAAATAGAAAGAAATAAAATGGTACAAAAGATTGCATATCTGAAGGGATACAAAAAGTGTAGAGTGTGTGTTGTACATGGAGTTTTATTGTTGTCATTATTGCCTTGTATTTGTTAAAGGTTAATGGTAATGGAAAAATTATATATTTTCCATAGCATTTTAAATGAAAAAATGTGAGAACTTTTATTGCGATGACAATGTTATTGTAAGTTAATAGTATATTCTATAGGAGTAAGAACAAAAAGTGCATAATTATAGTTTATGAAATAAAATATTTCAAACCACACTAATGGTCTCTTATGCAATTTGTTATGATCCCTTATTGAACAAACAACATGAAGGACTATTACCTAATATTATTTATATAATGAATAAAAGATATATTGATATGTTTCTGTGTCATTAAAGACAACAGGATAATCCATACATTGATTACAATCAACAAAGATAGTAAGTGGTCCCTAAAAAAAATAAATTCATTGTCTTTAATGCGCATATATTACATAATCAATAAGCTTAGATTGAACAAAAAAGATAAAAAAAAAAAAAATCACATATGTTGTCCCATTAGGTAGTGAAGAGTTTACTAAATAAGTTATTCAAAAAGTCAAAAAACAAAGTGCCTAAACAAAAATAGTCCTTTTCATTATTGTTGAAGACTACTATCAAAATTTGTCT
Source organism: Bruguiera gymnorhiza (assembly GCA_020883675.1). Lineage (NCBI taxonomy): Eukaryota > Viridiplantae > Streptophyta > Magnoliopsida > Malpighiales > Rhizophoraceae > Bruguiera > Bruguiera gymnorhiza. The sequence goes on from JAIRCJ010000104.1 coordinate 221,688, forward strand.
CAATGGAATGGTCTTGGAGATTTTCTTGGACATTATTTAGTACTCCTTGGTTGTACATCTTTTATGTCTTTAGTAGCTACATTTGCATTTCTAGCTACTTGTGAAGCACTAGTTTGAAGGTTGGTATGAAAACTATAGTTGTAAGTTGAGTGGATGGCATTTAAATCATGCAACATAAAGAGCCAATCAATAGACAATATAAGAATATAATTTTAAACCTTATATTGGAATGTGACTTTACCCTTATATACAAGCTTTCTATTTTTTGTTGCATGATGGACTTTAAAACCCTATCTCACTTGTTTTTTCTTCTTTTTCAAAGTCCATCAACCCTCTAATCTTTATAACAGGTTGGTCTAACTGGGTTGGTGGAGCTAAGGAGCTTGTTAGGGAATTGGTGTTGTTTCTTGGTCTTCCTCATTTCTTGGCCTATAGTAATGCAATAAAGAAACAATAATTGCTTTCCATGCACCACCTTGTTTAAAAAAAAAAAAAAGCAATTGAAAAATTCATAGGTTTACGCTTATTGACTACACTTGATTTAAATGTCTGTTGTCCATCCCATTTGTTGGTGCTTGTTTACCTACATTGGTACCTATTGTACCATGTTCCTTACTTATTTGTACTTGTTGACCTACATTAGTCACCTTCTTTAGTCTTCCCCTTTTGTTTGGATACATCCATAAATAAAAGTTAGAAAGAGTGTTACGGAATATCTTAAAAAAAGCAATTAAATATACTGTATCTAAAATTACAAATTATTACTTATAGATTTAAAAGATGATGTAACTAGCATTTAAAGATCTATCCTTGGACATCCTTTTCTATTGTGATCAAATTTCATGAATTACTTGTTTTGCATTTTCACTTTAACCTTTAACATATATTCATGCCTTATGGGAGACCCATCTCTGTCCCTTATATTTGCCTTCCTAAGCTTGCTAGGCATAATTTTAAAGGGTAAAGGTAGCATGGTATAGTTATCAATTGTTAGCCATATTCTATACCCATTTAATGGTTCTATTGCATAGGCATACTACACACTTAAGTATGTTGCCTTTCTATAATGATGATACACAAAATTGTCAAGGTTTAGCTTTTAGTGATTTATACATGTCATATTATACTTGCAGGGAATTTTAGTGAAATCCCATTCTTTACAATTGTAACTTGAAATGTTTAAGTCAACAACAAATCTATAGTCAAAATAAGAGACCTCACACTTCATGTTTCCATTTGACTTGATATTACACATCCTTGAATCAAACTTGATCTTTTTAAACTTTTTTCTTATGCAAGGACCAAGAGCATTAAAAGATTGCTCCATCAACTTTTTCTTCTCCCTTATCTTCTTTATTAATTCCACCCTTATATCCTTAAGCATGTTGATTATACTTTTTGTCCATGCCTTTGCTAGTTATCCATTAAATCACTTTAACATGTTGTTATCCACTATAGTTAGGCCATGTATTGATAAAGGCTTTCATAAGCCTATTGACCTCTCTATTGGTGAAATCAACATGTGCTTTTAAAGATAATTCCTTCATTTCTTCTAATGCTTGTCTAAAGTCATGGGTTGTTATACTCACAATTACTCTCTGAAAGTACTTTTTTAAAGAATAACCATTAAATTTCTTGCGCTAGTTTGCATATATATGCCTACCACAATTCCTATGCTTGGCTAATGGCATCAATAATTACTTATTTATGTAGTCCCTACAATGCACAAAACAATGCACAAATCTATAATACCTTTTATTGATCACTTATGATTGTCCACCTAAAACAATCTATGATATTTAGTTTTTTTTGCTAAGAGTTTAAGAAATCAACCTTAATTGTTCATATTTTCCTTGGCCGTAATAGCCCAAAAAATGATTTATGCATAATACAGCTTTACCAAAAAATGATTTTAAAAAACATTTGTCTAATTAATAATTGGTCTATAACCATTTAAAAAGCTAATCTTTAATGCCATAAACCTAATGTAGAACCTATAAAAGATAAGCTTTGCATCTATGATTATGGGGTCAATCTTAAGTTTAAAAAGACTATTTGGATTAGTATTATATAGCTCAACCTTGTATGGTGTAAACCTATTATAGTGTTCTTTCATAGATCCTTGCAACATGTTGAGGGTTGTGTGTCTAGCACTATAACATTACATTTAGGTTATAGTGAGTGCTAATATCTCATTAATGTTAGCACACATCTTATGCACATACCAATTTGGATTCTTGAAAAACTTATGCAACTACTCTTTCACCAACCACTTAACAAAAGCTTATTTGTTCTTTAGTAACTTGTAAAATATAAGTGTATCAAACAAAGGCTTCACCTTAAATGTCTTATCATTCCTCCTCCAGCTCGCATAGATTCTCCATACACAACCAACAACATATCTAGCCCTAATTTTATCATTAGTAGTTTGAAGCTATGTAATTATATAGTCATCAAGGATTGCATAACTCTATATGCATTCTTTAAATTGTTTAAGACCTTCAAACCTTATCTTGATACTAAACTCTAAAGTTTTGTAATCAGAGTTTGGTTCATACATTTTATACCTCTGTTTTCTTTTCATTCTCTAACTATCAATGTCTAAATCATTTTCCTCACTTGTCATAGGAGTCTCCGCCTCTTCATTAGAGTCCTCATATTCACTCTACCATCCAAATTGCTCATAAGTGCAGTGCACATCATTTCCATCTATGTTACTTGGCCTTTGAGGCACATTGTATCTTGGTTCAACATATGCTTTATAGCCATTTGCTCTCATATTCCTCATTCCCATCTTTTTTTTCCTTGCATTTATATACTCTTCGCCATCTATCAATAAATCATCGTCTTTTAACTCATCATCAATGTCACTCTCCTTATTAGGAATCAAGTTAGGATCATCTTCATTTAAGTTGCCCTTTCTTGTCACATCCCCTTAAGTGTTGCCATTATATTATAGATAGGTTCTTTATATAACATGTTCACGAGATTGTGTTAGTATCCCATTTATATCTTCATCTTCCACATCATGTTCACAATTTTGATACTATGCCCTTTCAGTAACCTGTATTTCCACAGTCTCTCCCACACCCTCCTCTATACCCCCTCCTTGACCATGAAATATAATATGAACTTTATCGTTAAAACATAAGGATATAGTATCACCAATTATTTATGCCTTAAGCACCCCATATAGAACATAAATTTGCACATTATGCTCTTTTGTATTAGTTATCGCCATTAACATCAGCATCAATGACATATCTAAGGTCTTACTTAATAGCATGAGATTCTTAATTGTTTCATATGGAAACTTATACATGTCATTAACAATGTTGTTGTATTTATGCTTTTTTATTGCAACTTCTATGTGTAGTATGGATAGATACTCTATACTAATGGCTTCAAGTACTTCACATTTGCCACCAATATATTGCATCACAAGTTTAAGTTCCAAGATACTAGCATGAAAAGTTATCATGTTAATCAACATTCTGTAATATTAAATAATGACTTTTGACTCTAACTTAGTGGCAATTATTCATGCACTAATTTAGTTATATATCATTTAATATTGTAGAATGTAGGACAACAATGTTGCTTTACAAATTATTAAATAAATGAAAAAAAATCTTAATATGACAAACCCTTATTCTAATTTCATATCCTATAATGCTTGCTAGAACAAATTCCTTTCATGATCATTAGATTAACAAAAAAATCTTAATATGATTTCAGCTAATTTCACTTTCACAACCTCAAAAATATTAGTAACTAATAGTTTAATCAAGGGTCACAATTTACCTTAAAAAATGGAACAACACTTGCTTTAATTTATGTTCCTTATAGAGCAACACTCATCTCTAAAATAGGTATCAAAAACAATTTCTAGGAACCATATCCTTTTTTAGCTCATAACTTTTCTCCCAACGTAGGACCATGTCCTTTATCAAGTAGCTTTGTCTCTCATAGTCTCTTAGTTTTGACCAACAAATCATAATTGTAACTCCTATGATGTTATTGCTTTCTTCTTCTTTCCCTTTAGCACTTTTTTAATTTTTTAGAGTTTTGATCCATTGGCTTCCCTCTCATAATTTTTCTTTTTATTTTTATTAATTCAATTAAAATTTAAAAATCTCAAATTATCAGAGAATTTAAAAATTCTCATTTTTTATTTAGTTAAATTAGTGGTTTGGATTAAACCAAACCTAAATAGCCTACTAATTGTTAGGTAGTTACGTGGTACCTAGTTAATCGTCATTCTTTCTCCACATCAATACATTATCATATCTACTCACTACATCATTGGTTCAAATAGATACCATCAATGGAATGTGACAACTTATTAGATTTGTCACAAATAAATTCTACAAAGGGTAAACTATTATTTTTTCAAGTTGGTTTTAGATTTGTAAAATAATGAAAAGTTGATGACTTTTTTTTTTAACATTAAACCCTTTTTTTTTTTTTTGGATATCAATAGACATTCACTACGTAACCTTTGTGAAAATTACTATAAAACTTCAAGCATAATGGCATAACCATTAATAGGGGTTGAAATTTTTTTAATTTCATTGTCCAAGTAACATATTGGCATACACAAGTCAAGTCCATATTAGGTATTATGGGTTAATTTTGTAAATTTTGTGGTTTACACCATGTGTGATTAAGAAATAAAGCCATAAGTACAAATCCATACAAGTTTTTATACATAACATATTGTTGCTCAAAATGTCATACAAATATCCTATGTGATGACACTATTTGCATGGATTAGTTTGACTATACTAATTTTTGTAAAATAGTAATGTACGTAAAATGCATCAAAATGGTATGGGCAATGGAATGCACTTCCATTTTGTAGTTCTCTATAACAAAACAAGGTACACAATCCCTCAATTGAAAACATAGTTGCTCTATAAATCGTCTTATAGCTACCATAAAAAGGGCCATCCATGTGTGGCTTACATCACATACAACTTTCATCTAACATACCCTAACACCCAATACTATCTGGCCTTTTAGATATGGGGTGCAAATACTTTCAATTTCATTTGACCTGAGTCCTAACACTAGCCTGTCAAAATAGTTCCTACACTACATGACAATGGGAACATTAAGGTATTGCACTAAAAGCATCCCCTTACTTAATAAACCTTGGATATGCCATTAATGCAACATATGTCATGGTGCAATCTACTTCAATGAAGCCCATTACTTCAACTTCCATCATTTCAACAAAGGTGACCATAAGTTTGAGCGAATATCAATTGCCTATTACAATCTCTTTAGACTAGTTTATGACTTAGCAAATCATCTGATGTGCATATTTGTGCATTTCTTTAGCCTTGTTATAGTTCTCTATCTGTAACTATTGTACCACTTTATTTAGTGCTTAAGGGCTAACATTGGTGTGCTTTATATGAAAAATAACTAACAAAAGTGCAAATGTTTGAGATATGCTTATTATCATAAAGGAGATTTGTAACAACAAACTACTTGTTTTTTTAATATATGTATTGACTGTGTTAATGTAAGCATAGATGTAAACTTTAAACACTTAGTTGACCCACCTATGACAAGTGCAAAGAAACAAAATCATGGACAGCTGGTTATTGTTATTGTCGAAGTAGCCAACACATCTCCCTTCCTCTCTATCCACAGTTGCACTCATTTAGTTAATGCAAATCTCATAACTAACACAATCAAGTCATGTATAATTTACTTATTAACCATTCCTCTTTACTATTACAAATTAGGTAGCAAAATAAAATGTCTCTTATTATAGTAGAAAAGTGAAATAGAAAATAAATATTCTTCCTTAAGACATACTCAAAAATTGGGACATGTACATCAAGGTGCTTTGTATATTCATGTTTAAGTCACCATTTGACATAAGTGTCAATACTTTTGGTGAAGTACCCCCAATTATTAAGCAACTTTAACAGTGGTGTAAAATTAAACCTTGCTTTTTCTTTTCAAACCCTATTTACTTAAATCCAAGTTTAAGACTAACATAAGAAGAACAATTTCAAGACAAACCATACACTTTTCAACCATGTTTCATCACAAAACTCACATAACTTCTCAAAAAGCATTGTTTTAATTAAGTATTAAAAATTCAAGTACACTTATCCCTAGTTTACAAGACATTACTGATATCTTCAGCCAAATAGTATATTATAGCAATAACCCAATTTCATACTTATGCATCACAAAGCACATTTTAAAGTATAACTAATATATAATCACTCACAAAACTAACAAAAAAATTTACCTAAACCTCTCCTTCACACTTAAGACTTACATTGTCCATAATGAAAGGCTAAATACAACAAAAGTTATTTAAAGTATAAATAAAAAAAAAGAGTAAAAATATCAAATCTGATTTATTTTTGGTTTGCCTTTCAAATAACATCTTTGTTTAACATCATTAGCTTGATGACATACTTCCTTAGTTCGCATAGATTAGATCTTCCAACTTCGTTAGCTCGACATTATGTACTTGAAAACCTACAAAAAAAGGTTTGAACTTATGATTATTAACCTTAAACACCTTGTTCATCCTTAATCTTTTTATTTCAATTCCACCATGACCAAAAACATTAGTAAGAACAAAATATCGACCCATCACGAGCACAACTTAGAAAAAATTTAAGCCTTGAATGGTCAAGGAAAACTTTTTGTCCAATAGTAAAGTTTTTCCTTAAAATCTTTTAATGATGAAAAACATTCATTACTCTAATTTGCATCATTTCTTATCTTTTCAAGCTCCTATAATTGCAACTTCCTTTGTTTACCCACCTTATCCATCATTATGTTGCATTGTTCGATTGTCCAATAAGTTCTGTGTCTAATAGGGTGGCATTCATATGGGCATTTTGTATATTGTCCCATAGGCCCATAATGCATTGTCTAGCTACAAACTCTAATTCTTTCAATTTGAGTTAACTGTCTTTCAAGGATGATTTTGATCTTTCTATTAGACACTCCAACTTAACTACTAGTTTGGAGGTAAGGTAATAGACTATGGCAATCTTATGTGTGACTTAATACTTTCTTAGCAATGCCTCAACTATCTTATTGTAGACTTATATGCCTCTGTCACTAATTGTGGCCTTTGGAATCCTAAACCTTGCAAAAAAAAAAAAAAATGTTAGTTTTCACAAAATCTATAACAATTTTAAAATCATTAGTCTTGGTATCTTTAGCTTCCACCCATTTTGAAATATAATTGATGGACAAAAGAATATAAATATTACTAGAAGAAAGTAGAAATGGTCCTATGAAATCAATACCCCAAACATAAAAGATTTCAATAATCAAAATAAAGGTGTATTTGATCTTTATAAGATATATTACCTATCTGTTGGTGATTCTCACAAGACTTATAGAGCACATAGGCATCCTTAAATAAAGTTGACCAAAAAAGTCTACAATCCAAAATCTTATAAGTTCTTTTCTTAAGTCCAAAATGACCTATACAAGTATAAGAATGACAAAATATTAAAAAAGGTAAAAATTCACTTTCAAGCAGACACCTTGCTATTACCTGATTAGTACAAAATCTCCATGAATATGGGTCATCTCACACATAATATTTTGCATCATTCTTAAACTTATCCTTTTGAGTTCTAGAAAAGTTATTAGGCATTTTTCTACCAACTAAGTAATTAATAATGTGCGCTTACCAAATAATGCCTTATCAATAAAAAATAGTTGTTCATTAGAAAAGATTCTTGTAATGGTAATACGTCATCCTCACACACTAATATGCTCAAATTATTTTCCATGGAGTTCTTTGCTCCTTTCTTATCTTTAACGTCTAAAGTAAACTCCTATGATAATAAAATCTACCTAAGAACTCGTGGTTTCACCTCTTTTTTTTTAAAACAAATACTTAAAAGTTACATGATCATAATAAATTAACTATTTAGTGCCTAACAAATAAAACCAAAATTTTTATGAAGAAAAAACAACAAATAAAAGTTCTTTTTCAGTTATGGAATAATTGATTTGAGCTACATCTAAGGTTCTCGAGGCATAGTAAATGGCATGATTGACTTTTGCAACCTTATGTCCCAAAACAGCTCCCATAATATAATTGCTTGCATTGCATATAATGTTGAATGGTAACTCTTAATTTGGTAGTTGCATTATCGATGTTAATGTTAAAAGCTCCTTCAACTTGTCAAATGCATCTTTACACTTCTTATCAAATTGAAATGGCACATCCTTTTGCAACAACTTACACAAAGACAAAGGTATATTTGGAAAATTCTTAATAAGTTTATGATAAAAACTTGCATAGCCAAGAAAAGATCAAACCTCTTACATATTTAGGGTATAAGGTATAGTGGAAATAATATTTATCTTAAACTTATCTATTTCTATTCCCCTAACTAAAACAACATGCCTTAAAATTATACCATGTTTAACCATAAAATGACATTTTTCCAATTTATAGCCATGTTAATTTCTAAACATCTCTTAAAGATCAATGTAAGGTTATCTAAGCACCTAGCAAAGAAATCACCATAAATGCTAAAGTTATCCATAAATACTTCTATGATGTACTATATATAATTAGAAAATATACTAATACTTTTATGATGTACTTTATATAATTAGAAAATATACTAACCATATGTCTCTAAAATGTAGCCAAGTATTACAAAGTTCAAATAACATCCAATGATAAGCAAATGGATTACATGGATGTGTGAAGGTTATCTTCTCCTGATCTTTCAGTGAAATCACAATCTAATTATCACCTAAAAACACATAAAGAAAGCAATAATGAGTATGACCAACTAATCTTTCTAACATCTAATCAATAGGGAAAGGGGAATGATTTTTGCAAGTAGTAGAGTTCAACTTCCTATAATCAATACATACTCACCACCCTATTTACATATAAGTACTAACTCATTATTATCATTTGGAACCACTATGACACCAAATTTCTTTAGGACTACCTATATTAGACTCACCCACTTACTATCTGAGATTGAATATATGATGTCATCATTAAGAAACTTCATAATCTCCTTTTTCCTTACCACTATCATTAAGGTATTCAACTGATGTTGAGCTTCTTTGGTTGCTTGGCCCTTTCTTCTAATAATATTTGATGTATGCACATGGTCAAACGTTTCCCCTTAATGTCTCCAATTTTCTAACCAATCATCATCTTATACACCTTTAGCACATAAATTAACTTCTCTTCTTGCACATACATCAAACCCCTTAAAATAATAATTGGCAAGATATCACCCTTTCCTAAATACATATACTTTAAATGAGCTATAATGGTTTTAATTCTAACATAAGAGTTTGTAAAATAGAAGGTAACAATTTATTGTAAAAAATAGGTAATTGAATAGAAAAAATCATATACTTATTTGTAATAACTAATAACAAATGTAGTTCAACCACAATCTTCTTTAACTTCTTGCCTAGCTTAACCTTATGTTCTTTTTTTAACTCAAGATGTGTGACAATGACTATCTCTAACTCTTATTTGCTTATTAACTTAAAAACTTCTTATGCTAAAAAATCAATAAAGTTAATGGCATAAACTGAGTGGGCATCACTAAGACACCTTATAACCTTATAAATATTGAACCAAATTTGTTCACTATCAAACTCCATCATCATGGTACCCTCATTTACAGAAATCCTTATCCTAACTATCTTTAAGAACATCCTCCTTAATGAAAGTGGTGCAGGGTAAGGAGAAGCATTGTCATCTATATTAACTATATAGAAGTCAACTAAAAACACTAGCTCATTCACTTGCACTAACATATCCTTAACTACCCCCTCAAGTTAAACATTAGTACAATTAGCCAATTGTCAAATGACACCAACATTTTTCAGAGGTTCTAAAGTTAAAGAACAATAAGTGGATCATGACATTGCATCGATAGAAGCTCCAAAATCTAACATAGCTCTCCCAAATCTAATATGGCCTATTTTACATAAGATGGTGAACATATATAAATCTTTACACTTAGGGGGAAGCTTCCATTGTAGAACTATGAACACTTTTGCCTCCACTTTAATCTCCTTATCATCTCTTAGTCTCCACTTATTAATGCATAATTTCTTAAGAAATTTTGCATACATATGTTGACCTTTATCTTGCAAAATGTCTAAAGGATTTCTCTCTCATACTCCTCCTTCTTGGATTTAGTGCCTTTAGTTAAATGGAAGTGGAGAAATCTTTGCGTCCTCAATTTCCTCCTTAATAGCTATAATAGGTGTTTTTTTACATGGTTCTTCAAATTCTTTTCCACCTTTCAATGATATGACACTTGCACTCTTTTTTAGATTTATTAGAGTTTAAAAAGGTAATTTTCTTAAGCCTTGGGCATCTTATTTACCTAATGTGGTAGCTTGTTGACTCACCTAATTCTCTAAGCCTTTCTCTTATTGAAATTGTTAAGTATGAGTTAAGAAAGTTTTGAACATATCTTCCAATGATGTGATTGAACTAGATAAAACTGATTATTTAGGTTGATATGACTATTGGTTTGCTAAAATCTTGCCTATTTATTTTGATATGCATTCTAAACTAGTTGTTTATTCCCTTATAACTCAAATTGTGATGATCCCTCCATCTTGGATTATATGTATTTGAATAAGGATTATACTTTCTTAGCTACCTTAGGAATCCCCCTACAACATTTGCTTGCTTCTCTAGAAGAATTGGGCACAAATCCATTAGATGTTCCATTATTGAACATATAACACATATCTGAGTTAGTTGCATGTTTCCTATAGCCATTTGTCAAACAGTAAAGGTAAGATCAAAAATTTGTTACTAAACAATAAATGCATTTACCTTATTCACTTTTTTTATTAGGTACTTGTCTCATTCTAACCTATTGAGAATTTGCTACCACATTTGAGATCAAATTCCTTGCAACATCTAACATTTTATCCACCAAAGCTCCTCTATTTGCTACATCTATCATGTTCCTATCCATAAAGAGTAAGCCTTTATAAAACTATTGAATAAATAAATGGTCACTTATCTAGTGGTATGGATAGCTTATACATAGCTTTTATATCTCTCCTAGGACTCATAATTATCTCTCTATTGTACTAGTGAATACTATAGATTTCCTTGCTTATATTTGCAACCCTAATAGTCAAAAAATTCTTTTATGACAGTTGTCTCTTTATCTTATTTCATCAACTAAAAAGAATGGAAAAGCTTTTAGTATTATTTGCTCTTCTATCAAACCTAGTAGCTTCATGCTTGAACAGATAATATGAAATTCTTTCAAATGCTTGTTGCAATGCTCACATGCATGATTGCAAAAAGTGGGTAACAAATGTATCAGTTTTGATTTATACTTAAAAGTTATAGCTAACTCAAGATATTTTATACACAAAAGTTATATATTAAAGTTAAGAGAAGCAAGCTCTTTCAAAGTTTGATTGTTTATCGTCATGTCTTTAGGTTTTGAATCACTAGATGAACTATGAAATATAAAATCGAAGGCTATGTTAATGCTAGGTAATGTAACCCTAAATTGCTCTTGATTCTATCGGGCTTCTCTCCCCAACTTATGTATGGTTATTTTAAATTCTAGATCAAAATTTAGTTCATTAAAGCGACATGATTTGATAAGAAGCTTAGAGATAATGCATGGAAGGCTTCAAAGGATGCAAGAGGTCCATTGCATATTCCAAAAGGCCCAATAACATGAGCTAGAGCCAAAAACATGAAAGAAGCACTAATTGGGCTGATTGAGGACATTTAGGCCAACGAAGCAGAAAATGGTGCAAATTCAAACTTAAAAGAATCAAGGTCTTATTAATACGATTGGAGTACTTAATAGGCTAGGACTAAGTAATAACATTCACTTCTAAATAAGAGTTTATCCTAAATAAGTGATTGTTATAAAAGTGAAAGTTTTAATGTAAGAATTCGTCCTAGATAAGAGTTCCTCCTAAATAAGGATTTGTCCTAAATTGGAATTTATGCCTCTTTAATATTACTATCTTAGCCTATAAATAGGCACCTCCTTGTAAGCTTTTAGAAGTTCAAACATCAAATAACTTTAAGAGAAATAAAAGCAAGGGTTTTCTCCTTCAGTTATTTCAAGAACTAAAGAACTAAAAGCTTTTCCATTCAACTCGACATATTACTCTTAATTCCCTTTTTTTCTAGAGTGTGGCATCCATATCCTTCTTAAATACCTTAGGTTCCTGTTCCTTTGAATGTTGGATCTAGGGTTTGTGTTACTAAAGTTTGATTTAGCTTTCCTAGATATTCTTTGATTCATTTTGTGTGTTAGGTCCTTAAGTCATGTCTTTTGGGGTTTTCCACATCATGATTGAATCATAAACTATAAATAAATGTAAACTTAAAAGAAGAATGTAAAGATAACTAAAAAAAATCTATGGTCAAAAATACAAAAAAAAAAAAATCCCAAAACCCTTTTAGGGCCCAAAAGGATAGGATGAGTGGCTTAACCACTGGTTATACTTAAAATGCAATTTCCTTTCAAAGAATATAGTTTTGTCACTTAATTAAACCAATAGTTTTTAATAAATAGTATCATTGCAACCAAAAATACCAAAATATCTAAAAAATGCAAATGAAAAAGGAGATAATGCTATAATCAACTTAGTAGAACAAAAAACAATATAATAATAATACATAAATAAATAATTGATAGCAAACACCCCTTAAAACAACATCAAATTTTTATAGTTGTCATTTAGGTACCAAAAATTTATTACCTTACTTTCAATTATTCAATAGTAGATAATCTGAATAAAAGTTAATCTTATAACAAGTGCAATCAATTCATTACTGATTAACTAAAAATTAAAGATATTAACATAATTGGGGGAGTAGTTGAATTTTGACTATAAACAAACCAATTAAATAAAATAGATCATAAGAAGATCAAATATTAAAAGTCCAATTTCAAGTTTATTTATAGCTATCATATTCAATGGTTTGGATCCCTTAAATCATCATTTTAAGTCTAATAGAACAATCAACCCTAGATAATAACAAACTCTATTACTTGAATTTTTCCTTAGATATTCACTAAGTAAAACAAACTCTTCACTTGGACTTTAACTATTATATTCTTAGAATGAGCTTTCTAGATTAATAAATTGGTAACCCTTACAACTAGAAAAATTGGTTAATGCAAACAACAATCACATAAGTTTGATTTGTTTAACTTGTGTTGAGTTATTCATTACAATAAAATAAGAACTTTTCCATAATCCCTTATTTTTATTCATTACTCGGATGATTAGGAAAAGGATAAAAACAAATTACAATTTCTAATTTTAGAAATTTATATTCATTTCATCAATTCAGTAGGTCAAACCAAATTCATTGAACAAATAATAATGGTTTACCATTAAATTTGAATAACTAAAACAATTCCATGAGAAAACAGATCAACATATTGGAATAATATATACCATTGAAATATAAAAGTATTAAAATCCTTTAAAATTGTTGAATAGTCTAACTATGCATGCTAAAAGAAAAAAAAATTGATCCAAAATGATTATTTCATTCTCTAGCCATTCCCTTTTTGCTTTCAAAAGATGGTTATGTATATCCTAAAAAGAAAGTACATATTAGCCACTAGTAATCCTTAAAGAATTAAGGTTTTCTCAATCTTCCAAAATTTTTACATTAGCTTTCAAGCTAACTTTAGACTAGATACAATCCAATTTAGGGTTTGACCTCACAAAAGTCATAGTCCTCCTCTTCAACTTTCTTACACATAAAGTCTTGGTCAAAAATAGGTTCAAAGCTTAAGTTATGAGCTAAAAATCAAGACTAACTTAGTTCAACTCATGGCACATTTTATAGCAAATTCTCTAATATTTTTGAACTATTAATCATCCAATCTAGGCCTAGGTTGATTCATAACAATTGTAGGCCTAAATGTATGCTTTAATTAAGGCCTTTAAATCACCTAATTTAGGTGTCAAAAACTTTAATTATGTTCATTTAAGTACCCGATGTTCGAACAAAAATTCTACTTCAATTAGGATTAGACTTTAGTTTTTTACCTTATTTTTGGAGTAATGTCTAAAAGCTCAAATGAACTCAAATTTGGACTCATAACCTAAATTTGAAAAATTTAAGATGCCCAGTAAAACATCAATAAAGGCCACTTTTCCAATCTAGATCTATAAGTTAGTGAAAACTTAAAACAAGTAACAAAAGTTAAAATGATTAAATGCATAAATTTTTCTACTAAAAGACTTTTGCAAAACATACCTAAATTACAAAATATATTCTAAATAGCTCAAATAAGTATAAAACTCATTGAAAACAAATGTAAAAGAGAATAAACATAATAAATTTTCACTCATCAAGGTCACTACAGCAATTATGGAGAAAGAGACAATAAATATAATGGCAAAAGGATACTAAACCAGACATACAGAGGTTGAGGTCAAGGCTAAGGAAAGGCTATGGTAGAGGAAGCTATAAAAAATCAAATGTTGAGAGTTACTCTTGTTAAAAGCATGACCATTATGATAATAAGTGCAAATCTACAAATAATAATCAAATAGCTCATTATGCACAAAGGGAGATACAGATGATGGAAATCAAGTCCTTATGATGGTTACTATAGTTACTAAAATGCCAAATTACAATGCACGATTCTTTGATACCAGGTGTATCAATCACATATGTAGAAAGAAAGAGAGCTTTTTGTTGATCTTAATGAGTTAATCTATTCCATAGTTAAGTTTATTGATAATAGCTATATTCCAATGATACAAAAAGGGCAAATTCTCATCAAGTTGAAGATTAGAGATTGTAATGACATCTCATACATATTTTATGTGCTAGATATAAAGAGCAATCTACTCAACTTAGGCCAATTGGTTGATAAAGGGGTATAATATAAAATCACGTGATAATTAAATCTTATTCATGAGAAAGGTACACTCATTCTTAAATCTCCTTTAATAATGAAAAGATGTTTTGAGTTGATATTGCTACTAATTTGTATACTTGTCTTAGTGTTGTTATGAAAAATGAATCTTGATTATAACATCTTCATTTTAGTCATCTAAATTTTTATAGTTTAAAGTTACTTACACAAGAAACGATGGTGCAAGCTTGCTTAAGATGCATCATTCTAATCAAATTTATGAAGTTTGTATTCTTGCAAAACATAGAAAATAGCCTTTATGATAGGGAATTGACGTACAAATCAACCATTTTAGTTCATTCACTTTGATTTTTGTGGTCATATAAGTGTTTTATTGAATGACAACAATAGGTATTTTCTTACCTTCATTGATGATTTCACAAGGAAGACATAAGTTTATTGCATGCAAAGGAAGTCTAAGGTGTTTGATTATTTTAAGAGTTTAAGGCTTATGTTGAAAGACAAAGTGAATATTATGTTGAAAGGCTTATATTAAAATTCTATAAATTGATGAAGGGGTTGAGTATATCCTTAATGAGTTCAAGGAGTATTTTGAGGCACATGGAATAAGACATGAAATCACAATTCTCTATACTCCACAACATAATAGAATTGCTAAAAGTAAAAACAGATCAATTATGAATATGACAAGAAACTTGTTAAAGGCTAATAGAGTACCTAATTCCTTTTATGCAAAAGTTGTTTTGTGTTTTTGTTTATTTATTGAATACATCTCCAAAAACCAATATTCAGAATGTCAATCCTAAAAAAGTATGGAGTGGTTTCAAATATAGTATGAGACAACTCAAAGTGTTTAGTTTTATTACTTACACTCACATTCTAATAGAGACAAGGACAAAGATACAAGATTATGGAGTAAAGACAATCCTTTTTGACATATAAAGAATGGCTATAAGTTGTTCAATCCTATAACAAAGAAAATGATTATAAGCATAGATATGACCTTTGTTGAAGATAAAGCTTGGCATTTTGATGCTAAGGAGTAGAATAACTCTTAGAGACATCCAATTGCTATTTTAAGAGAAGTGGATACTCAAGCTATAATCCCTAATGCAAATGGGGAAGTTTCATTAGTTGTTAAATAAAATACCATACCACAAGCTTCCCAAAAGAATGGAAAATTAAGGAGAAATCACCAAACATTAGTTATATTGTTAGATTATGAGGTGATTCCTAAAAATACCACTAATAATGATAGAGATTCGATATATTTTGTTGTGTTTGCAAATTATGAACATGTATCATATCATGAGGCATTTCAAGATACAAAGTGGGTGATTACCATAAAAGAAGAAATTAAAGCAATTCAAAAGAATAATATATAACAACTTATTAAATTCTACGAGGTTAGGAGACTATTAATGTGAAGTAAGTCTTCAAGATTAAGAAGTTAAAGTACAAGTTTAAAAAGAATAAGCCATTAAAGTATAAAATGTTTATTAAATAAAAGCAAATGTTGATATTAAGAGTATTACCAAATTAGAATTAAGGGAAAATGTTAAAATTAATCCAAATTAGGCGTTACTTAGAATTTTAGTAGAAGTCATATTAATTTAGTCTAGTTTGAGTATAAAGAAAGAAATCATTATGCACAAATAATGATGTATATGATTTTTTTAATAATCCATAATAATATCTCATAAAGACCTTCCTGTTAATTTTAAAATAGTAATATGTACATAATCATAAGATAACAAGAAATAAATAATGTATGTAAAACACATATTATTGAGCTCAGAGTGTCAGTGCAATCATAAATCATCATTATAACCAAGCCTCATTTTGAGAACATACTCTTTAAATAACTTTAGTTGTATTCCTTTCATCAAAGGATTTGCTCTAATGAGATCCATACTAATGTGCTCAATAGACACTCTTTATTTCTAAACCTCCTTTTTAATCAATATTTGTCACCTTTTAAGTATTTGTCATTTTTGGAGAAGAATACTATTATGAAATAAATCTTCAGTAGCTTGGTAATGATATCGACAACCTTAAATCCTTAAATAAAATTTCACAACCACAATGTATGAATTATGGCTTTAAAATATGCCATAAACTTTGCTTCTATGATGGATGAAGTGATGATAGACTACTTTACACTTTTCCATGATATTGCTCCTTTAGCTAAAAAGAAGAGATAACCAAAAGTGGACTTTTTGCTATCGAGGCATCTAACAAAATTTAAATCTGAATATCCATTCTTTTAAATGATTAGATTTTTTGTACATGGGCATATAATCTTTTCTTCCTTGTAGGTACCACATCACTTTCTTTGCAACTTTCTAATAATCCATTCAAAGGTTACTTTAATATTTGCCTAGCATTATAACCATGAAACTAATTTTGGTCTAGTACAAGTTTGTAGATACATCAAGCTACTAACAATAGAAGCATATAAAATAGATTCCATTTCCATATGTTCTACATCAATTTTGGAACATTGCACAAGACTAAATTTGTCACCTTTTTGTATAAGAACAAGTTCAGGTGAACACTTATTCATATTGAATTTCTCTATAATCTTTTCATTATAACATTATTAAGACAATCCTCAAAGTCTTTTTGATGTATCATAGAGTATTTCTATTTCTATCACATATGAACCCTCTCCCATATCTTTCATTTCACAATTCTTTGAGAGAAAATCTTTAGTCTCACATAATATGTTTAAATTATTAATAGTAAGCAAAATGTCATTAATATATAGGACTAAAAAGATGAACTTACTTCCATTAATCTTTTGGTCAATATGGCAATCAACAATATTTTCCTTAAACCCAAAAGATGTAATGATATCACTAAACTTAAGATACCATTGTTAGAAAGCTTGTTTCAATCCATATATTGAACTTTTGAGTCCACACCATTTGATCCTTACTTTCCATGGACAAACCTTCAAGTTGATCCATGTAAACTTCCTCTTCAAGACCTCCACCACAAGAAGTAGTTTTCACATTCATCTAGTATAACTTTAAGTCACACTGAGCCATTAATGTCATAACTATTCTTAATGAATCTTTCTTTAAGACTAGAGAAAAAGTCTTTGTGTAATCAATGCCACCCTATTGAGTATTACTTTTAGCAACAAGTCTACCTTTATATCATTCAATATTACAACTTGAGTCATGTTTTGTCTTAAAGACCCATTTACAACCAACTCTTTTGCATCCTTTTGGCAATTTGACAATATCTCAAACATTATTTCTTTCCATGGATTTCAACTTATCCTTCATTGCATCAATCCATTTAATAAATTCAATACTTTTTATGGCTTGTGAAAATAAAACTCGATCCTTATTAATTCTAACATTAAAATTTGACTTTTGTAAATAAACCACATAATTATCCATTATAACTAATCTTTTTTCTCTTTGAGATCTTCTTAATGCTATTTGTGATTCATTGGTTAGTTATAAGTTAGCTCATTCTGGGAATGTCTCTTCATCCAAATATTTTTCAATGTAGGGAACAACATTTGGCATAATAATGAATGAAGGAACTATTATGAGTAAAGAAATATTTACTATAATTTCTTTTATATCCATCTTTTAAAGTTCATTACTTCCATTAATTTCACCATTTTCAATAAACCTTGCATCACCAATTTTTACAATTATGATATTATGGTTTAAGCAATAAAATATGTACCTTTTAGACTTCTTTAAGTAACCAATAAAGTAAACACTAAATGATTCAAGAGTTTAACTTCTTTTCATATTGATTATAAATTCTTGCTTTTGCTCGGTAACTCTAAATATATAGGTGCTATAAACTACATTTTTGTGCTATCCACTATTCAATAAGAGTACATTAAATTATCTTATAAGGAATCCTATTTAACAAATAATTTATGGCTTTTAATATGTACATCTATAAGGATTTGGGTAGATAGGAGTTACTCATCATGCTCTTAACCATATTCATTGATGTCTAATTATGCCTTTATGTCCTACCATTTTGCTAAGGTATGCTAGTCATAGTATACTATGTACATATGCCATAACTTTTGAAGAATTTTACAAATGGACCTAAACACTTCTCTGATTCATTGTATTTATCATAATATTTACCACCTCTATCAGATCTTACCATTTTTACCTTTTTGTCTAATTTCCTTTCAATCTCCTTTATGTATACATCAAGGGAATCTAAAGATTAAGATTTTTCATGACATAAATAAACATAACCATAATGCAAAAAATCATCTATAAAGGTGATGAAATTTTTGTCTTCATTAAGAGCTAAAGTGTCAAAAGGTTCACAAATATCAATGTGTATGATTTCAAGAAGTTGGGTGCTTTTTATGGCCACTTTCTTGTTATGTTTGGTTTGCTTAACCTTAATGTAATAAAAAATGTTTCAAGATCAATAAAATCTAGATTCAAAAGAATGTTATTATTTACCAATCTTACTAATCTTTCTTTGGTTATATGACCTAACTACTTGTGTCACAAGTGAGCAAAATTTTTATTTATCACACCACGCTTAAATCTAACATTGTGATGCACATTGAGTAAGGATTTGGAAAAAATATGATCAATTTTCAGTATATATATAAACCATTAGTAAGAATACTTGAATCAATCATACTAGTATTCTTATATAAACTAAAACTATCATATCTAAATTTAACATTTATTTCAAAACCATCCAATTTAGAAACTAAAATAGGGTTTCTTCCAATTAAAAGTACATAAAGAGTTAGTAATAAGTCTAAATGATAGTCAATATCCAAGACGAAATGATAAGCCCCTATGCCTTCAATTAAAGCCTTCATACGATTTTTGATAAAGAGAAAATCTTCAATTAGATTTATGGTTTGGATCATAATGAATCCCTACATCATATTGGATACATAATTAGTAGCCCCTAAATCTAGTCATTAATTATTATAAGGAATTTTAATTAAATTTGATTTGAAACATACTAAGGCATTAAATTTATCTTTCTTCTCAAACTAAGTCTCATGCTTCAAATAATCTTTTTGATAATGTCTAAGCTTCTTATAAAAGTGACACTTGTCACCCTTTCATTCCTTCTTTCCAACTTGAGGAGTAGAATTAGGTTCTTTCCTTTTCTTGAGTTAATGAGTTTTCACGTTCATTCCTTTCCTATCCTTCTTACCCATGAGATTAATGGAGCAATGTTTATAATTTCTTAATCTTGTTTCCTCCTAAACAAGCATACTGGTCAATTTATTAACATTTCATTTATCATTTATAATGTTGTAATTAATTTGAAATAGCTCATAATAAAAAAGTAATGAGTCCAAGATGAACTGTAGCAAGAAAAAAGATGATGCAAAAAACCCCAAAAAAACGTGACTGAGGGACTTAACGTATACAAGGAATTAAAGAATATCCAAGAAGGCTAAATCAAACTTTAATAACACAAACCCCAGACCCAATATTCAAAGGAACATAAACCTAAGGTATTTAAGAAGAATAAAAGCATCATACTCCAGAAAAGAAGGGAATTAGAAATGATAAGTTGAGTTAAACGTCACAAGAAAAGGTAAAAGAAGTGGCTAAGAGAGCCAACACACGTAAGGAATCAAAGAATATTAAAGAAAGCTAAATCAAACTCTAATAACACAAATCCTAGACCCATTATTCAAAGGAATACAAACCTAGGGTATTTAAGAAGAATACGGACGCTACACTCTAGAAAAGAAAGGAATTAAAAGTGATAAGTCAAGTTTAACGCCACAAGAAGAGGTACTTCTTGATAAGTTCCTTAGTTCTTAAAAAAACCAAAGGAGAAAACCCTCACTTTTTATTTCTCTCAAAATTATTTGATTTTCTAGAGTTTGCAAAGAGGTCCTTATTTATAAGCTAAGATAACAATCCTAAAAAGGCATAAATTCCTATTTAGGACAGATCTTTATTTAGGACAAGCTCTTATCTAGGACAAATTCTTATACAAAAAGCTTTCACTTTTATAACAATCACTTATTTAGTAGTGAATGCATTACATTACCTTGGCTCATTAAGTACTTTAATCATATTAATAAGACCTTGACTTTTTTTCAAGTTTGAATTCACACAATTTGTAGTTTGGTTGGCCTAAATGGACATGTCCTCAATAAGCCCATTTAGTACTTCTTTCATCTTTTTGGCTCTAGCTCACGTAATTGGACCTTCTAGAATGTGTAATGGACCTCTTGCATCCTATAAAGCCTTCCATGCATCACTTCTAAGCTTTTTATCATTCCCTTCTCCTATAAAGGATTAGTCCTTGAATCATTAACTTCATCAAAAGGGAAAGATCAAAAACATTAAATGTTACACTTACATTATACTTATTGGAAAGGTCCAACTTATAGGTATTGTCATTAATTTGTGCTACTACTTGAAATGGATCATCTCCTTTAGGTTATAGCTTTGAACACCTCTGAGTTGGGAACCATTCCTTATAAATAAGCACTCAAACCTAATCACTAGATTTAAACACCACCTTCTTTTAACCTTTATTAACATGGGATGCATATTGCTCAGTTCATTTTTCAATATGTTGCCACACCTTCTCATGTAATTCCTTCACCATGTCAACCTTGCATTCACCATCTAAGTTAGCATACTCATCAATATGTACAATCACCAAATCCAAAGGAGTCAAAGGATTAAAACTATATACAATTTCAAATGAAGAGTAACTAGTAATAGAAAAAACACTCATATTATATGCAAACTTGACATGCGGTAAATAATCTTCCCATGTGTTCAAATTCATTTGAATAATAGCACACAAAAAAGTAGAAAGAGTTTAATTAACCTCCTCAGTTTGTCTATCAGTTATGGATGACAAATAATTGAAACAATAACTTAATGGAGCTACTTCATTAGTTTTATGGCATAGGATAAAATGTGTCATTTTTGAAAATTTATCAACAACAACAAATACAGAATCTCTATCCATTTTTATTACAACAACCATAATACAAAGTCCATAGATAAATCAATCTAGGGATGGCTAGGTATGGGTAAAGGGATATACAAGCCATAGGGCAAAACTCTAAATTTAGTCTGTTCACATGTTATGCATTTCTCATATACCTTTTCAACATCTCGTTTCATATGTGGCCAAAAGAAATGTTTAGTTAAGACATTTAAGATTTTCTTAACTCTAAAATAACCCATTAGACCACCCCCATGACCTTCTCTCATAACCAATATAAATGATTTTCCCTAAATAGGAAACCTTAATGCTTATAAAACTTCTTAAAGGCTAACTTCTCATATGCTCCATACATATTAACAAAGTTATGATCTTCCACATATAAATCTTTTGTATATTTAAATCCTAATAATTTTGCAGTAAGTGTAGAGATAAGGGCCTATCTACGAGATAATACATTAGCTACTATATTTTCCTTACCTTGTTTATATTTAATGATGTAGGGAAAGGTCTTAAGGAATTCAATCCACTTGGCATGTCTTTTGTTCAACTTTCCTTGTCCCTTCAAGTGCTTCAAGGATTTATGATCAATATGGATGACAAACTCCTTAGGCCGAAGGTAGTGTTACCTTGTCTCTAAAGCCTATACCAATACATACATTTTTTTATCATAAGTAAGATAATTAAGGCTTACTCCATTTAGCTTTTCACTCCACTTAGCTTTTCATTAAAGTAGGCAATTGGGCACCTTTCTTGCATCAAAATAACTACAATGCCAATACTTGAAGCATCACACTCAATGTCAAAAGTTTTTGCAAAATTAAGTAAAGCAAGTAAGGGTACAAAACTTAATTTTTCCTTAATATAATTAAAAGCCTTGCCTTGATCACTACCCCACTTAAGACCCATGTTCTTTTTGATAACCTTAATTAGTGGTATAGCCATGGTACTAAAGTCCCTAACAAAGTATCTATAGAAACTAACTAGACCATGAAAGTTACACACATCACTAATTGACTTAAGTATAGGTCAATCACGAATTGCCCTAACTTTTTCCTTATCAACCTCAATACCTTTAATACTTACAACATAACAAATAAATATGATCAAATTAGTACAAAAGAAACATTTGTTGAAGTTAGCATACAATTTCTTAAAACATAAAATAATTAAAACAAAACGTAAATGATCAAGATGTTCTTCTAAGTTTTTGCTATAAACCAAAATATCATCAAAATACACAATTACAAATTTACCAATGAATGGATACAAAACATAATTCATAAATCACATAAAAGTGCTTGGTGAATTAATGAGACCAAATGACATGACAAGTCATTCATACAAACCATACTTAGTTTTGAAAGTTGTTTTCCACTCATCTTTCTCTTTCATCCTAATATAATGATATCTACTTTTCAAATCAATTTTAGAAAAGACACATGAACCATGCAATTCATCTAACATGTCATTTTAGGTATGTGGTGATGATACTTTATAATGATTTTGTTGACCACTTAACAATCAACACACATCCTCTAAGTCTCATCCTTTTTGGGCATAAGTAGGATAAGAACCATATAAGGACTCATGTTTTCCCTTACATATCCTTTTGATATAAGTTCCTTAACCTACCTTTAGAGCTCTTTTATCTCCTTGGGATTACTCTTATATTGGTCAATTTGGAATGGATGCACTAGGGATAAAATCAATTTTATACTCAATTCCTCACTTAGGTGGCAATCCATTTAGGACATCCTTAGAGAATACATCTTTAAATTCATGTAAATGAGAAATAACAACACTAGGTAAAGATGGGTCAAACTTCCTCGTGTTTTTTCCTCTTTTTTCTATTCACTCTCATTTTTAATCCTTAATTGATCCCCATAAACTTGTTAAGGTGATAATGGTACAAGAGTAATAGATTTTTCATTCATTATAAAAGGAATATCAATTCTTGAAGCTATCATGCATAACTCGCCTATCAAATTGTCATAGCCTTCCTAATAGAAGATGGCCCACATGTATGGGTACAACATCACATAAAACCTCGTCATGATACCTTCTAATAGAAAGTGATGCGAGCATTTGCTTGTTTACCCTGACTTCACCACTTTCATTCAACCATTAAAGCTTATATGGTGTAAAATGCTGCATAATTGGTAAATTCAACTTTTTACCATAATTATGCTAGCTATATTAGTGCAACTCCCATTATCAATAATCATACTACATATTTTATCATTGATGAGATTGCTTATATGAAAGATGTTATCTCGTTACACCTCATTTTCTTCCTTCACTTACACATTTAATGCTCGCCTTATAATGAGAGCTACTTCATTATCCAAATACTTCTCTTCATCACTTTCACCCTCCAATGATGGCACAGAATCATCTTCTCATTCACTTGTAGTTTCAATATCATCGTTACCTCTCAAGATCATTGCACACTTATTTGGACATTGAGATGCAATCTAACCCCTTCCCAAACACTTAAAACATTTAACATCTCTATTTCTACTTGGATGGGGATAGGAATTACTTGCCTTCTTTCTATAACCCATATTCTTGCTCTTAGATAGCTTGACTTTAGACTTATAATTGGCCTTCTTATCTCTTTTACTCCAATTTGGATTCCAAGAGGAGCTACAACCTGAATTTTGCCCAAATTGTGTGGAACCCTTTTGTTTAAGTTGTCTTTCAACTTTCATTACCATGTACACTATGCCTTTTAATTCCACATAATGTTGCAACTCAACCACATTAGCTCTATCTTTATTTAGCCCTTATAGAAATCGAGTCATGGTTGCCTCTCTATCTTCTTCAACATTTACCCTAATTATGGCAACCTCAATCTCCTTGTGGTAGTCCTTCACACTTTTGGTGCCTTGAGTAAGCCCTTGTAGCCTTTGGTACAAATCCTTGTAATAGTAATTAATGATGAACCTCCTTCTCATGATTTCTTTCATTTCCTCTCAAGTATCAATAGACCACTCACAATTCCTTCTCCTAGTTAAAACAAGTTGATCCTACTAAATAATAGCATAATCAGTAAATTTCACGGTAGCAAGCTTTACCTTTTTCTCTTCGGAATAGTTATGGCAATCAAAAACCAATTTAACCTTCTTCACCCATTTTAGGTACACATCAAGATCATTTTTACCTTAGAATAGAGGAATTTTCATTTTAATACTACCTAAATCGTGGTCATAGATGTCTTGCCTCTCAAAATCTCTTTGATCCCTTTTATTATTGGCAGTTCTAACTATACTAGTTTGATCATCAAATTCATCATCTTCTATATCATTTTCATGGTCATAGCCTTGTCTCATTTTCCTTCTTGCATTAGGAACCTTATAATCCTCATGGCTCCTTTGTAACTTTGTTATTGTATTAGTTTGCTCTTCCATCCTTTCCCTCATATCATCAAATCTAGTATCTATGCACTCAAATTGTTGTTGTATAACTTTGATTATAAAGGACACATCACTAACTCTCTTCCCAACTACACCTTTGTATATGGAAGTCATAGTATTACTTCTATACAAAATGATTATGATACCTTATATAATACTCCCTCATATGTTTCACCTAAAAAAGGTTATCACACTCCTTCATATTTTACACTTTTTATGACTTTTTCTTAAAATGAACTTACACTCTTGCTTTTTACCACTTAAATTTCCCTTTTTAACTCTTTAAAGAACTAAACAAGCTAAATCAAAGGGATTGATTTTGAACAAAATAAGGTAAATGGGGTAGAATTAAACTAAATGAAGAATAAGGAGTCAAAAAAAAATAGAAAAAGGATATTAAAGCAAACAAATTTAATGAACTAGACTCACATAAATCAAGATAAAGGGTTAAATATAAAAAACCAACTTGGATGATATAATAAGAAAATAGATGGTAGAATTAGAGTTGAATAAGAAAACTATATTATTATTGTACCCAATTTGATCAAACTGTTTAACTTCAATTAATAATTTGAATTCAATGTTGTTTTCTTATTCCTTTTTTTTCTTTGTTTTTTTTTTTCACTTAACACAAAACAATAGTAGAATACTTAGAGACAATAAATGGAATTGGATATAACATGTCTTAATAATTATGATCTCAATCAAAAAGCAAAGTAAGAAGTATTGAAAATGGATAAATTAGTTCATTTAAATGATAATTTTCTTAATAAACAAACTAAATAGAAATAAATAAATCATAAGGTAGCAAATTGAAGAATTAATTGATCCAACCTAATTTAGAGTCAATTTCTGATACCAACTAATGTGAAAAATCCTAAAAAGACATGGTTAATGGACCTAACGTATGCAAGGAATCAAAGAATACCTATGAAAGCTAAATCAGACTTTAATAACACAAGCCTCATACCTAATATTCAAAGGAAAATGAACTTAGGGTATTTAAGAAAGATATGGATGTCACACTCAAGAAAAAAAAGAGAATTGGGAATGATAAGTCGAGTTTAAAAATACAAGAAGAGGTACTTCTTGATAAGTTATTTAGTTCTCGAAAGAACTAAAGGAGAAAACCCTCACTCTTTATTTCTTTCAAAATTGTCTAATTTTCCAAAGATTATAAGGAGGTACCTATTTATAGATTAAGATAGCAATCATAAAGATGCATAAATTTCTATTTAGGGAAAATCCTTATCTAGGAAAAATTCTTATACAAAAAGCTTCAACTTTTATAATAATCACTTATTTAAGATAAACTTTTATTTAACAGTGAATGCTATTATATAGTTTTGGCCTATGAAGTACTCAAATCATATTAATAAGGTTTTGACTTTCTTTCAAACTTGAATTTGCACCATTTGTAACCTGGTTAGCCTAAATTTCCTCAATTAGCCCATTTAGTACTTCTTTTATTTTTGTTAACTCTAACTCATGTTATTGGATTTTCGGGAATATACAATAAGCCTCTTGCATCCTTTGAAACCTTCCACGTATCATTTCCAAGCTTCTCATCAAAAGAGTTCTCTACTATCAATCCCATGATATTAAGTCTTACTATAATGTTAGTTATGTCATTGATGTGCTCTTACATAGTTTGCAACCCAGTAAACTTCATGGTCGTGAACTCTACTATTAGAATGCTAGTAAGTAACTTATCTGTAGAGTGAAAACATTCTTCCATAAACTAAAAATATTCTTTTGCACTTTTTATTTATGGAATGATTATCTTAATGTTGTTAGCAATAGTCATTTTTAAAAACATAAAGTTTATCCTGTTGCTTTGTTCTCATGCTTTATATTGTAACTTCTTGGACTCACTACTTAAATCAAGAATAATAGCAGACTTGTTTGTCACTAATGCCAAGTCAAGGTTTATAACACCTAAGTGGAAATTGACTTGTTCATGCCATTTAGAGAAGTTTAATCCATCAAACACAACAACAAATCAAGTATGCGAGTGAATAAAAATAGCTACGCAATCATAAATGCTCATAAGTAATTATAAATCAGATTCAATCAACAATTCGAATTTATAATAATTCTCTTTTGAGAGATATTATAATACACTTATTATAAGTAAATACCATGTTAAAACTTAATGGATAATTAAGTATTTTTAAATTAAATACATTTGATATTTTTGGATAAATAAATATATTTAACAAAATATTAATATGCCCTAATTATATTATTAATCATAGAATAATGATTTACCTTAAGGTGAATCCAATGGTTTTATTAATTAGTATCATTTTACTCAATCACTTTCATTCATAGGTATTTTGTTAAAATTAGGGATAAATAACTATTTATGTGTGTCTTTAAATATACCAGTTTGGTCATTTCAATGACTAACAAACTATAATAACAATATATTTATTTGACTAATTTAATGGCCATCACACCATATCAAAAATATGTATATAAACACAACACTATTTGAAAGAAATTGAACTATTTCAAAATGCATGCACAAATACATGTCCATTATGTCCATATGGCAAAAATGATTCGGCCTTAAATTAGCCAAACTAATTTCTTCTACCTGTATGTCTAATATTATAGTAAAATTGAAAATCTTTTCTTTTTGTTATTATTATTCATTATAAAAGTTAAATTGTCATGTAAGTCAATCAATTTCTTATGCAAAACCATAATGGCTGAGCTAAATTAACAATTTCAAGCGATTTTCTTTAAGATCTATAAAGGTCAAAGGGATTTTTCTTTTTATTTAACATAAAAGCTAAGCTTGCCAAATTAGCAATTTTCATGCAATGTAATATGATCGAGCAAATCAATTTTGGTTATAGGAAAACTAACCATAAATATAAAATCTTATTATTTTTCCTTCAATTAAAAAATAACCATAAATTAAGTATGTGGTTTGTTATTCATATAAGAAAATATTTAATTGCTAAATGCAAATTTTTATACTACTTGTTAAATTATTTAATAAAAATATCATTATTAAATATTAATTTTAGATTTTAAAATTAATTATTTTCATATAAACAACACAATAAATAATATATCTAAATTTATGGAAAGCAAAACCATCAATAAGACTAAAGAGCTTAATTTCTCTCTCTTAATTTTTATTGTAATTATATGATTTTAAATGAAATTTTTATATATATTAAAAAAGAAAAAAGTAGTCATATATATATATATATATATATACACATACACAAATAATTATATGGTTTAAATTAGGTAAGTCCATTAATATTCAAATCAAAAATCAAATTTATAGTTTTTAATAATACAATGATATACAAATTTTTTTTTACTAATTAAATTATATTATGATTGATTTTTTAATAAAAATATTATTAAAAAATATTTTTATACCAGTAATTAAAAATATTCTAACAGATTAAAGAAAATATACTATGGAAATTATGATTTGCCCAATGGGCAAACGAATGGTTCAAAGAAATCGAGTGTTAGACGTGGTGGTCGTTCTAGAGTGGCCAAAGCCCCTTGCAATTACAAAACACATCTCAAGTAAACTTGGAAGCATTCATAAGGGGCTCCCTTGCATTGAAGGCAGTGAAAGCCTTCACGCGCTAACACACCATTAATCATTGTTTGCTTGCATGTAGAGGAAGTCATGTAGAATCCATCATCAATACATGACTAGGGGCTAAATGATTTGAGTTGTAGGCAGTAACTCTTTCAACATGTTTGATTGCTATACAAAACAAGTGACACGTGGTCATATCTTATACACTGTGTCAACGCATCAACTAAGTTCGTGGACAACAACTAAAACAAAAAAAAAAAATCTCTTCTGTTTCAACCCTTGCCGATACTGCTTCAGATATGGTATACACCAGTGGATGATATACTTCAGCGAACACAATCGGACCGAAATGTCACTTAACCAAAGGCCCAAGACTCATTGGCGCCACTTTCATTTGGCATACTTTTTGACCAAACTAAGAGTCTTATGCGCAAAATGGCGTACCTGTCCTCGGCTTCTCGCAAGTTACGAATGTATCGATACCATACGTTACATGGCCCATTGGCAACATGTATAACAAACTGCTATCTTATCCAAGCATTAGATAAATAATATGGAAAGCAGTTGCGTGCAAATCTTGAAGGTTACGGCCAAATTAATGATTCCAATATGTGCCATATGAATGATGAAAGTTATATCGATTAATAACTCGGTTACACAAATGCAGTGCACCCGTTGTTCTTGGCATTATTTAGATAGCCTAACTTGGTGGTCAATTTAGGACATGACAGAAGGAAACAAAATAGGAGGGTACCATACTTAATTCCCCCTATGATACAATGGT
The DNA here is from genome assembly GCA_020883675.1 of Bruguiera gymnorhiza. Lineage (NCBI taxonomy): Eukaryota > Viridiplantae > Streptophyta > Magnoliopsida > Malpighiales > Rhizophoraceae > Bruguiera > Bruguiera gymnorhiza. Next base: position 251,343 of record JAIRCJ010000104.1, read on the forward strand.
CTACGAAGCACTACAGGCGATCACTTTTTTGGCCCTTGTACTTCATGCCTGAGGTTTGATTCATGTCGCCTGTGAAGTTTGCTCTGTCTCAAACAACTTCAACACTAGATGCATCTCCGCAATCGGGGGTGGCTGCCCTTCCGACGCTCGGTCCTTGCCGAACTTCTAGCACAAGGTGTTGGTCCACATCTTTGACATGCTCCACCTTACGTTTAAGCGGATTGAGGTGACCCATAAGAAGTTCCCTAGACCATGTGGCGCCATGATTCATAATCAACCTCCACGACAATTCCTTCATCTATAACGTCCTCTCTTTGCTTTTAGTCTTGCAGCGCTCATATACAGACAACAGTGACTTGGGGCTGCCATCCTTCCGCTCTGCATGACAAGAACGTAAACACCCAAATATTACAACAATGAATGATGAAATTGTATACTTGCTTTGAATTCACGAAGGACGTTTAGGGAAGCTTAATACGTGTCCTTCTTTACAGCTTCAAACTGCTAGCATGAATATAAGACGTACGTTTGGCCAACCCATTATACTTCAATTTGATTTGGGGTTGCGAGCGACTCTTGGCTTATTAGGCAACCTTGATCACGTGACGATCCGTTCAAACTGGCTGAACGCCAAGTCTCATCTATACTTCTTATACGTCTCGTGTCTAATGTTTTCAATGCCGAGGACCAAAACTATACTTTGACCGTAATGATTGAATGTGATCCCTCTCCTGAGGAAAGTGCCAGTGAGTCAAATAACTTGCAACGCAATTCTTCTCACACATTGCATAGGGTAGATATTTTGAGTGTCCATTGGCCAATAAAGTCATGGTAATTGGTAGGTCTCATTGGCCTCGTCAGGTTTTATATCAATGGGGCAAGCCATGCTCACATCTTTTCCAGGGTCTGGGGGGTCAGTACATTGTCTCGTTCTACTAATTTATTTGTCCTTGCGAAGTGAACTGCTTGGAAAGCAATTTATAGTCGCAGTTGTGATGATTGTGGTGACATTGCAAACATCGCTGTCTTACACGTACATACGCCATCCCACGTGGTTTTTTGGCGTACTAAATTACCATGTTTGAGTTTTATTTACAAAGGTGTGGTATTATTTTGTTGAAAACACTTGCAATGACAAAAAGGAGGCTTCACAAGCCGATGGCCAAGCTCGTTCAGTTATGGTCGACAACCATACCTAGCCCCCTATTAGAGCAACCGGGCCAGGTGGACCCAAAATTCCACCCTGACATGATTTTGTTTAGGTTTATCTAACAAAATGGAATATTAAAGTAAGTAATCATATTCTATTAGACAAATGTAATACCAAAACCAAAAAAATGAAAATAGTACATACTAGCTATTAGGAATATATCAACATATAATGTCCCTTTCAACTATATATGCAAAATAAAATAATCAGAAATGTCTTAATTTGGATTGAATATACAACTTCTAATCCTAATTCTTTTTTCACTTTTTTTCAATTAAAAAACGAGTGAAACTTTAACTCTTTATCCTATTATTTTCCCATTTTTTGCTCATTTAAAGTGAAATTATTTCAATTTTAATGTTTTTTGTTTTTGGATTCATGCATTGCACAAAATTAAAGCTGGATGGTTTAGTTTTCTTGCATTTCACACCAAACTGTGGGTCAAGCATGCCAACACAAAGTAAGAAAATTTGGATATGGCGTACAAGTGAATTCATTACCATACAATTACAAGAAACTAACATATAAATATACATTGTTTATGTTGGTATAAAAATCTTCAACAATTTCAAAAAATAACTTAAATTTGGAAATTAGTCAAGTTATTCCCCCTTTGTCCGGAAGAGTATGAGTCATCGGGCGTTGGCCATGCTCTCTGGACTCGAACTCTACTAGTCAGACCGCATAGGATGAGATTTGTCGGTACGCCTATATCTCAGTGCACGCCTTTGTAGGTGCAATCTGAAATTGAGAAAGCTCAGAAGAATCCCCCAACTCCTGCCAGTTGACCTTACCCGTCCCCAAGTGGCACCCGATGGACGGTGTAACACGACAGTGGTTAGATCTCTATAATTGCGACCTGAAAACGTGTAGGTCTCCTTACTTACCGATCTTAGCAATTCTACCCTCAAAACAGCACAAAGGCTATATGAGGCAAATGCCAAGAGAGCACGTCGACGGTTTGTAGGCACCTAGGTGGAGCTACGTAAATGGGTAACCTCGCACTGCTCCTTCATGAATTTTTTATGGTTAGAACGATTGGTTACGTTGCTTTGGCTGCCTTGGAGGCTGAGGAAAAAGATATTTCATGAAGGTGCTCTGCCCTTGTCCATGGTCCAAATAAATAGTAGCCATAACGCTAGGAAGCCTAGCAGGAAGGAATGTTATATAATGAGAAAGAGGGGATCACCCACGAAAAATAAAGTGCGCATATGAATGTGTCACGTTCAAAATGGCAGGTGCGTATGATTACCCGGACAACATTATCGTTTCAGGTGGGTCAACTTCCCTTGGTACTTTTTTAGATGCTAGTAACATTAAATGTCCATTTTTATTAGTGCGTTATTTCAGTAATTTTATAGAAAAATAAAATGTCAAGAGTCAACAGTTACTCTTATGGGTGATAATGGGTTTTAATTTTGATTTATGACTATTAATAGAATTACCTATAAATAAGTTTATTTCAGTTTTAGAAGGACAGACTACAACGTATAAATAAATTATTGCATTACTTATAAGTATAATACAGAATTGAGACTAAAACCTCTTTTTAGAAATTATTTCTCCACAAGTCCATAGTTTGCAACCAACAATATATTTTTTTACAAATTGGTATCAGAGCCAATGGGGAGTGTAATCAATAATGTGCCGCTGTCCCGATTAATGAAGGTGAACTACGAGAATTGGAGCATCCAAATGAAAGTTCTTCACGGTTCTGTGGATTGTTGGGAGGTAGTTCAAGAAAGTTTCGAAGAATCAGAATCTACCGCAGGATATACGGCGGCTCAAAATAAGGCGTTGAAAGAAACACGATCAAAAGATAAGATGACATTATACATACTGTTCCGAGTTGTTGATGAGTTGGGCTTTGAGAAGATTGCGAGTGCAAAAACTTCAAAAGAAGCGTGGGACATCTTGGAGACTGCGTACAAAGGAGCTGACCGAGTTAAACAAGTTCACCTTCAAACTCTTCGCAACGAGTTGGAAGGCATGAAGATGAAGGAGTCGGAAGGCATGTCTGATTACATCACGCGTGTTCAAACCGTGGTGAATCAACTTAACCAAGACGGAGAAAAGTTGTCTGATGCACGGGTTGTGGAGAAGATTCTGAGGTCATTAACTGACAGTTTCGAGAATGTGGTATGTGCCAAAGAAGAGTCAAAGGATATAGCAACGTTCATGGTCGACAAACTTGCCGATTCCCTTATGGCACATGAATATCGTAAGAAGAAGAAGGAGGAGACACTTGAGCAGGCACTTCAAACCAAAGCATCGATCAATGACAAAAAAATATTTTATTCTCAAAACTTTCGAGGTAAATGGTGTGGCCATGGTGGTCGAGGAAATAGTCGTGGTGGGAAAAGCCGCGGTCAAGAAGAGTATCATGAGGAGAAGGGGCAATCAAACCAACAGAATTGGCATGGAAGAGGACGCGGTCGTGGAAGAGGCAGTCGGTCAAATTACTCTAACATCGAGTGCTACAAGTGTGGCAAATATGGTCACTATGCGAATGATTGCAATTCTGATAAGTGTTACAATTGTGGAAAGGTGGGGCATTTTGCAAAAGAATTTTGAGTCGAGAAAAAGGTAGAAGAGACAACCAACCTAACCACAAAAGATGAGGTGAAAGAAGTTTTTCTCTTAATGGCATATAACAAAGTCAACACCGACAATGACACAGTGTGGTACCTCGACACGGCTGCAAGCAACCATATGTGCGGGCATGAGCATTGTTTCAAAGAGATGCGAAAGGTTGAAACTGTATCTGTATCGTTTGGAGATGGCTCGAAGGTTGAGGTCAATGGCCAAGGTACGATTTATTATTTACAAAAGGATGGTTTAGTTGGGTCAATCCAAGACGTGTACTACACCTCAAGAGCAACATTTTAAGTATGGGGCAACTCATGGAGAAAGGTTATTCGGTTTTTATGAAAGACAGGATATTACTATTGAAAGACAAGCAAGGGCATTCAGTCGCTTAAGTTGAAATGGGGAGAAATCGGATGTAGAAACTAAATTTGAGAAGTGTATGAGAAAATGTTTGCAAGTCAACGTAGAACATGTTGGCAAAGAAGAACATGGTGCACAGATTACCAAACATGGAATACGAGGGAAAATTTTGTGAAAAATGTGTGCTCGAAAAGCATGCGAGAATGTCGTTTCAAAATAAGGCAGAATATCGGGCTAAGCAACCTCTCGAGTTGATTCATTCCAACATATGTGGACCAATCACCCCCGAATCTTTTAGCGGCAAAAGGTATTTCATTTCCTTTATTGATGATTTCTCACGAAAAACTGGGGTTTATTTTCTGAAAGAAAAATCAGAGGCGTTCGAGGTGTTCAAAAAATTCAAAGTGCTGGTGGAAAAGGCAACCGGTAGACACATCAAATCTGTACGATCCGATAGAGGTAGCGAGTACACTTCGATGGTTTTCATGGAGTATTGTGAGGAGCAAGGCATAAGGCGATTTCTAACTACACCATACTCTTCACAACAAAATGGTGTGACCGAGAGGAAGAACTGGACCATTCTCAACATGGTTCGGTCAATGCTCAAGAGCAAGAAAATACTGAAGGAATTTAGGCAGAAGCTGTGCAATGCATCATCTATGTTCAAAATCGATGTCCACATGCGAAGTTGTATGATCAAACACCACAAGAGGCATGAAGCGGATAAAAATTGGCAGTCTTTCATCTCAAAGTATTCGGTAGTTTGGCCTACGCACATGTGCCGGATCAGCGAAGAACAAAGCTTGAAGACAAAAGCAAAAGATATATTTTTACTGGGTATGATGAGAAAACAAAAGGATATAAGCTATTCGACTCGATAAGTAAGAAAAATTTAGTGAGCCGTGATGTACAAGTTCATGAAGCAAATGAGTGGGATTGGAATAAAGCAACAGAGGGTATCATCAAAGTTGGAGAATCATCAACTGCTATATCAACAACCATACTAGAAAATTCTGAAACTATTGATGATGAAGATGAACCACGACAACCCAAAATGCGAAGTTTACAAGATTTGTATGATTCGACAAATGAGGTACACCTTGTATGTCTTTTGGTGGATTCCGAGAATATAAGTTTTTGAACAGGTAGTGCGAGACAAGAAGTGGCAAACTGCCATGGATGAGGAGATTGAAGCAATAGATCGCAACAACACATGGGAGTTAGCAGAATTGCCGAAAGGAACTCAGCCCATTAGTGTCAAGTGGGTGTTTAAGAGAAAGATGAATGCTCAAGGGGAGATAGAACGGTATAAGGTGAGACTTGTAGCAAAGGGATACAAGCAAAAGGCGGGAATCGACTATAACGAGGTGTTTGCTTCCATTGCAAGAATGGAGACAATCAGATTGCTCATTTCACAAGCGGCTCAATTCAAATGGCTGATATTACAAATGGATGTCAAGTCGGCATTCCTGAATGGTGTGCTTGAAGAAGAAGTTTATATCGAACAATCACCTGGGTACATGAAAATCGGAGAAGAAAAGAAGGTGTTGAAATTGAATAAGGCACTTTACGGGTTGAAGCAAGCACCGCGGGCGTGGAATACTCATATCGATACATACTTCAAGGAGAACAGGTTTGAGCAATGTCCCTACGAACATGCCTTTTATGTGAAGAAGAGTGGAGGTAATATGTTATTTGTTGCTCTTTATGTTGATGACCTCATTTTTATGGGGAATAATAATGAAATGATACAAAAGTTCAAGAGCACAATGACACGGGAATTCGAGATGATAGATTTGGGCTTGATGAAGTTTTTCCTTGGTCTGGAGGTAAGACAAGGAAAAACGGGTATCTTTGTATCCCAAGAGCATATACAAAGGAGATTTTGAAGAAGTACAAGATGAAGTCTTACAATCCGGTTTCAACACCAATGGAACCGGGTGCAAAACTCTAAGTTTGATGGAGAAGAATGAGTCAATGCAAGCAAATATCGGAATTTAGTGGGAAGCCTTCGCTATCTCACATGCACAAGGCCTGACCTCACATTAAGTGTCGACATTGTAAGTCAGTTCATGGAGGAGCCAATTTTATTCACATTGGAAGGCATTGAAACGAATCCTACGGCACATCCAAGGTACAGTGTCACTCGGGTTATTCTATACAAATGCGGCAGATTACAAGTTGGTCGGGTACTTCGACAACGATTGGTGCAGAGACTTGGACAATCGGTGCGGAGACTTGGACGATCGGAAAAGCACATTGGGTTATGTGTTTTTTATGGGTGACACGGCGTTTACCTGGCTTTCAAAGAAGCAACCGATCATAACACTCTCGACATGTGAAGCTGAATATGTGGCAGCATCTTTGTGTGTACGTCATGTGATATAGCTCAAAAATTTGTTGGGCAAGTTGGAGCAACAACAACTCGGTGCGACTGTGATACGAGTTGACAACAAATCAGTAATTGAGTTGAGTAAGAACCCGGTGAATCATGAGAGAAGCAAGCATATTGATGTTCGTTTTCACTTCATCCGAGATCAAGTGAAGGAAGGAAGTGTGGAATTAGTGCACATGGCAAGTTGAGACCAAGTCGTGGATATCTTCACGAAACTGCTACTGACGATACTTCTCGACAACTGCAAAAGATTGGTCGGCATGAAAGATGGCAGAAGCATTTAAGTTTATTGGGGAGTCTTGTTGAATAAACATTAAATGTCCGTTTTTATTAGTGTGTTATTTCAACAGTTTTATAGGAAAATGAAATGTCAAGAGTCAGCAGTTACTCTTACGGGTGATAATGGATTTGAATTTTGGTTTATGACTATTAATAGAATTCTCTATAATTAAGTTTATTTCACTTTTAGAAGGGCAGACTACAACCTATAAATAAATTATTGTATTGCTTGTAAGTATGACACAGAATCGAGAATAAAGCCTCTCTTCAGAAATTATTTCTCCACAAGTCCATAGTTTATAGCCAACAATATATTTTTTTACAGCTAGTGCATATTGTACGGTGGACTGTTTTTGGTTGGATAATTACATAAATATTTATAATTTTATTAATTTAATAAAACATCACATAATAATATATATATATATACTGTTTGTCATATAATAATATATACTTAATTTTATTTAAATAGTAAAACTTAAATTAAACTAACTTTTACTTTAATTTTAATTAATTACTAATCTAAATTAATATCAATATCTCTTTTAATTTTTATTTGATGATATTCTCAATTATAATATTTATTTCAATTTAGCAAAATTTTCATATTTCAATAATTTCATAAAAATATTAGCTACTTGATCTTTAAACTTACAATATGTTATTTCAATCTCTCATTTATCAACTTTATTTTTTAGAAAATGAAAATGAGTATCAATATATTTACTTATTTCATATGTTATTGAATTGTTAGTCAAATTAATTATAAAAATACTATCAACAAATATCTCTGTAAGACCTTTAATTAGAATATATATCTCACTTACAAATTATGTAATCAAATAGATTAACAAGTACTTGAAACTACAACTAGATACTCAACTCCATAAATTAAAAGTATAATAATAGATTATTTTTTAAATGATTACGAATAAGTAGTAGTTGCAAAGTTGAAAAAGTAATAAAAAATACTTCTAAAATTATCCAACCAACTCCTGTAAGATATATTAAACATCGTGCATATCAAATATCTCAAACTCCCTACAATCTACTTGAAATATGTATAATCAATAAATGCTTCGTTACCTTCCTTAGTCAATTTAGTGCCAACTTTTATAGGAGTTCTTATAAAATTATAATCATACATTTAAAACTTTTTTAAAAGCTTAGTAGCATATCTTTTCTAATAGATAAAGATTCTATCATCACCTTGAATCATTTCAATGCCAAGAAAATAATATATTAGGCCCAAATCTTTCATCTTAAATTCATACATCATAGACTTTTTAAAGTCTTTCATTATTTTGAGATTATTGTCTATAAAAATCAAGTCATTTTGGAAGATGGTCTTATGGAAGAAAGAACCAATAGGTTTGTTCCATACTCTAGGTGCTTGTTTTAATTCATATGGTGCTTTTTTCAGCTTATACACCTTTTCTTCACTTCCTTTCTTCACAAAACCTAATGGCTACTTGAAAAACACTTCCTCTTCAAGAATGCCATTGGAAAAAGTTGATTTCACATCCATTTGTTCAAACCCTTTTGCTACCAATCTTACTTTATATCTCTCTATTTCTCTATATGACTTCCTCCTAGTTATAAAGAACTACTTCACATCAACAACTTTATGACCTCAAGGAATATTAGCAAGCTCCTATGTATTATCTTTTCTATTGTCTTGATTTCTTTATTCATGACATTGATCCACTTTGTATCTTAAATTGTCTCATCAAACAATGCAAGTTCACAATCTACAAATATGACAAAATGTACCAATTTCTCATCATCATCAATAGCATTATTAGGGATTACCTTATAATCTTACAATATAACTAATTATTGGTGATTTCTCCTTTGTCATCCATTCTCATATGGATCTTGTGGTATTGGATTATATGCAATAATTGGTGAAACTTCCTTATGTGCATTAGGGACTGCAATTTGAGTTTCCTCTTCTCCTAAAATACCAACTGGATATCTCTAAGAGTCATTGTGCTCCTCAGCATCAAAATTTCAAACTTCATCTTCAACAAAGGTCGTATCTTTACTCATAATTACCTTTCTTGTAATATGATTGAACAACTTATATCCTTTTCTATGTAACCAAGAAAGATTCTTCTCATTTCATAATTATCTAGTTTTATCCTTGTCTCTACTAGAATGTAAGTACAAGCAATAGAGCCAAATAATTTGAAGGGCCTCACACTAAACTTGAAATCGCTTCATGCTTCTTTAAGAGTGACTCTTGAATGCTTATTGTTGGAGGTCTATTCAACAAGTAATTGGGTACTCTTTTAGCTTTTACCAAACTTCTCATTATATTCATGATTGATTTTTTTTTTCCCTTTTAGCAACTCCATTATTTTGTGGAGTGTAAGAAATTGTGACTTAATGCCTTATTCCCTATACTTCACAATACTCTTTGAACTAATTAGACATATAATCACCACTTTCATTAGTTTGTAGAATTTTAGTATGGTACTCATTCTATCTTTCAACTTAGGTCTTAAACTTCTTAAAATAACTAAACACCTTAAACTTCCTTTGTGTGCAATAAACTCACATCTTCTTGATAAAATCATCAATAAAAGTAAGAAAATACATATTATTTCCATTTGATGAAACATTTATCCAGTGAATAAGCTAGAGTAATTGTCTTGCACACCAATTCCCTATCACAAAAGGTTGTCTGCTCTATTTTGTAAGAATACGTACATCACAAATCTAATTAGGATGATATATTGTGAATGAGCTTGTCACCATATTTTCTTATGCAAACATTTTCAAACTACGAAAATTTAGATGATCAAAATGAAGATGTCACAACTAAGACTCATCTTTCACAATAGCACTAAGACAAGTATAAAACTTCAATGGCAATAATAATTCAAGACATCAAGTTCTTCACTAAAGGATATTTGAAAATAAGTGTACATCTCCCATTAATATTTAAGAGATAGTTATCACATAATTATATGTTATATCTTTTTTTAAGAAATTGGCCTAAGTTCAATAGGTTACCTTCAGATCAAGTACATAAAACATATTTGAAATATAATTATGAACTTCATTCTTTTACTTGATGAGAATTCACCCCTTTGACATTATTAGAACACTGTTATCATTAGCAAACTCGATTATGGAATGGATTAACTTGTCAAGATCAATAAAGAGCTCTTTCTTTTGGCATATGTGATTAGTGCATTGGGTATCAAGGAACCATGTATTATAATTTGACATTTCAGTGGCTGTAGTAACTATCATAAGGGTTTGATTTCCATCATCTATATCTCCTTTTTGTACATAATGAATTGTATGATTATTCTCCTTAAACCTATACTCATTAATATAATGGCCACGTTTGTGAACATTGGTTTTTCATACCTTTCTTTGCCATGACTTCTTCCTCAACCTCAACCTTTATACGTCTGATCTAACATCCTTTAGTCATTGTATTAATTGTCTCCTTCTCCATAATTATTCTAGTGACCTCCTTGACCTCAATTGTTGTAATAGTTATGATTATGTCCTCATTCTTGACCATGAAAGGAACCTTACTTCTATTTTGATTAATCACTTTAATCACCTTTGGTAAGAGCTTGACTTTGAAGTGGATGCTTTTTTGGCTTCTCAATGTGCTTCTCATTCATGTGTTTTTCATGAGCTTATAATGTGCCTATTAGTTCATCAATTGATATCTGAAACAAATCATGTGCTTATTCTATTACAACTACAATATGCTTATATCATAGTGTGAGTGTCTGGAAGACCCTTTTAACTTTCACCTAATCATTCAACTGCATTCCATAGTTTTTTATTTGATTTATCAACACAATAATTCTATTTATATAAACTAAAATAGTTTCTAAAACTTTTATTTGTAAAAGTTCAAACTGATGTCATAAGGTTTAGAGTTTTGCTTTTTTAACTTTGTCTATACCTTAGAATAATATCACCAAGATGTCTTATGTCTACTTTATTAAGGTTCCTCTTGCAATTTTCTCAAAATTTTCATTATTCACCCTTTGATGGATGAAATAAAATGTCTTTTTATCCTTTTTTTATGACACTCGATAAGTAGATCTTTGTGCTTCTATTGCATTTGTTGCAAATTTTGTGACTTTATTCTCTACAATACTTAATAATTTGTTGTAGTCAATAATACTCTTATTTGTCACACTATCAATTATAATTTTTTCCATCCAAAATGTAAACTAGAGAATTCATAATTTCCAAATCAATACCCAACTTTTTTATTTTTTTTTAGATTAGCCACTTTTTTTTTTCTTTTCTTTTTCCTCTCCTTACTTAAAAATTGAAAGCCTTTGCTTCTTTCAATACATAATAGCAACTACTAGTGATGGGAGGCAGCACCAATAAATAAGGGGGCAATAGGTTGTGCAGCACCTCCTCAAGTGGTTGGCAAATCAAATGGATGGTTGAGGAACATGGGCAACATTTGTCGAAATGGCAAGAGGAGAGGTTGGTGGCGATTGTGACCATTTTTAAGCAATATGTTAGCATGTTAGAGATGCAAGGGCATAGATCGCTAGCTGATGAGTTAGAAAATAGGGGTTTCGTGCATTGGTCATGGCTAGAAAAGGCACCTCTAGTGAAGAAAGATAGCAATTGAGCATTCAATTTTCTTTAGATTTGTTGTTTTTTAGGTGGTTTGAAAGGTGCATGAAGGCCATATTAGACTTATTGTCATCCAATGAAGTGGGAGATGGCTTCTGACAAAACAAAAGGCATTACTTGCACCAATGAGTTTTGAACCCAAGGTGTCCAAATATGTGTATATTTGTTATTTAGTAGTTGTTAGTCCTTTTGTCATCACAAGTGGTGCTTAACACTAATCAATTAAGGGTCACAAAATTGTGATTGTTGGGCATAAAACTACATTAAGAGAAATGACATAAAGCTAGATTCTAACTATTATTTGATTGATTAAATTTTAATTTTAAAAGGTACGATACTAGTTTATGTTTTAAATTTATGAAAACTCCAACAAATTGACAAAAGCTTTGATAAATAAGACATAAGAAGGATATGTTAAACTCATATTTACGAATCACCCATAATGAAATTTCAACTCAACATTTGATACACACGTCAAATTTTAAGTTCAAAAAATCAAAATACTTCATTAGTGTAATTGAAATATTATACAAATTATTTTTGTCCCAAGGTCACATAGTATTTGATATCCATAATTAAATTGGGAGGATTAGTTTTTCAAAATCTTATCAGATTTAAAAAGATATTTTATAATAAAAACCCAAATTTGTCTATTTAAATGTAATATGTTTAAGTCATGCTAATAAATTAAAAAAACTTGATTTTAAAATATTTATAAAAAAATGGCAGCACAATAATTTTAATATGTTAATCAATAAAAAAGAAAAATATAATATTGTACAGTTATTTAAGTAAATTGGTTCTACAACTTGTCAATAAAATAGTTAATTTAAAACTTATCTATTATATTATTCAGACTTATTATAATATACCTTTTATTATGTAAAAGTTCAATATGTAAAATACATTTATTTTTGTATTTTACTTTTAGAATTATAAAAAATTTGTTATGTTTTTAATATTTTAAAAATGACAAGACTTGTTAAAATATTTTCAAAATGAAAATTAGATATATTCCTTAATTTATATAGTAGTTATAAAAAGATAGTTTTTTTTTTTAATGAAAAATATCTTAAAAGAATCGTTTATTAGTTTAAGGAGACATATTTTTTGACTGAATAATCCTCAAACTATTATATATATATAGTGATCTTTCTTTGATTAAAAAGATAAAATGTATATAGAAATATATTATTTTTTAATAAAATAATTTTGAATAATGCACAAACTTTTTGAGAGTTTAACTTTAACAATATAAATTGCAATTAATCATACTTTATTTTATTTTGTAAGAGAATTCACTATAATCTAAATGTTATTTTAAGAAATATAACATTAGATATATAATTTAAATTAATTTTTTTATTTTTAGTATAACCTTATTTTTCTTCCAACATAACAAAATGTAATATTGGCATGCAATATAAGACAATTGTCGTGTCTTTCTCAAATAATGACATAGCATATTTGTCGATTAGAACATGTCTGCTCTACCGTGTAAGACGTACGAGAACTAGACGGAGGCATTTGATAAACTTTTATGTCCTTGGGTAGAAGGTAATGTGTTTCTAAGTATTTTGGATTTTCCTAAAAATCAGTTAACCTAGACGGTGGCATGCATACATAATTTTGGTCTCCCTAATTACAGTCGACGTATTTGTGTTATTCTGGAGCTCGTATTTCAAGTTTTGTCCATCTAATTTTTCAACGTTTTAAAGCAAAATCATAAATAATATTATTCCTCAATTTGCCTATAAATGAAACTATAAAACTTAATTAAGTAAATCACATGAAAAAGAAACAAATTGACAAAAATCTATTACATTTCTTTAAGCGAAATTCATCTTCAAATACCCTAATTAGGCCAATACGGACAATTATCGGATATCATTTTCATTCAAAACCATTATAGACAATCACAATAACTAGTTTGTAACTGATTAAAGGTATTATCTCACTTTGACATTATGGTATGCCACGTAGCATAAATTATACGACGTACTGTTGAAAGTGTAAATCAACATTAGTACCTAGTATTCCAAAAATCAAAATATAATATTAGCCTAATACTGAACCGTATTTGATTTAATTTTTGTTGATCAATGGTATATTAAAATTGAATGTTAGCATATAATTTTGGATAGGTATTGTATAATTACTGAAAAGATACATACACAAAAAAAAAAATTATGTATCATAACGTGTTTGATTGGTAATTCTTTGTTGTCCTTACGTAGTTATCTTTTTCAATAGGAGCATGAGAGATGGACCATAAATTTTAGGCTAAAGTAAAATGCTTCGCTAGTTTACAAACAGCACTCAATTTGGCCTCTTTCCAAACCAGCATTATACTATGAAAGCTGTTGTTTGATACTACTAGACATTTAATTTATGGTCAATTTAGCCCCCAAAATCTAATACTAGGAACGTTTCATGTATTTTGAAATTTATTATTGGCATATAATATCTTAGACATTTCGTATAGTCTATAAACCATGGAGTACAATAATGCAGAACACATTCTTTTTGATGCAAGTGATTCTTCGTAGCAGCCATCTTTTGCAATAGGAGTAGCTTGATTTCAAAGGAGTCCACTCCTTCGAAAATGAGAAGCGTTAGAGATGAACTAATAATATTTTTTCTGTAAATACAATAGTTGGTCTTGTCTTGTAGGCTAGTGAGTGGTGTAGGTAAAGATGTATGAGATCACCAGTTTGTACTTCTAATCATGCAGACTACAATTTAGGTCTCACTGGAAAGTCCATTTTGGCTTGCATTGTACCAGACTTATGTGTAAAATTCAGTCACTTTCGTAGCTCAAGTTTGGTCCAACGTATGTGTGGTTCTAATATTAGAAAATCTTTCCATTGTTTTTTTCCTATTATTATTGTCTTCATTGGCTACAAATCAATCAGAGCAACTAAAGGGTCTTATAAGACCAGTGGTGAGTAAGGGAAAAAAGAGACAGACAAGAGGTTGAGTGAAACACTTGAGATCTTCAACCAAGTGGTGTAGGATAACAACTTAAAATGGCTTCTGCAAACTTCACACCTGTCTCTCCACCCAAAATTTTTGGAGAAAATTACATATAATGGTCTATTATGATAAAAACAAACCTAAAGGCATATAATCTCTAGGATGTCACTGAGAAAGGAGATGATCCAACAACTCTTCCAGAAAATCCAATGATTGCTTAATAGAAAAACTATAGTGAGCAAGTAGTTAAATGTTACAAGGCTCTATTAAAGATTACGATGATAGGTTTACGAGGATAGTGATAGGCTTTGTCAGGTTGCTTAGAGAGGACTTGCAAGATAAAAGGATTGTAAAGAAGGTGCTGGTTAATGTGCCTAAGAGGTTTGAAGTCAAAATTTCTTACTTAGAGGACTCAAAGGACCTCTCTCAAATCTCGATGACATAACTAATCAGTGTACTCCAAGTTTAAGAGCAAAGAAGGACCTTCAAACTTAGAGAAGCAGTAGCAAAGCCTTTAAAGTTAGCAATAACTTCTAAAGGTGTTATGTGGGCCTCCTATAAAGGAAAAACTTCCTACATAAGGTCTCAAACTGAAATAACACAGAATAGAGATGCAGAATCCAATAAGATAGGAGGGAAGAAAGTTTATGCTCCATGTGAACATTGTAGCAAAACTTCACACCTTGTCAAGGATTGTGGAGAAGTTTGGATGCTTGTTGTCATTTCTGCAATAAATAAGGTCATATTGAAAAAATATGCAAAAGCAAAAGGAAACACTTATAGCAATAAAAGAAGTAATAGGCTAAGGTTGTAAATGAAGAAACTCATCAAGCAAAAGAAGAACTATTTGTTGCTGCTAGCTGCAATACAGCAAGTTCTAACAATCAAGCATGGCTCATTAATAGTGGTTGCCCACATCACATGCCCTCCTATCCATCAGTCTTCAAAATATTAGACAAATCTTATGTAATCAAAGTTAGAATTGGAAATGGTGCCTTGCTTGAAGCACAAGGAAAATGCATGATGACTATCTCAACCTTATCAAGTACAAAGTCTATTTCTAATGTATTGTTAGTACCTAAAATTTATCAAAAGCTAATTAGTGTTGGTCAACTATTAGAGAAGAACTATGCATTGGAATTTGAAAACAATGGTTGTACTATTCTAAATCCAAATAAAGATATGATTATAAATGTTCCAATTAAAGCCAAAAGTTTTCCTTTAAAACTTAAGTAGATGACACATGAGGCTTTACCTGCTACTTGTGATAAGTTCAATCTTTGGCACAAAAGATTAGGACATTTTCACTATGCTAGGCTATAAAAGATGCAAAAAATAATAAAAAAAAATAGCTGGTGACTAGTTTGTCAGAAATATCCAATCTAAGAGGAGTCTGTAGTGCCTACCAGTAAGGCAAGCAAACCAAGCAACCCTTCCCTTCCAATTAGGCCTGGAGAGTTAAGAAAAAACTCAATCTAATCCATTCTAATGTGTATGGACCTATGTTTATAGCATCATTGAATGAAAGTAGGTTTTTCATCCTATTTATAATGATTATACTAGATTTTGTTGGGTGTATTTTATGAAAGCTAAATCAGAGGTTTCATTCATATTTCAAACCTTCAAGACTCTTATTGAAATTGAGTAAGAGTCACAATTAAAAGGTTAACATATGATAATGGCATTGAGTTCACCTTTATTGCCTTTGAAGAAATTAGCAAAATTTTAGGTATAAGACATCAATTCACGAGTCTATATACTCCTCAATAAAATGAAGTATATGAAAGGGGAAACAAAACACTCATGGAGATGGCAAGGAGTCTTTTTTATGAAAAAGGCATGCCAATTTTTTTTTGAGTTGAAGCTATAAACACTTCAATGTATCTTCAAAATAGATTTTCATCCCTAACCATTTTAGGGAAACTTTATATGAGCTTTGGTTTGGTACAAAACCATTTGTGTAACATCTAAAAGTCTTTGGATGCCTTTGTTATGTATGTATACTTGATCAAAAGAGGAAAAACTTAATCGAAAGGCCAAGGCAATTGTGTTTTTCTATAATATAGTTTCAAAGGTTTACAGAGTTTATAATGCAGAATCTAAGAAGATAATAGTTAGCAAGGAGGTCAAATTCAATAAGGATTAAGGCTAAAACTAGAATAATGGTATATCCGATGATTTGGATATCAATACACAAGTAAATTAAATTGAAACTCCCAGTCATGGCAACTTACATGAGGATGCAAAGGATAATGCTTATTATGATATACATGTAAGGGGAACAAGGCTTCTTACTAACATTATGATATAAATAATATTGTTATCTCAAATCCTATAGATTATAATGAACCTACTAAATCAACAAGATAGAGGAAAACTATGCAGGATGAATTCTATGCAATTCAAAAGAACCAAACTTGGATCCTTACAAAATGGCCTATTTATAAGAATGTAATTAGGGTCAAATGGATTTACAACACCAAGTTGAATGAAATGGTAACATCAATGAATTGAAGGCTAAATTGGTAGTCAAAGGTTACTCACAATAAGCTGGACTTGACTTCTCAAATACATTTCCTCCTATTGTAAGGCTTGACACCATCAAACTTATATTAGCTCTTACTACTCAAAAGGATTAGAAAGTATATCATCTCAATGTCAAGTTTACCTTCTTAAATGGCTTTTTGTAGGAAGATGTCATTGTAGAACAACTAAAAGGCTATATAATTGAAGGAGAAGAGGAAAAGGTCGACAAACTAAGAAAGGCCTTATATGGCCTTAAGCAAGCATTAAGGGCCTAGTTTAGTATAATTAATAATCATTTACTGCAACTTGGTTTTGAAAAAAGCAAAAATGAAGCAACTCTGCATGTTAAAGCTATAAAAGATCAAATTTTTATAGTTTTTAATATATATGATGATTTGATTGTAATTAGAAGTCATCTTGAATCTGTCCAATAGTTCAAAAAGGAAATATAGATGACATTTAAGATGTTTGATATAGGAAAAATGTATTTTCCTATGTCTTTAAGTGAAGCAATTTATTCATGACATTTTCATTTATCAAGGGAAATATATCAGTGAAGTTCTCAAGAGATTCAATATAAGTGCTTGCAAGTCTGTTTCTACCCCAACAGAAGCTCAACAACAATGATGGAGAATAAAAGATTAGTGAAGGACTATTCAGAAGCCTATATGGTGTTTGCTCTATTGATTACTAGAGCTTGCTTTCGTAATAAAGGTGGATTAGTT
>JAIRCJ010000119.1:0-171438 GCA_020883675.1 Bruguiera gymnorhiza
AACCTAGGGTTGCAAACAAAAATGAAGAAAAGAAGATCAGCCAGCAAAGGGCTATGGCCTGAACAGAAGAAGGAGAAAAGGTAGCTGAAATGAAAGCCACACAAGCAAAGAAGCCAGCACGTTGCCTACAGCAGCAAGTAATGAACAAAAGAAAACAAGCTGTGATTAGACCCAAGAAGAGGCAGTTTCAAGGTCACTGTCTTTATTGTGGAGTTTGGGGTCATAAGGCAAGTAACTGCTGGTGGAGAAGGCCAGTATATGTCTCCAACTTGAGAAGATATGATGCTGTATACAGGGGGAGACAATACAAAATTCAGAGGAGAACACCTGTCGTGAGTTCTTGCACAGTACTGTAAAAGCAAGGACACACTGACAAGGATTGTTGGTGGAAGCCCAAACCAGTGGTTTCAAAGAACAAGTTTGTTATATTGGGAGACTTGGAACAGTGTGAAAGGTGTGGGCAGGATGACCATAATGCCAAGAGATGCATGACACTTCTCCCTGAGCAAGAGAAGGCACTCAATGGCATAGTGAAAACAAGCGGTGTAGTCAAAGCTGAGAAAAAGGAGAAAGCTATCTTCCAGCCAATTCAAAAGAAGGAATATAAAGCTAAAAGGGAGGTGGCTAATATAGCTGAAAATTGCACTCAAAGCTGACTACAAGGATAAGCAGTGGATCCTTGACAGTGGATGCACTTCACACATGACGGGAGACAAGAGTAAATTGTCAAAGCTAAACAAGTCAAGAGAAGGCAGAGTCAAGTTTGGCAATGATGATTCACTCAACATCAGTGGTCAAGGGTCAGTAAATATTGGAAAAGGAAAGCTGAAAGATGTTCTGCATGTTGAAGGACTCAGATATAATCTAGCATCTGTCAGCCAACTATGCAATGAAGACCATAAAGTGATATTCACAAAAACAGGTTGCCAAGTAAAGAGTAAAGAAGGCAATACTGTTGCAGCTGGGAAAAGAACAGCTGGAAATTTATATGTAATTGATGAGGACAAGACAAACAGCTGTTTACTTACAAAAGAAGAAGAAAATCAACTCTGGCATCGGAGGCTGGGACACTTAATACAGAAGAACATGAGGAAGCTGACCACTACTCATGCAATCAGAGACATTCCAGACCTTAAGAGAGAGAGGGAGTATGTCTGCTCAGCATGCTCTAAAGGAAAACAGGTCAGAAAGCAGTATAAGACCAAAGAGGTCAGTTCTAAAGCAGTGCTTGACATTGTGCATACTGATTTGTGTGGGCCGATGAGAACAAAAGGGTTGAATGGTGAGAGGTACTTCATCTTGTTTGTTGATGATTATTCTAGAAGGACCTGCATCATGCACCTCACACATAAGTCAGAAGTTTTGAAATACTTCAAGAGATACAGAAGATTGGCTGAAAATGAGAGTGGAAAGAAGATCAAAGTATTGAGGTCAGATCAAGGCACTGAATTCACAAATGGAGCTTTTGAAGATTACCTTGAGAAGCATGGAATTCACCATCAGATGGCAACAGCAAGAACTCCTCAACGGAACGGGGTGGTAGAGAGGAAAAATAGAGCTGTGGTTGAAATGGCAAGAACTCTACTGCTGGAATCCAAGCTTCACACAAGATTTTGGACAGAAGCAACATTTACAGCCGTGCACCTATTGAACAGAGTTTCACTAAGGCCCAATACTGATAAGACTCCATATGAGCTATGGAGTGGGAAGAAGACAACAGCCAAGTATCTTAGAATCTTTGGCAGCCCATGTTTTGTGAAGAACAAGGAGCAAAACTTGGGAAAATTCCATGCTAGGTCAGATGAAGGCATCTTTGTGGGATACTCAGCAAAGACAAAAGGTTACAGAGTTTTTCTACATAAACTGGGAAAAGTGGTCACTTCCAGTGATGTGAGAATAGATGAAAACTGGAAAATAACGCATAATGGAGAAGCTGAGGATAGTGAAGAAGATGACTTCAAGATAGATGAAGAATCTGACCAACATGAAGAAGTGGGAAAAGAAGTAAGTTCAGACTCAGAGAAGAGTGAGTCTGAAGATGAAGAAGGAGATTCTCTTGCAACTAAGACTGTGCAAGAAAGAAAGACAAAGAAGACATGGACCAGTGCTCATCAAGGAAATCAGATAATAGGTGACCCATCAGCAGGAGTTACAACAAGAAGAAGAATTGTGGGAGCTACTGCTTTACTCTCACAAGTTGAACCTAAATCTGTTGAAGAGGCTGCACAAGACAAAGCATGGATCAAAGCTATCAATGAGGAGCTAGATCAAATCGAGAAGAATGAAACATGGGAGCTAGTTCCAAGACCCACTAACAAGAATGTCATAGGAACAAAATGGGTGTTTAAAAATAAACACAATGAGGATGGCAAGGTGGTGAGGAACAAGGCTAGGCTGGTTTGCAAAGGCTACACTCAGATAGAAGGAGTAGATGTTGATGAAACTTTTGCACCAGTAGCAAGGTTGGAAACTATCAGAATGTTCTTAGCTTTGGCAGCACATAAGAGGTATAAAGTTTACCAGATGGATGTGAAATCAGCCTTTTTGAATGGGCTCCTAAAAGAAGAAGTGTATATTGAACAACCCGATGGAGTACAAATCAGTGAGGATGAGACACATGTGTGCAAGCTGAAGAAAGCCTTGTATGGCCTTAAACAAGCCCCAAGAGCATGGTATAGCAGGCTGGACGCGTATTTGAGAAGGTTGAACTTCAAAAGAGGAACAGTTGATAATAACCTATATGTGTTCAACTCAGAGAAAGGCCAACTGATAACCATAGTATATGTAGATGACATCATCTTTGGAGGGGATCACTCTGCGCTATGCCAAGAATTTGCACAGAAGATGAGTGAGGAATTTGAGATGTCATTGATTGGAGAAATGACTTACTTTCTTGGATTACAAATAAAACAATGTGAAGAAGGTATTTTTATTTCTCAGACAAAATATGCCAAAGAGATGCTGAAAAAGTTTGGCATGGAGGATAGCAGACCTGTCAGTACCCCTATGACAGTGGGCTGCAAGTTAACAAAAGATCAGGAAGGAAGGAGTACAAGCCCTACAGAATACAGGAAGATGATAGGGAGCCTTCTGTACCTTACAGCATCAAGGCCTGATCTCATGCAAGCTGTGTGCATCGCCAGCAGATTCCAAGCTGATCCTAAGGAATCTCATGTGTTGGCAGTGAAAAGAATCCTAAGATACCTCAAGGGGACACTGGAAATGGGCTTGTGGTATCCTGCCATGGATTCTGTAAAACTACGAGCATACACTGATGCAGACTGGGCAGGAAGCACAGATGATAGAAAATCAACCAGTGGCTGCAGCTTCTACTTGGGTTCAAAGTGTGTTGCATGGCTAAGTAGAAAGCAAAACAGTGTTGCTTTGAGCACAGCGGAGGCTGAGTATATGGCTGCTTGTGCAGCATGTACTCAGGTGATATGGATGCAAAGACAATTGGCCGATTTGGGTGTTGAAGTGAAGTTACCAGTGAGTGTACTTTGTGATAATCAAAGTGCAATTGATCTTAGCAAGAATCCAGTTCAACATTCAAGGAGCAAGCATATTGACATCCGGTATCACTTTATCAAGGATCAAGTGGAAGAGGGCACAATTCACTTGGAGTATGTCGGTACTAAAGATCAAATCTCAGATATTCTAACTAAACCTTTGTCCACAGAGCTGTTTGAAAAGCACAGAATGAGTCTGTCTGTGCCAATGCCTCCTCAAGCCTGAAGTTCAGGTGAATCCTCCATCTCTACTTTGCAAGTTTTTCAAATTTGTAATTGGTTGGCAAAGGGGGAGAGAAGCAACAGTGCAGGGGGAGTTGTTAAGGAAGGGGGAGTGCATATTTAGGGGGAGTTGTAATCCATCTGCTTCTGGATTGTTACTCCAAGAAGATTATGAAAGACTGCTGCATAATGGCTTTTGTTATGAATGTTGCCAACAATTACAAAGGGGGAGATTGTTGTTCCCACAGCCTTGTATGGGTTGTAATTGTTGTCAACTAGGGTTAAGTGTGCAAGAGAGTAAAGTCATATGGAAGGGCAGTAAAGTCACATGGAAGGGCAAGAAAGTAAATCTGCCGCGTAAGGGCAAGAACGTAAATCCGCCATGTAAGCCCTATTAGGGTTTTATGGAAGAGAGTATATAAAGGCCTTGGAAGACAAAACTAGGGTAGAGGGCCAACACAATTGAATAAACAGCAACCCTACAGCAACCGGCCAAAAGGAAGAGAGAGCAGAACGGCAAGAGATCAGAAACAACACCACCAGGAGAGCAAACCAGAAACGTCACCACCGGGAGAGCAAACCAGAACGTGCAACCTCCTGCAAGCAAACCAGAAACACGTCCTGCAAGCAAACCAGAAACACGTCCTGCAAGCAAACCAGAAACACGTCCTGCAAGCAAACCAGAAACACATCCTGCAGGCAAACCAGAAACGCCTCCTGCAAGCAAACCAGAAACACATCCTGCAACCAAACCAGAAACGCACAACCAGCAAGAGGAGAAATAAGAAACAGACCACCCGGAAGAGAAGACAGCAGACCTGGTATCCGTGAGACCACCCGGAAGAGAAGACAGCAGACTAGAAGCGTGAGGCAGGCTGTGAGACGTGAAACGGCAGACCAGAAGCTTGAGTGCAAGCTGTGAAACCGTGAGACGGTGAAAGCAGGAGCTGTGTGAGACAACCTAGAGAAGGAATTTGGCGAAGCATCAGAAAGAACTCAACGTATTTCTAGATTTCTTCAAGAGAGGTTAGAGAGCGTTGCGGTGAACTTCTAAGCGGCAGTGGAGCAGCCTTTCAATTCAACAGAGGCAAGACAAGCTAGAAGAAGAGTAGACACAGTAAGTGACACTCTTTGTATTGTACTTGCTTAGTAATTGCAATAGTGAAAGGAGCAGAAGATTAAGACATCCATTGTAACTATAATTCTCAAGTATAGTGGATAGTCTCGGTAAGGGAGAGTCCCTACCATCGTGGATGTACGTCACGTTGACGGAACCACGTAAATCTCGTGTGTCCTTATTTTGCTTTACATTCTGTGTTTTGAATTAAGTTGTGAACGCAGCTAAAGTATCAGCCAACCCATAACCTAACGAAGACCTAAACAAGAACATCCGAATTGTCTATTAGGCAAGGTGTCTGAAAGGTGACTTTGGGGACTATTGTGATTAGTAGGTAGCAATAGATCTACCTTAGTCGAATCTGAGAAAGAGTTCGCTTTTAAGAAGAGATTGAAGTTGTTCACTTTCCTGCGAATTGTGAATTGTGGTGATACTGATTCACCCCCCCTCTCAGTATCACAAACTAGTAGATCCTAGGGTGAAGTTGGGAACTTCAAAATTCAACTGATTATTAACAGTGCATTAATGCTTAGAAAACCTTAAAACACAAAAATTAAAAAAATGCAATGTTTTGGTTTTTTGCTTTATTATAAAGTCATGACATTTGATTGGTGTGAAAAATATAACATTTGAATATATTAATCAGAAAAAAATACAAGTAATCGAATCAATTTTATAAAATACACTTTAGTGGATGAATATTATAAATAGCAATCCCAAGCATCAATGTTGTGTTAAGCATATATCCCTAGATGGGAGTACGGAACCTTCTTATTAGAGTCCATTGCTTTTGCTTTTACTTCACTAATTTGTTTGAAGAAAATAATTATCGAAATTAATTCAAATTGCATTGACACAAATGAGACAAATAAGAAAATTGCAAAATTTAAATTCAATTGACTTTTGATAATGCATTAATCCCTAGAGAACCTTAAATTTCTAAAATTCAAATAATGCAATGTTTTGGTTTTTTCCTTTATTATTCAAGTCATTGCATTTGATTGGTGTGAAAAATATAACATTTGAATATGTTAATAGCACAAAAATACAAGTAATGGAATCAATTTTATAAAGTACACTTTAGTGGATGAATATTATAAATGGCAATCCCAAGCTTCAATATTGTGTTAAGCATATATCCCTAGATGGGAGTGCGAAACCTTCTTATTAGAGTCCATTACTTTTGCTTTATCTAAAGTAATTTGTTAGAAGACAAGAATTTTATAAATCATTTCAAATTGCATTGAGACAAAGGAGACAATTAAGAATTTTGCAAAATTTAAATTCAATTGACAATTGACAATGAATTTATCCCTAGAGAACCTTAAATTTCTAAAATTCAAAAAATGCAATGTTTTGGTTTTTTCCTTTATTATTAAAGTTATGGCATTTTATTGGTGTGAAAAACATAACATTTGAATATGTTAATAGCACAAAAATACAACTAATGGAATCAATTTTATAAAGTACACTTTAGTGGATGAATATTATAAATAGCAATCCCAAACTTTAATATTGTGTTAAGCATATATCTCTAGATGGGAGTGCGGAACCTTCTTATTAGAGTCCATTACTTTTGCTTTTTCTAAAGTAATTTGTTTGAAGATAAGAATTTTATAAATCATTTCAAATTGCATTGAGGCAAAGGAGACAGTTAAGAAAACTGCAAAATTTAAATTCAATTGACTATTGACAATGCATTTATCCCCAGAGAACCTGAAATTTCTAAAATTCAAAAAATGCAATGTTTTGGTTTTTTGCTTTATTATTAAAGTCATGACATTTGATAGGTGTGAAAAATATAACATTTGAATATGTTAATCGAACAAATATACAAGTAATGGAAGAAATTTTATCAAATACACTTTAGTGGATGAATATTATAAATAACAATCCTAAGCTTCAATGTTATGTTAAGCATATATCCCTAGATGGGAGTGCGGACCCTTTTTATTAGAGTCCATTGCTTTTGCTTTTTCTTAAGTAATTTGTTTGAAGACTGGAATTGTATAAATCATTTCAAATTGCATTGAGGCAAAGAAGACAATTAAGCAAATTGTAAAATTCAAATTCAACAGATTATTGACAATACATTTATTTTTAAGAGATTTCAAAATTCTATAAATTGGAAAATTTTAATATTTTAATTTTTAAATTTTTTGTTAATGTCGTTGGATTTGATTGGTGAGAAAAATATAATCTGTGAATATGTAAATTGGAGAAAAATTCAAGTAATGGACTTAAATGTTTAAAATACACTTTCATGTAAGAATATTATAAATAGTGATTCGAAACATCAATGTTGTGTCAACCATATATCTCTAAAAAGGAGTGGACAAATTTCTTACTCAAGTCCATTACATTCGCTTTTTCCTAAATAATATATCTATGGGCAAAAATTATATAAATCATTTCAAATTGCATTGTGGCAAAATTTAAATTCAACTCATTATTGACAATGCATTTATCCCGAGAAAACCTTAAAATTCTAAAATTCAAAAAATGCAATGTTTTGGTTTTTTGCTTTATTATTAAGTCATGGCATTTTATTGGTGTGAAAAACATAACATTTGAATATGTTAATCAGACAAAAATAAAAGTAATGGAATCAATTTTATAAAATACACTTTAGTGGATGAATATTATAAATAGCAATCCCAAGTTTCAATATTGTGTTAAGCATATATACCTTGATGGGAGCGTGAAACCTTTGCTTTTGCTTTTTCTTTAGTAATTTGTTTGAAGAAAAGAATTATATAAATCATTTCAAATTGCATTGAGGCAAAGGAGACAATTAAGAAAATTGTAAAATTTAAATTCAATTGATTATTGTAAATGCATTTATCCTTAGAAAACCTTAAAATTCTACAATTCAAAAAACGCAATGTTTTGGCTTTTTCCTTCATAGCATTTGATTGGTGTGAGAAACAAAAGATTTGAATAAGTTAATCGAACAAACATACAAGTAATGGAATCAATTTTATAAAATACACTTTAGTGGATGAATATTATAAATAGGAATCCCAAGCGTTAATATTGTGCTAGGCATATATCCCTAGATGAGAGTGTAGAACCTTCTTATTAGAGTCAATTAATTTTGCTTTTTTCTTAAGTAATTTGTTTGAAGACAAGAATTATATAAATCATTTCAAATTGCATTGGGGCAAAGGTGACAATTCAGAAAATTGCAAAATTTAAATTCAATTGATTATTAACAATGCATTTATCTCTAGAGAACCTTAAAACACTAAAATTCAAAAAATGCAATGTTTTGTTTTTTTGCTTTATTATAAAGTCATGGCATTTGATTGGTGTGAAAACATAACATTTAAATATGATAATTGGACAAAATTGCAAGTAATCGAATCAATTTTACAAACTACACTTTAGTGGATGAATATTATAAATAGCAATCTAAAACTGCAATGTTTTGTTAAGCATATAATCCTAGATGAGAGTGTGGAACCTTTTTATTGGAGTCCATTACTTTTGCTTTTCCCTAATTTATATGTTTGTGGAACAAAATTATATAAATCATTTCAAATTGCATTATGGCAAAAGAGACAATTAAGAAAATTGCAAAATTTAAATTCAACTCATTATTGACAATGCATTAATCCCTAGAAAACCTAAAAACACTAAAAATCAAAACATGCAATGTTTTGGTTTTTTGCTTAATTATAAAGTCATGGCATTTGATTGATGTGAAAAACATAACATTTAAATATGTTAATCGAACAAAAATACAAGTAATCGAATCAATTTTTTAAAATACACTTTAGTGGATAAATGTTATAAATAGCAATCCCAAGCATCAATGTTGTGTTAAGCATATATCCCTAGATGGGTGTGCGGAACCTTCTTATTAGAGTCCATTGCTTTCGCTTTTTCTTCACTAATTTGTTTGAAGAAAATAATTATAGAAATCATTTCAAATTGCATTGAGGCAAATGAGACAATTAAGAAAATTGCAAAATTTAAATTCAATTGACTATTTACAATGCATTAATCCCTTGAGAACCTTAAATTTCTTAAATTCAAAAATTGCAATGTTTTGGTTTTGTCCTTCATTATTAAAGCCATGACATTTGATTGGTGTGAAAAGCATAACATTTGAATATGCTAATAGCACAAAACTACAAGTAATGGAATCAATTTTAGAAAGAACACTTTAGTGGATGAATATTATAAATAGCAATCCCAAGGTTCAATATTGTGTTAAGCATATATCCCTAGATGGGAGTGCGAAACTTTCTTATTAGAGTTCATTAATTTTACATTTTCTAATGTAATTTGTTTGAAGACAAGAATTTTATAAATCATTTCAAATTGCATTGAGGCAAAGGAGACAATCAAGAAAATTGCAAAATTTAAATTCAATTGACAATTGACAATGCATTTATCCCTAAAGAACCTTAAATTTCTAAAATTCAAAAAATGCAATGTTTTGGTTTTTTCCTTTATGATTAAAGTCATGGCATTTGATTGGTGTGAAATGCATAACTTTTGAATATGTTAATAGCACAAAAATACAAGTAATGGAATCAATTTTATAAAGAACACTTTAGTGGATGAATATTATAAATAGCAATCTCAAGCTTCAATATTGTGTTAAGCATATATCCCTAGATGGGAGTGCGAAACTTTCTTATTAGAGTTCATTAATTTTACATTTTCTAATGTAATTTGTTTGAAGACAAGAATTTTATAAATCATTTCAAATTGCATTGAGGCAAAGGAGACAATCAAGAAAATTGCAAAAATTTAAATTCAATTGACAATTGACAATGCATTTATCCCTAAAGAACCTTAAATTTCTAAAATTCAAAAAATGCAATGTTTTGGTTTTTTCCTTTATTTTTAAAGTCATGGCATTTGATTGGTGTGAAATGCATAACTTTTGAATATGTTAATAGCACAAAAATACAACTAATGGAATCAATTTTATAAAGTACACTTTAGTGGATGAATATTATAAATAGCAATCCCAAGCTTCAATATTGTGTTAAGCACATATCCCTAGATGGGAGTGTGGAACCTTCTTATTAGAGTCCATTACTTTTGCTTTTTCTAAAGTAATTTGTTTCAAGGCAAGACTTTTATAAATCATTTCAAATTGCATTGAGGCAAAGGAGACAATTAAGAAAGCTGCAAAATTTAAATTCAAATGACTATTTACAATGCATTTATCCCTAACGACCATTAAATTTCTAAAATTCAAAAAAATGCAATGTTTTGGTTTTTTCCTTTATTATTAAAGTCATGGCATTTGATTGGTGTGAAAAACATAACATTTGAATCTATTAATAGCACAAAAATACAAGTAATGGAATCAATTTTATAAAGTACACTTTAGTAGATGAATATTATAACTAACAATCCCAAGCATCAATATTGTGTTAAGCATATGTACCTAGATGGGAGTGCGGAACCTTCTTATTAGAGTCCATTGCTTTTGCTTTTTCTTCAGTAATTTGTTTGTTATAAAGAATTATATAAATCATTTCAAATTGCATTGAGGCAAAGGAGATAATTAAGAAAATTGTAAAATTTAAATTCATCTGATTATTGACAATGCATTTATCCCTTGATAACCTTAAAACTGTAAAATTAAAAAAATGCAATGTGTTGGTTTTTTACTTTATTATTAAAGTCATGGCATTTTATTGGTGTGAAAAACATAACATTTAAATATGTTAATCGAACAAAAATACAAGTAATCGAATCAATTTTATAAAATACACTTTAGTGGATGAATATTATAAATAGCAATCCCAAGCATCAATGTTGTGTTAAGCATATATCCCTAGATGGGAGTGCGAAACCTTCTTATTAAAGTCCATTGCTTTTGCTTTTTGTTCACTAATTTGTTTGAAGAAAATAATTATAGAAATCATTCCAAATTGCATTGAGGCAAATTAGACAATTAAGAAAATTGCAAAATTTAAATTCAATTGGCTATTGACAATGCATTAATCCCTAGAGAACCTCAAATTTCTAAAATTCAAAAAATGCAATGTTTTGGTTTTTTCCTTTATTATTAAAGTCATGGCATTTGATTGGTGTGAAAAATATAATATTTGAATATGTTAATAGCACAAAAATACAAGTAATAGAATCAATTTTATAAAGTACACTTTAGTGGATGAATATTATAAATAGCAATTTGAAACTTTAATATTGTGTTGAGCATATATCCCTAGATGGGAGTGCGAAATCTTCTTATTAGAGTCCATTACTTTTGCCTTTCCTAAAGTAATTTGTTTGAAGACAAGAATTTTATAAATTGTATCAAATTGTATTGAGGCAAAGGAGACAAATAAGAAAACTACAAAATTTAAATTCAATTGACTATTGACAATGTATTTATCCCTAGAGAACCTTAAATTTCTAAAATTCAAAAAATGCAATGTTTTGGTTTTTTCTTTTATTATTAAAGTCATGGCATTTGATTGGTGTGAAAAACATAACATTTGAATATGTTAATAACACAAAAATAAAAGTATTGGAATCAATTTTATAAAGTACACTTTAGTGGTTGAATATTATAAATAGCAATCCCAAGTTTCAATATTGTGTTATGCATATATACTTTGATGGAAGCATGGAACCATCTTATTAAAATCCATTACTTTTGCTTTTTCTTCAGTAATATGTTTGAAGACAAGAATTATATAAATCATTTCAAATTGCATTGAGGCAAAGAAGACAATTAAGAAAATTGCAAAATTTAAATTTAACTAATTTTTGACAATGCATTTATCCCTAGAAAAACTTAAAACACTAAAATTCAAAAAATGCAATGTTTTGGTTGTTTCCTTTATGATTAAAGTCATGACATTTGATTGGTGTGAAAAACATAACATTTGAATAGGTTACTTGGACAAAAATAACCATAATGGAATCCATTTTATAAAATACACTTTAGTGGATGAATATTATAAATAGCAATCTCAAGCATCAATGTTGTGTTAAGTATATATCCCTACATGGAAGTGCGAAACCTTCTTATTAGAGTCCATTGCTTTCACTTTTTCTTTAGTAATTTGTTTAAAGAAAAGAATTATATAAATCATTTCAACTCCCATTGAGGCAAAGGAGAGAATTAAGAAAATTGCAAAATTTAAATTCAGCTGATTATTGAAAATGCATTTATCCTTAGAAAACCTTAAAATTCTAAAATTTAAAAAACGCAATGTTTTGGTTTTTTCCTTTATTATTAATGTCATAGCATTTGATTGGTGTGAGAAACATAACATTTGAATAAGTTAATCGGACAAAAATACAAGTAATGGAATCAATTTTATAAAATACACTTTAGTGGATGACTATTATAAATAGCAATCCCAAACTTCAATATTCTGTTAAGCATATATCCCTTGATAGAAGTGCAGAACCTTTTTATTAGAGTCCATTACCTTTGCTTTTTCTTAAGTAATTTGTTTGAAGACAAGAATTATATAAATCATTTCAAATTGCATTGAGGCAATGGTGACAATTAAGAAAATTGCAAAATTTAAATTCAATTGATTATTGATAATGCATTTATCCCTAGAAAACTATAAAACTCTAAAATTTAAAAAATGCAATGTTTTGGTTTTTTACTTTATTATAAAGTCATGGCTTTTGATTGGTGTGAAAAACATAACATTTGAATATGATAATCGGATAAAAATACAAGTAATCGAATTAATTTTATAATATACAAATTAGTGGATGAATATTATAAATAGCAATCCAAAATTGTAATGTTTTGTTAAGTATATATCCTTATATAGGAGTGTGGAACCCTCTTATTAGAGTCAATTGCTTTTGCTTTTTCCTAATTAATATGTTTGTGGAACAAAATCATATAAATCATTTCAAATTGCATTATGGAAAAAGAGACAATTAAGAAAATTGCAAATTTTAAATTCAACTGATTATTGACAATGCATTAATCCCTAGAAAACCTTAAAACACTAAAATTCGAAAAATACAATGTTTTGGTTTTTTGCTTTATTATAAAGTCATGGCTTTTGATCAGTGTGAAAAATATAACATTTGAATATGACAATCAGAGAAAAATACAAGTAATCGAATCAATTTTATAAAATACACATTAATGGATGAATATTATAAATAGCAATCCGAAACTGCAATGTTTTGTTAAGTATATATCCCTAGATGGGAGTGTGGAACCCTCTTATTAGAGTCCATTGCTTTTCCTTTTTCCTAATTAATATGTTTGCGGAACAAAATTATATAAATCCTTTCAAATTGCATTGTGGCAGAAGAGACAATTAAGAAAATTGCAAAATTTAACTTCAACTGATTATTCACAATCCATTAATCCCTAGAAAACCTTAAAACACTAAAATTCAAAAAATGCAATGTTTTGGTTTTTTGTTTTATTATAAAGTCATGGCCTTTCATTGCTGTGAAAAATATAACATTTGAATATGTTAATTGGACAAAAATACAAGTAATGGAATCAATTTTACAAAATATAATTTAGTGGATGACTATTATAAATAGCAATCCCAAACTTCAATATTGTGTTAAGCATATATCCCTTAATGGGGGTGCGAAACCTTTTTATTAGAGTCCATTACCTTTGTTTTTTCTTCAGTAATTTGTTTGAAGACAAGAATTATATAAATCATTTCAAATTGCATTGAGGCAACAGTGACAATTAAGAAAATTGCAAAATTTAAATTCAACTGATTATTGACAATGCATTTATCCCTAGAAAACCTTAAAACTCTAAAATTCAAAAAATCCAATGTTTTGGTTTATTGCTTTATTATAAAGTCATGGCATTTGATTGATGTGAAAAACATAACATTTGAATATGTTAATCAGACAAAAATACAAGTAATCGAATCAATTTTATAAAATACACTTTAGTGGATGAATATTATAAATAGCAATCCAAAATTGCAATGTTTTGTTAAGCATATAACCCTAGATGGGAGTGTGGAACCTTCTTATTAGAATCTATTACTTTTGCTTTTCCCTAATTTATATGTTTTTGGTAGAAAATTATATAAATCATTTCAAATTACATTATGACAGATGAGACAATTAAGAAAATTGCAAAATTTAAATTTAATTGATTATTGACAATGCATTAATCCCTAGAAAACCTTAAAACCTTAAAATTCAAAAAATGCAATGTTTTGGTTTATTGCTTTATTATAAAGTCATGGCATTTGATTAATGTGAAAAACATAACATTTGAATATGTTAATCAGACAAAAATACAAGTAATCGAATCAATTTTATAAAATACACTTTAGTGAATGAATATTATAAATAACAATCTCAGGCATCAATGTTGTGTTAAACATATATTTCTACATAGAAGTGCGAAACCTTCTTATTAGAGTCCATTGTTTTTGCTTTTTTTTTCGGCAATTGGTTTGAAGAAAAGAATCATATAAATCATTTTAAATTGCATTGAGGCAAAGGAGACAATTAAGAAAATTGCAAAATTTAAATTCAACTGATTATTGAAAATGCATTTATCCCTAGAAAACCTTAAAATTCTACAATTCAAAAAACACAATGTTTTTGTTTTTTCCTTTATTATTAAAGTCATGGCATTTGATTGGTGTGAAAAACATAACATTTGAATATGTTAATCAGACAAATATACAAGTAATGGAGTCAATGTTAGAAAATACACTTTAGTAGCTAAATATTATAAATAGCAATCCAAAACTACAATGCTTTGTTAAGCATATAATCCTAGATAGGAGTGTGGAACCTTCTTATTAGAGTCTATTACTTTTGCTTTTCCCTAATTTATATGTTTTTGGTAGAAAATTATATAAATCATTTCAAATTGCATTATGACAGATGAGACAAGTAAGAAAATTGCAAAATTTAAATTTAATTGATTATTGACAATGCATTAATCCCTCGAAAACCTTAAAACCTTAAAATTCAAAAAATGCAATGTTTTGGTTTATTGCTTTATTATAAAGTCATGGCATTTGATTAATGTGAAAAACATAACATTTGAATATGTTAATCAGACAAAAATACAAGTAATCGAATCAATTTTATAAAATACACTTTAGTGGATGAATATTATAAATAACAATCTCAGGTATCAATGTTGTGTTAAGCATATATTTCTACATGGAAGTGCGAAACTTTCTTATTAGAGTCCATTGTTTTTACTTTTTCTTCGGTAATTGGTTTGAAGAAAAGAATCATATAAATCATTTCAAATTGCATTGAGGAAAAGGAGACAATTAAGAAAATTGCAAAATTTAAATTCAACTGATTATTGAAAATGCATTTATCCCTAGAAAACCTTAAAATTCTACAATTCAAAAAACGCAATATTTTCATTTTTTTCCTTTATTATTAAAGTCTTAGCATTTGATTGGTGTGAAAAACTTAATGTTTGAATATGTTAATCGGACAAAAATACAAATAATGGAATCAATTTTATAAAATACACTTTAGTGGATGAATATTATAAATAGCAATCCCAAATTTCAATATTGTGTTAAGCATATATCCCAAGATGGGAGTGCAGAACCTTTTTATTAGAGTCCATTTTTTTTTTCTTCAGTAATTTGTTTGAAGAAAAGAATTATATAAATCATTTCAAATTGCATTGAGGCAAAGCTGACAATTAAGAAAATTGCAAAATTGAAATTCAAATAATTATTGACAATGCATTTATCCCTAGAAAACCATAAAACTCTAAAAATTCAAACTATGCAATGTTTTTGTTTTTTGCTTTATTATTAAAGTCATGGCATTTGATTGGTGTGAAAAACATAACATTTAAATATGTTAATCGAACAAAAAATACACGTAATCAAATCAATTTTATAAAATACACTTTAGTGGATGAATATTATAAATAGCAATCTCAAGCATCAATGTTGTGTTAATCATATATCCCAACATGGAAGTGCAAAACCTTCTTATTAGAGTCCATTGCTTTCGCTTTTTTTTTCAGTAATTTGTTTAAAGAAAAGAATTATATAAATCATTTCAAATTGCATTGAGACGAAGGAAACAATTAAGAAAATTACAAAATTTAAATTCAACTAATTATTGAAAATGCATTTATCCTTAAAAATCCTAAAAATTCTACAATTCAAAAAACACGATGTTTTGGTTTTTTACTTCATTATTAAAGTCATGGCATTTGATTCGTGTGAAAAACATAACATTTAAATAGGTTAATCGGACAAAAATACAAGTAATGGAATCAATTTTATAAAATACACTTTTATGGATGAATATTACAAATAGCAATCCCAAGTTTTAATATTATGTTAAGCATATATCTCTAGATGGGGGTGCGGAACCTTCTCATTAGAGTCCATTACATTTGCTTCTTCTTAAGTAATCTATTTGAAGATAAGAATTATATAAATCATTTCAAATTGCATCGAGGCAACGGTGACGATTAAGAAAATTGCAAAATTTAAATTCAACTAATTATTGACAATGCATTTATCCCTAGAAAACCTTAAAACTCAAGTATTCAAAAAATGCCATCTTTTGGTTTTTGGCCTTATTATAGAGACATGGCTTTTGATTGGTGTGAAAAATATAAAATTTGAATATGTTAATCAGATAAAAATACAAGTAATCGAATCAATTTTATAAAATACACTTTAGTGGATGAATATTATAAATAGAAATCCAAAGCCACAATGTTTTGTTATGCATATATCCCTAGATGGGAGTGTGGAACCCTCTTATTAGAGTCCATTGCTTTTACTTCATCCTTATTAATATGTTTTGTGGAACAAAATTATATAAATCATTTCAAATTGCATTGTGGCAGAAGAGACAATTAAGAAAATTGCAAAATTTAAATTCAACTGATTATTGACAATGCATTAATCCCAAGAAAACCTTAAAACACTAAAATTCTGAATATGCAATGTTTTGTTTTTTTGCTTTATTATAAAGTCATGGCATTTGATTGGTGTGAAAAATATAACATTTGAATATGTTAATCAAACAAAAATACAAGTAATCGAATTAATTTTATAAAATACACTTTAGTGGATGAATATTATGAATGGCAATCCCAAGCATCAATGTTGTGTTAAGCATATATCCCTAGATAGGAGTGCAGAACCTTTTTTTAGAGTTCATTGCTTTAGCTTTTCCTAATTAATATGTTTGTAGGCCACAATTATATAAATCATTTCAAATTGTATTGTGGCATAAGAGACAAGAAAGAAAATTGCAAAATTTAAATTCAACTAATTATTGACAATGCATTAATTCCTAGAAAACCTTAAAACACTAAAATTCAACAAATGCAATGTTTTGGTTTTTTGCTTTATTATAAAGTCATGGCATTTGATTGGTGTGAAAAACATAAAATTTGAAGATGTTAATTGGACAAAGATATAAGTAATCGAATCAATTTTATAAAATACACTTTAGTGGATGAATATTATAAATAGCAATCCAAAGCCGCAATGTTTTGTTATGCATATATCCCTAGATGGGAGTGTGGAACCCTCTTATTAGAGTCCATTGCTTTTGCTTTATCGTTATTAATATATTTTGTGGAACAAAATTATATAAATCATTTCAAATTGCATTATGGCAGAAGAGACAATGAAGAAAATTGCAAAATTTAAATTCAACTGATTATTGACAATGCATTAATCCCAAGAAAACCTTAAAACACTAAAATTCAAAAAATGCAATGTTTTGGTTTTTTGCTTTATTATAAAGTCATGGCATTTGATTGGTGTGAAAAATATAACATTTGAATATGTTAATCGGACAAAAATACAAGTAATCGAATCAATTTTATAAAATACACTTTAGTGGATGAATATTATGAATGGCAATCCCAAGTATCAATGTTGTGTTAAGCATATATCCCTAGATAAGAGTGCATAACCTTTTATTAGAGTTCATTGCTTTAGCTTTTCCTAATTAATATGTTTGTAGGCCACAATTATATAAATCATTTCAAATTGTATTGTGGCATAAGAGACAAGAAAGAAAATTGCAAAATTTAAATTCAACTAATTATTGACAATGCATTAATTCCTAGAAAACCTTAAAACACTAAAATTCAACAAATGCAATGTTTTGGTTTTTTGCTTTATTATAAAGTCATGGCATTTGATTGGTGTGAAAAACATAAAATTTGAAGATGTTAATTGGACAAAATATAAGTAATCGAATCAATTTTATAAAATACACATTAGTGGATGAATATTATAAATAGCAATTCCAACCATTAATGTTGTGTTAAGCATATATCCCTAGATGGGAGTGCGAAACCTTCTTATTATAGTCCATTGCTTTTGCTTTTTCCTAATTAATATGTTTGTAGGCCAAAATTCTATAAATCATTTCAAATCGCATTATGGCATAAGAGACAATTAGGAAAATTTCAAAATTTAAATTCAACTGATTATTGACAATGCATTAATCCCTAGAAAAATTTAAAACACGAAAATTCAAAATATGCAATGTTTTGGTTTTTTGCTTTATTATAAAGTCATGGCTTTGATTGGTGTAAAAAACAAAACCTTTGAATATGTTAATGGGACAAAGATACAAGTAATCGAATCAATTTTATAAAATACACTTTAGTGGATGAATATTATAAGTAGCAATCCCAAGTATCAATGTTGTGTTAAGCACATATCCCTAGACGAGAGTGCAGAACCTTCTTACTATAGTCCATTGCACTTGCTTTTCCTAATTAATATGTTTGTAAGCCAAAATTATATAAACGATTTCCAATTGCTTTGTGGTATAAGAGACCATAAAGAAAATTGAAAAATTTAAATTCAACTGATTATTGACAGTGCATTAAGCCCTAGAAAACCATATAACACTAAAATTCAAAAAATGCAATATTTTGGTTTTTTGCTTTATTATAAAGTCATGGCATTTGATTGGTGCGAGAAATATAACATTTGAATTTGTTAATTGGACAAAAATACAAGAAATTGAATCAATTTTATAAAATACACTTTAATGGATGGATATTATAAATAGCACTCCCAAGTTTCAATGTTGTATTAAGCATATATCCCTAGATGAGAGTGTAGAATTTTTTTATTACAGTTCATTGATTTTACTTTTTCTTAAGTAATTTGTTTGAAGATAAGAATTATATAAATCATTTGAAATTGCATTGAGGCAAGGGAGACAATTAAGAAAATTGCAAAATTTAAATTCAACTAATTATCAACAATGCATTTATCCCTATAAACCCTTAATATTCTAAAATTCAAAAAATGCAATGTTTTGGTGTTTTGCTTTATTATTAAAGTCATGTTATTTTATTAGTGTGAAAAACATAACCTTTGAATGTGTTAATCGAACAAAAATACAAGTAATGGAGTCAATTTTATAAAATACACTTTAGTTGATGAATATTATCAATAGCAATCCCAAGCTTTAATGTTGTGTTAAGCATATTATCCTCAGATGGGAATGCGGAATCTTCTTATTAGATTTTATTGTTTTTGCTTTTTCTTAAGTAATTTGTTTGAAGACAAGAATTATATAAATCATTTGAAATTGCATTGAGGCAAGGGCGACAATTAAGAAAATTGTAAAATTTAAATTCAATTGATTATTGATAATGCATTTATCCCTATAAAACCATAAAATTTTAAAATTCAAAAAATGTAATGTTTTGGTTTTTTGCTTTATTATTAAATTCATGGCATTTGATTGGTGTGAAAAACATAAATACACATTCATGGATGAATATTATAAATAGCAATTCAACGTTTCAATGTTATGTTAAGCATATATCTCTAGATGGGAGTGCGGAACTTTTTTATTAAGGTTCATTGCTTTTTTTTTTCTTAAGTAATTTGTTTGAATACAGGAATTGTATAAATCATTTCAAATTGCATTGAGGCAAACTAGACTATTAAGAAAATTGTAAAATTCAAATTCAACAAATTATTGACAATGGATTTATTCCTAATAGATTTCAAAATTCTAAAAATTGCAAAAATGCAATATTTTGATTTTTAAATTTATTGTTAATGTTGATGGATTTGATTGGTGAGAAAAATAAAATATTTCAATATGGAAATTGGAGAAAAATTCAACTAATGGACTCAATTGTGTAAAATACACTTTTATAGATAAATATTATAAATAGTGATTTGAAACATCAATGTTGCGTCAAGCATATATCTTTAAAAGGGAGTGGAGAAACTTCTTATTAGAATCCATTGCATTTACATTTTCCTAGGTAATAAGTTTGTAGGAAAAAATTATATAAATCATTTTCAATTGCATTATGGCATAGGAAACAATTAAGAAAATTGCAAAATTTAAATTCAACTGATGATTGATAATGCATTTATCCCTAAAATACCTTAAAATTCTAAAATTCCAAAAATGCAATGTTTTGGTTTTTTGCTTTATTATTAAAGTCATGGCAATTTATTGGTGTGAAAAACATAACATTTGAATATGTTAATTGAACAAAAATACAAGTAATGGAATCAACTGCATAAAATCCACTTTAGTGGATGAATATTATAAATAGCAATCTCAAGTTTCAATGTTGTGTTAAGCATATATGCCTAAATGGGAGTGCAGAACCTTCTTATTAGAGTCCATTGCTTTTGCTTTTTCCTAATTAATATGTCTGTAGGCCAAAATTATATAAATCATTTTAAATTGCTTTGTGGCATAAGAGACAATTAAGAAAATTGCGAAATTTAAATTCCATTGATTATTGACAATGCATTTATCCCTAGAAAACATTAAAACTCTAAAATTCAAAAAATGCAATGTTTTGGTTTTTTGCTTTATTATTAAAGTCATGGCATTTGATTGGTGTGAAAAACATAACATTTGAATATGTTAATCAAACAAAAATACAAGTAATGGAATCAATTTTATAAAATACACTTTAGTGGATGAATATTCTAAATAGCAAGCCTAAGCTTCAATATGGTGTTAAGCATTTATCCCTAGATGTGACTACGGAACCTTCTTATTAAAGTCCATTGCTTTTGTTTTTTCTTAAGTAATTTGTTTGAAGACAAGATTTATAGAAATCATTTCAAATTGCATTGAGGTAAAGGAGACAATTAAGAAAATTGAAAAATTTAAATTCAATTAATCATTGACAATGCATTTATGCCTTGAAAAACATAAAATTCTAAAATTCAAAAAATGCAATGTTTTGGTTTTCTGCTTTATTATTAAAGTCATGGCAATTTATTGGTGTGAAAAACATAACATTTGAATATGTTAATTGAACAAAAATACAAGTAATGGAATCAATTGCATAAAATCCACTTTAGTGGATGAATATTATAAATAGCAATCTCAAGTTTCAATGTTGTGTTAACTATATATGCCTAAATGGGAGTGCAGAACCTTCTTATTAGAGTCCATTGCTTTTGCTTTTTCCTAATTAATATGTCTGTAGGCCAAAATTATATAAATCATTTCCAATTGCATTGTGGCATAGGAGACAATTAAGAAAATTGCAAAATTTACATTCAACTGATGATTGACAATGCATTTATCCCAATGTATTTTTCTTGACTTAACATATTCAAATATTATATTTTTCTCACCAATCAAATACAACAATATTAACAATAAATTTAAAAATCAATAATTGCAATTTTTCAATTTTTAGAATTTTAAAATGTTTTAGGGATAAATGGATTGTCAATAATAAGTTGAATTTAAAATTTGCAATTTTTTTAATTGTCTCCCTAGCCATATTGCAATTTGAAATGATTTATATAAATTTTGTCTACAAACTTATTACTTAAGAAAAAACAAATGCAATGAACTCTAATAAGAAGTTTCCCCACTCTACTCTAGAGATATATGCTTTACCCATCATTGAAGTTGGGATTGTTATTTATAATATTCATCCACTAAAGTGTTTTTATATACAATTGAGTCCATTACTTGTATTTTTGTCTAATTAATATATTTAAATATTATATTTTTCTTACCAATCAAATACGATGACTTTTGTTGTTCCCACAGCCTTGTATGGGTTGTAATTGTTGTCAACGAGGGTTAAGTGTGCAAGAGAGTAAAGTCACATGGAAGGGCAGCAAAGTCACATGGAAGGGCAAGAAAGTAAATCTGCAGCATAAGGGCAAGAACATAAATCTGCCATGTAAGCCCTATTAGGGTTTCATAGAAGAGAGTATATAAAGGCCTTGGAAGACAAAACTAGGGTAGAGGGCCAACACAATTGAATAAACAGCAACCCTACAGCAACCGGCCAAAAGGAAGAGAGAGCAGAACAGCAAGAGATCAGAAACAACACCACCAGGAGAGCAAACCAGAAACGTCACCACCGGGAGAGCAAACCAGAACGTGCAACCTCCTGCAAGCAAACCAGAAACACGTCCTGCAAGCAAACCAGAAACACGTCTTGCAAGCAAACCAGAAACACATCCTGCAGGCAAACCAGAAACGCCTCCTGCAAGCAAACCAGAAACACATCCTGCAACCAAACCAGAAACACACAACCAGCAAGAGGAGAAATAAGAAACAGACCACCCGGAAGAGAAGACAGCAGACCTGGTATCCGTGAGACCACCCGGAAGAGAAGACAGCAGACTAGAAGCGTGAGGCAGGGCAAGAGACGTGAACCAGAAAAACCAGTAGTGTAAGGCAGGCCAAGAGACGTGAAACAGCAGACCAGGAGCGTGAGACCAGAACGTGCAACGGCGTGACTGATCAGAAGCGTGGGGCAGGCCGTGAGACGTGAAACGGCAGACCAGAAGCTTGAGTGCAAGCTGTGAAACCTTGAGACGGTGAAAGCAGGAGCTGTGTGAGACAACCTAGAGAAGGAATTTGGCGAAGCATCGGAAAGAACTCAACGTATTTCTAGATTTCTTCAAGAGAGGTTAGAGAGCGTTGCGGTGAACTTCTAAGCGGCAGTGGAGCAGCCTTTCAATTCAACAGAGGCAAGACAAGCTAGAAGAAGAGTAGACACAGTAAGTGACACTCTTTGTATTGTACTTGCTTAGTAATTGCAATAGTGAAAGGAGCAGAAGATTAAGACATCCATTGTAACTATAATTCTCAAGTATAGTGGATAGTCTCGGTAAGGGAGAGTCCCTACCACCGTGGATGTACGTCACGTTGACGGAACCACGTAAATCTCGTGTGTCCTTATTTTGCTTTACATTCTGTGTTTTGAATTAAGTTGTGAACGCAGCTAAAGTATCAGCCAACCCATAACCTAACGAAGACCTAAACAAGAACATCCAAATTGTCTATTAGGCAAGGTGTCTGAAAGGTGACTTTGGGGACTATTGTGATTAGTAGGTAGCAATAGATCTACCTTAGTCGAATCTGAGAAAGAGTTCACTTTTAAGAAGAGATTGAAGTTGTTCACTTTCCTGCGAATTGTGAATTGTGGTGATACTGATTCACCCCCCCTCTCAGTATCACAAACTAGTAGATCCTAGGGTGAAGTTGGGAACTTCAACTTTAACAATAAATTTAAAAATCAAAACATTGGGTTTTTTCAATTTTTAGAATTTTGAAGTCTTTAAGGGATAAATGCATTGTCAATAATTTGTTGAATTTAAAATTGACAATTTTCTTAATTGTCTCCTTTGCCTTAATGCAATTTGGAATGATTTATATAATTTTTTTTTCTTCTAACATATTACTTGAGAAAAAGCAAAAGTAATGGACTTTTATAAGAAGTTTCCCCACTCCCTTTTAGAGATATATGTTTGACACAACATTGAAATTTGGGATTGGTATTTATGATATTCATCCCCTAAAGTGTATTTTATACAATTGATTCCATTACTTGTATTTTTGTTCAATCAACATATTGAAATAATAATTTTTTCACACGAATCAAATGCAATGACATTAATAATAAAGTAAAAAGCAAAACATTGTATTTTCTGAATTTTTAGAATTTTAAGGTTTTTAGGGATAAATGTTTTATCAATAGTTAGTTGAATATAAGTTTGAAATTTTCTTAATTGTCTCATTTGCCACAATGCAATTTGAAATGATTTATATAATTTTTGTCTGCAAGCATATTACTGAGAGAAAAGCAAAAGCAATGGACTCTAATAGTAAGTTTCCCCACTTCCCTCTAGAGATATATGCTTGATACACCATTGAAGCTTCTAGTTGCTATTTATAATATTCATTCACTAAAGTGTATTTTATACAATTGTGTCCATTACTTGTATTTTTCTTGATTTAACATATTCAAATATTATGTTTTTCTTAGCAATCAAATGCAATAACATTAATAATAAATTTAAAAATCAATACATTGCATTTTTTCAATTTTTAAAATTTTAAAGTTTTTTAGGGATAAATGCATCTTAATAATCAATTGAATTTAAATTTTGCAATTTTTTCAACTGTCTTCTTAGCCACAACACAATTTGAAATAATTTATATAAATTTTGTCTACAAAATTATTACTTAAGAAAAAGCAAATACAATAGATTCTAATAAGATGTTTCTCCACTCCTCTCTAGAGATATATGCTTCACCCATCATTGAAGTTAGGGATTGCTATTTATAATATTTATCCACTAAAATGTATTTTATACAATTG
The DNA here is from genome assembly GCA_020883675.1 of Bruguiera gymnorhiza. Taxonomy (NCBI): domain Eukaryota; kingdom Viridiplantae; phylum Streptophyta; class Magnoliopsida; order Malpighiales; family Rhizophoraceae; genus Bruguiera; species Bruguiera gymnorhiza. The sequence goes on from JAIRCJ010000119.1 coordinate 24,413, forward strand.
AGTCATTTACTTGTATTTTTGTTTAATGAACATATTTAAATATTATGTTTTTCTTACCAATCAAATGCGACAATATTAATAATAAATTTGAAAATCAATACATTGCATTTTTTCAATTTTTAGAATTTAAAAGTCTTCTAGGAATAAATGTATTATGAATAATTAATTAAATTTAAATTTTGAAATTTTCTAGAGATAAATGGATTGCTAATAATCAGTTGAATTTTGAATTTTGCAATTTTTTTAATTTTCTCCCTAGCCATAATGCAATTTGAAATGATTTATAAAAATTTTGTGAACAAACTTATTACTTAAGAAAAAACAAATGTAATGTACTCTAATAAAAAGTTTCCTTATACCCCTCTAGAGATATGTGCTTTACTCATTATTGACGCTTGGATTGTAATTTATAATATTCATCCACTAAAGTGTTTTTTATACAATTGAGACCATTACTTGTATTTTTGTTTAATTAACATACTTAAATATTATGATTTTCTTACGAATCATATGACGTGACCTGAAGAATAAATTTAAAAATCAAACTATTCCATTTTTTCAATTTTTAGAATTTTGAAGTTTTCTAGGGGTAAATACATTATCAATAATTAGTTGAATTTAAATTTTGCAATTTTCTTCATTGTCTCCTTTACCTCAATGCAATTTCAAATCATTTATATAATTTTTGTCTTCAAACATATTACTTAAGAAAAACAAAAGCAATAGACTCTAATAAAAATTTTCCTTACTCCCTCTAGAAATATATGTTTGACACAACAATGAAACTTTTGATTGCTATTTATAACATTCATCCATTGTGTCCATTACTTGTATCTTTCTTCATTTAACATATTCAAATATTATGTTTTTCTCACCAATCAAATGCAGCAACATTAATACTAAATTTAAAAATCAAAACATTGCATTTTTTTCAAATTTTTGAATTTTAAAGTGTTTTAAGGATAAATGCATTGTAAATAATTAGTTAAATTTAAATTTTGCAATTTTTTAATCGTCTTCCTAGCCATAATGCAATTTGAAATGATTTATATAATTTTTGTCTACAAACTTATTACTTAAGGAAAAGCAAATGCAATGGACTCGAATAAGAAGTTTTTCCACACCCCTCTAGAGTTATATGCTTCACCCATCATTGAAGTTGGGATTGCTATTTATAATATTCATCCATTAAAGTGTATTTTATACAATAGAGTCCATTACTTGTATTTTTGTTTAATTAACATATTCAAAAATTATGTGTTTCTTACTAATCAAATGCCATGACATTAACAATAAATTTAAAAATCAAAACATTAGATTTTTTCAATTTTTACAATTTTGAAGTCTTCTAAGGATAAATGCATTGTCAGTAATTAGTTGAATTGAAACTTTGCATTTTTCTTAATTGTCGCTTTTGTTACAATGCAATATGAAATGATTTATATAATCTTTGTCTCCAAATGTATTACTTAGGGAAAAGCAGAACATATGGACTCTAATAATAAGTTTCCCCACTCCCCTTTAGAGATATATGCTTGACACACCATTGAAGCTTCTGGTTGCTATTTATAATATTCATCCACAAAAGTGTATTTTATACAATTGTGTCCATTACTTATATTTTTCTTAATTTAACATATTCAAATATTATTTTTTCTTAGCAACCAAATGCAACAACATTAATAATAAATTTAAAAATCAAAACATTGCATTTAAATTTTGAAATTTTTTCAATCGTCTCCCTAGCTAAGAGAAAAAAAACTCCAATTTTGAAAAGCAAACCTTATTTAAAGCCCAAAGCTTCCATGTCACCTAATGTTAAAGAGAAAGAATGGAATGAAACTTACAATGAAAAGAAGGAATTGAAGACCCCAATAAACATAATTAAGGTTTAATGAAGGAACAACCTTTGCACAATTGTTAAAGGAACAAAAACATAAGGTATAATCCAATAACGAGTGTTTAAAGCATCATCAAGCAATGGTGAAAGGAAGGATATTGGATTTGCAATCTAGGAAGATGAGATTTGGTAGTAATGAGGCAAGTTGGAAAGCTACAATACATAATAAGAGGCAGCCAAGAAGAGAAACTAGAGAAAAAACTCCAATTTTGATAAGCAAACCTGATTGAAAGCTTAAATCTCTCATGGCACCCAATGTTAAACACAAAGAATGCAACAAAAATCACAATGAAAAGATGAAACTGAAGACCCTAAGAAACATAATTGATCTTTAATGAAAGAACAACCTTTGCACAAATCTCAAAGGAACAAGAACCTAAGGTATAATCCAATAACTAGTGTTCAAAGCATCATGAACCAATGCTGAAAGGAAGGATATTGGCTTCGCAATCTATGAAGATGAGAATTGGTAGTAATGAGGCGAGTTGGAATGAAACAAAATGTAATAGGTGGTAGTTAGGAGAAAAAACTAGAGGAAAAACTCCAATTTTGACAAGCAAACCTGATTTGAAACCCAAAGTTCCCATATCACCCAATGCTAAACACAGGGAATGCACTAAAACTTACAGTGAAAAGAAGTAATTGAAGACTCCAAGAAACATGATTGATCTTTTACGAAAGAACAACCTTTGCACAATGCTCAAAGGAACAAGAACTTAAGGTATAATCTAATAACTAGTGTTCAAAGCTTCATGAACCAATGTTGAAAGGAAGGATATTGGCTTTGCAATCTATGAAGATGAGAACTGGCAGTAATGAGGCGAGTTAGAATGTAACAAAATGTGATAAGTGGCAGCTAGGAGAAAAAACGAGAGAAAAAACTCCATTTTTGACAAGCAAACCTGATTTAAAACCCAATGTTCCCATATTACCCATTGTTAAACACAAGGAATGCAGTGAAACTTACAGTGAAAAGAAGTAATTGAAGACTCCAAGAAACAAGAACAACCTTTGCACAATGGTCAAAGGAACAAAAACTTAACGTATAATCCAATAACTAGCGTTGAAAGCATCATGAACTAATGCTAAAAGGAAGGATATTGGCTTTGCAATCTATGAAGAAAAAATTGGTAGAAATGAGACGAGTTGGAATGTAACAAAATGTTATAAGAGGAAGCTTGGAGGAAAAACTAGAGAAAAAACTCTAATTTTGACATGTAAACTTGATTTAAAACCTAGGGCTCCCATATCACCCAATGTTAAACAGAAAGAATGCAGTGAAACTTACAATGAAAAGAAGGAATTGAACACTTTAAGAAACATAATTGAGGTTTAACAAAAGAACAACCTTTGTACAATGCTTAAAGGAATAAGAACTTAAGGTATAATCTAATAACTAGTGTTCAAAGCATCATGAACCAATGTTGAGAGGAGGGATATTGGCTTTGCAATATATGAAGATGAGTTGGAAAGCAACAAAATGTCATAGGTGGCAGCTAGGAGAAAAAACTAGAGAAAAAACACCAATTTTGACAAGCAAACTTGATTTAAAACCCAAAGTTCCCATATCACCCCAAGTTAAGGATAGAGAATGAAGTGAAACTTATAGTGAAAAGAAGTAATTGAAGACTCCAAGAAACATAATTGATCTTTAACGAAAGAACAACCTTTGCACAATGCTCAAAGGAACAAGAATTAAGGCATGATCCAATAACCAGTGTTGAAAGCATCATGAACCAATACTGAAAGGAAGGATATTAGCTTTGCAATCTATGAAGATGAGAATTGGTAGTAATGAGGCAAGTTGGAATGCAACAAAATGTAATAGGTGGCAGCTAAGAGAAAAAACTAGAGAAAAAAACTCCAATTTTGACAAGCAAACTTGATTTAGAACCCAAATTTCCCATATCACCCAATGTTAAACATAGAGAATGCAGTGAAAGTTACAATGAAAAGAAGTAATTGAAGACTCCAAGAAACATAATTGATCTTTAAGGAAAGAACAACCTTTGCACAATGCTCAAAGGAACAAGAACTTAAGGTATAATCCAAAAACTAGGGTTCAAAGCATCATGAACCAATGCTGAAAGGAAGGATATTGGTTTTGCAATCTGTGAAGATGAAAACTGGTAGAAATGAGACGAGTTGGAAAGCAACAAAACATTATAGGAGGAAGCTTGGAGGAAAAACTAGAGAAAAAACTCTAATTTTGACATGTAAACCTGATTTAAAACCCAGAGCTCCCATATCACCCAATGTTAAACAGAGAGAATGTAGTGAAACTTACAATGAAAAGAAGGAATTGAAGACTCTAAGAAACATAATTGAGGTTTAAAAAAAAAACAACCTTTGTAAAATGCTCAAAGGAACAAGAACTCAAGGTATAATCCAATAACTAGTGTTCAAAGCATCATGAACCATTGCCGAAAGGAAGGATATTGGCTTTGCAATATATGAAGATGAGTTGGAAAGCAACAAAATGTAATAGGTGGTAGCTAGGAGAAAAAACTAGAGAAAAAACTCCAACTTTGACAAGCAAACCTGATTTAAAACCCAATGTTCCCATATCACCCATTGTTAAACATAGAGAATGTAGTGAAACTTACAGTGAAAAGAAGTAATTGAAGACTCCAAGAAACATAATTGATCTTTAACGAAAGAATAACCTTTGCACAATGCTCAAAGGAACAAGAACTTAAGGTATAATCCAAAAACTAGGGTTCAAAGCATCATGAACCAATGCTGAAAGGAAGGATATTGGTTTTGCAATCTGTGAAGATGAAAATTGGTAGAAATGAGACGAGTTGGAAAGCAACAAAACGTTATAGGAGGAAGCTTGGAGGAAGAACTAGAGAAAAAACTCTAATTTTGACATGTAAACCTGATTTAAAACCTAGAGCTCCCATATCACCCAATGTTAAACAGAGAGAATGCAGTGAAACTTACAATGAAAAGAAGGAATTGAAGACTCTAAGAAACATAATTGTGGTTTAACAAAAGAACAACCTTTGCACAATGTTCAAAGGAACATGAACTTAAGCTATAATCCAATAACCAGTGTTCAAAGCATCATGAACCAATGCTGAAAGGAAGGATATTGGCTTTGCAATATATGAAGATGAGAATATGTAGTAATGAGATGAGTTAGAATGCAACAAAATGTAATAGGTGGTAGCTAGGAGAAAAACTAGAGGAAAAACTCCAATTTTAACAAGCAAACCTGATGTAAAACCCAATGTTCCCATACCACCCATTGTTAAACACAGAGAATGTGGTGAAACTTACAGTGAAAAGAAGTAATTGAAGACTCCAAGAAACACAATTGATCTTTGATGAAAGAACAACTTTTGCACAATGCTCAAAAGAACAAGAACTTAAGGTATAATCCAATAACCAGTGTTGAAAGCATCATGAACCAATGTTGAAAGGAAGGATATAGGCTTTGCAATCTATTAAGATGAGAATTGGTAGTAATGAGGCAAGTTGGAATGCAACAAAATGTAATAGGTGGCAGTTAGGAGAAAAAAGTAGAGAAAAAGCTCCAATTTTCAGAAGGAAAGCCGTTTTAAAACCCAAAGTTCCCATATCATGCATTGTTAAACACAAGGAATGCAATGAAACTTATAGTGAAAAGAAGTAATTGAAGACTCCAAGAAACATAATTGATCTTTAACGAAAGAACAACCTTTGCAGAATGCTCAAAGGAACAAGAACTGAAGGTATAATCCAATAACCGGTGTTGAAAGCATCATGAACCAATGCTGAAAGGAAGGATATTGGCTTTGCAATCTATTAAGATGAGAATTGGTAGTAATGAGGCAAGTTGGAATGCAACAAAATGTAATAAGTGGCAGCTAGGAGAAAAAACTAGAGGAAAAACTTTAATTTTGACAAGCGCACTTGATTTAAAACCCAATGTTCCCATATCACCCATTGTTAAACACAGAGAATGTGGTGAAACTTACAGTGAAAAGAAGTAATTGAAGACTCCAAGAAACACAATTGATCTTTGACGAAAGAACAACTTTTGCACAATGCTCAAAGGAACAAGAACTTGAGGTATAATCCAATAACCAGTGTTGAAAGCATCATGAACCAATGCTGAAAGGAAGGATATAGGCTTCGCGGTCTATGAAGATGAGAATTGGTAGTAATGAGGCAAGTTGGAATGCAACAAAATGTAATAGGTGGAAGTTAGGAGAAAAAACTAGATAAAAAGCTCCAATTTTGAGAAGGAAAGCCGTTTTGAAACCCAAAGTTCCCATATCATGCATTGTCAAACACAAGGAATGCAATGAAACTTATAGTGAAAAGAAGTAATTAAAGACTCCAAGAAACATAATTGATCTTTAACGAAAGAACAACCTTTGCACAATGCTCAAAGGAACAAGAACTGAAGGTATAATCCAATAACCGGTGTTGAAAGCATCATGAACCAATGCTGAAAGGAAGGATATTGGCTTTGCAATCTATTAAGATGAGAATTGGTAGTAATGAGGCGAGTTGGAATGCAACAAAATGTAATAAGTGGTAGCTAGGAGAAAAAACTAGAGGAAAAACTCTAATTTTGACAAGCGAACCTGATTTAAAACCCAACGTTCCCATATTACCCAATGTTAAACACAGAGAATTTAGTGAAACTTACAGTGAAAAGAAGTAATTGAAGACTCCAAGAAACATAATTGATCTTTAACGAAAGAACAACCTTTGCACAATGCTCAAAGGAACAAGAACTGAAGGTATAATCCAATAACCAGTGTTGAAAACATCATGAACCAATGCCGAAAGGAAGGATATTGCCTTTGTAATCTATTAAGATGAGAATTGGTAGTAATGAGGCGAGTTGGAATGCAACAAAATGTGATAAGTGGCAGCTAGGAGAAAAAACTAGAGGAAAAACTCTAATTTTGACAAGTGAACCTGATTTAAAACCCAACGTTCCCATATTACCCAATGTTAAACACAGAGAATTTAGTGAAACTTACAGTGAAAAGAAGTAATTGAAGACTCCAAGAAACATAATTGATCTTTAACGAAAGAACAACCTTTGCACAATGGTCAAAGGAATAAGAACTTAAGGTATAATCCAATAACCAGTGTTGAAAAGCATCATGAATCAATGCTGAAAGGAAGGATATTGGCTTTGCAATCTATGAAGATGAGAATTGGTAGTAATGAGGCGAGTTGGAATGCAACAAAATGTAATAGGTGGCAGCTAGGAGAAAAAACTAGTGGAAAAACTCCAATTTTGACAAGCAAACCTGATTTAAAACCCTATGTTCCCATATCAGCCATTGTTAAACACAGAGAATGCGGTGAAACTTACAGTGAAAAGAAGTAATTGAAGACTCCAAGAAACATAATTGATCTTTAACGAAAGAACAACCTTTGCACAATGCTCATAAGAACAAGAACTTAAGGTATAATCCAATAACCAGTATTGAAAGCATCATGAACCAATGTTGAAAGGAAGGATATAGGCTATGCGATCTATTAAGATGAGAATTGGTAGTAATGAGGCGAGTTGGAATGCAACAAAATGTAATAGGTGGCAGCGAGGAGAGAAAACTAGAGAAAAAACTCCAATTTTGACAAGCAAACCTGATTTAGAACCCAAAGTTCCCATAGCACCCATTGTTAAACACAGAGAATGCAGTGAAACTTACAGTGAAAAGAAGTAATTGAAGACTCCAAGAAACATAATTGATCTTTAATGAAAGAACAACCTTTGCACAATGCTCAAAAGAAGAAGAACTTAAAGTATAATCCAATAACCAGTGTTTGAAAGCATCATGAACCAATGCTGAAAGGAAGGATATTGGCTTTGCAATCTATGAAGATGAAAATTGGTAGAAATGAGGCGAGTTGGAATGCAAGAAAACGTTATAGGAGGAAGTTGGAGGAAAAACTAGTGAAAGAACTCCAATTTTGACAAGCAAACCTGATTTAAAACCCAAAGTTCCCATTTCACCCAGTGTTAAACACAGAGAATGCAGTGAAGGTTACAGTGAGAAGAAGTAATTGACGACTCCAAGAAACATAATTGATCTTTAATGAAAGAACAACCTTTGCATAATGCTCAAAGGAACAAGAAGTTAATGTATAATCCAATAACCAGTGTTCAAAGCATCATGAACTAATGCTGAAAGGAAGGATATTGGCTTTGCAATCTACCAAGATGAAAATTGGTAGAAATGAGGCGAGTTGGAATGCAACAAAATGTTATAGGAGGAAGTTGGAGGAAAAACTAGTGAAAGAACTCCGATTTTGACAAGCAAACCTGATTTAGAACCCAAAGTTCCCATATCACCCATTGTTAAACACAAGGAATGCAGTGAAACTTACAGTGAAAAAGAAGTAATTGAAGACTCCAAGAAACATAATTGATCTTTAACGAAAGAACAACCTTTGCACAATGGTCAAAGGAACAAGAACTTTAGGTATGATCCAATAACCAGTGTTGAAAGCATCATGAACTAATGCTGAAAGGAAGGATATTGGCTTTGCAATCTATGAAGATGAGAATTGGTTGTAATGAGGCAAGTTGGAATGCAACAAAATGTAATAGGTGGCAGTTAGGAGAAAAAAACTAGAGGAAAAACTCTAATTTTGACAAGCAAACCTGATTTAAAACCTAATGTTCCCATATCACCCAATGTTAAACACAGAGAATGCAGGGAAACTTACAGTGAAATGAAGTAATTAAAGACTCCAAGAAACGTAATTGACCTTTAACGAAGGAACAACCTTTGCACAATGCTCAAAGGAACAAGAACTTATGGTATAATCCAATAACCAGTGTTCAAAGCATCATGAACCAATGCTGAAAGGAAGGATATTGGCTTTGCAATCTATGAAGATGAAAATTGGTAGAAATGAGGCGAGTTGGAATGCAACAAAACGTTATAGGAGGAAGTTGGAGGAAAAACTAGTGAAAGAACTCCAATTTTGACAAGCAAACCTGATTTAAAACCCAAAGTTGCCATTTCACCCAATGTTAAACACAGAGAATGCAGTGAAGGTTACAATGAGAAGAAGTAATTGAAGACTCCAAGAAACATAATTGATCTTTAATGAAAGAACAACCTTTGCATAATGCTCAAAGGAACAAGAAGTTAAGGTATAATGCAATAACCAGTGTTCAAAGCATCATGAACCAATGCTGAAAGGAAGGATAGTGGTTTTGCAATCTATGGAAATGAGAATTGGTTGTAGTGAGGCGAGTTGAAATGCAACAAAATGTAATAGGTGGCAGCTAGGAGAAAAATCTCCAATTTTGACAAGCAAACTTGATTTAAAACCCAAAGTTCCCATATCACCTGGTGTTAAATACAGGGAATGCAATGAAACTTACAATGAAAAGAAGGGATTGAAGACTCCAAGAAAGGTAATTGTGGTTTAACGGAAGAACAACTTTTGCACAATGCTCAAGGGAACAAGAAATTAAGGTATACTCCAATAACCAGTGTTCAAAGCATCATGAACCAATGGTGAAATGAAGGATATTGACTTTGCAATCTAGGAAGATAAGAATTGGTAGTAATGTGGTGAGTTGGAATTCAACAGAACGTAATGGGAGTCAGCTAGGAAGAAAAGGTAGAGAAAATACTCCAATTTTGAGAAGCAAAGTTGATTTAAAGCCCGAAGCTCCCATATCACCCAAAGTTAAACACAGAGAGTGCACTAAAACACGCAATGAAAAGAAGGATTTGAAGACTCCAAGATACATCATTGAGGTTTCACGAAAGAACAACCTCTGCACAATGCCTAGAGGAATAAGAATTTATGTTATAATCTAATAACTAGTGTTCAAAGCATTATGAACCCATGCAAAAAGGAAGGATATTGGGTTTGCAATCTAGGGAGATGAGATTTGGTAGTATTGAGGCAAGTTGGAATGCAACAATACGTAATAAGAGGCAGCTAAGTAACGAAACAACAGAAAAAACTCCAATTTTGATAAGCAAACCTGATTGAAAGCCTAAAGCTCTCGTAGCACCAAATGTTAAACACAGAGAATGCAACGAAAATCACAATGAAAAGATGGAATTGTAGACTCCTAGAAACATAATTGAGGTTTAACAGAAGAACAGCCTTTGGACAATGTTCAAAGGAATAAGAACTTAAGGTATAATCCAATAACCAGTGTTCAAATCATCATGAACCAATGCTGAAAGGAAGGATATTGGCTTTGCAATCTATGAAGATGAGAATTGATAGTAATGAGGCGAGTTGGAATGCACCAAACAATAATAGGAGGCAGCTAGGAGGAAAAACTAGAGAAAAAACTCCAATTTTGACATGCAAACCTGATTTAAAATCCAAAGCTCCCATATCACCCAAAGTTAAACACAGAGAATGCAACGAAACTTACAATGAAAAGAAGGAATTGAAGACCCTAACAAACATCATTGATGTTTAACGAAAGAACAACCTTTGCACAATGCTCAAAGGAACAAGAACCTAAGGTATAATCAAATAACCAGTGTTCAAACATGAACCAATGTTGAAAGGAAGGATATTGGCTTTGCAATATATGAAGATGAGAATATGTAGTAATGAGATGAGTTGGAAAGCAACAAAATGTAATAGGAGAAAAAACTAAAGAAAAAACACCAATTTTGACAAGCAAACCTGATTTAAAACCCAAAGTTCCCATATCACCCCAAGTTAAGGATAGAGAATGCAATGAAACACACAATGAAAGGAAGAATTTGAAGACTCCAAGAAAAATAATTGAGGTTTAACGAAAGGGCAATCTTTGTGTAATGCTCATGGGAACAAGAACTGCAGGTATCATCCAATAACCAGTGTTCAAAGCATCATGAACCAATGCTGAAAGGAAGGATACCGGCTTTGCAATCTATAAAGAGGAGAATTCGTAGTAATGAGGCGAGTTAGAATGCAACAAAATGTAACAGGAGGTATCTAGGAGGAAAAACTCGAGCAAAAACTCCAATTTTAACATACAAACCCGTTTTAAAACCCAAGGCTCCCATATCACCCAATGTTAAACACAGATAATGCAGTGAAACTTACAATGAAAAGAAGGAATTGAAAACTCCAAGAAACATAATTGAGGTTTAACGAAAGAACAACCTTTGCAAAATGCTCAAAGGAACAACAACTTAATGTATAATCCAATAACCAGTGTTCAAAACATCATGAACCAACGGTGAAAGGAAGGATATTGGCATTCCAATCAAGTAAGATGAGACTTGGTAGTAATAAGGCGAATTGGAATGCAACAAAAGGTAATAGGAGGCTGCTAGGAAGAAAAACTAGAGAAAAAACTGCAATTTTGATAAGCAAACTTGATTTAAATCCAAAAGCTCCCTTATCACCCATAGTTAAACACAGAGAATGCACTAAAACACACAATGAAAGGGAGGATTTGAAGACTCCAAGGAACATAATTGAGGTTTAACGAAAGGACAACCTTTGCACAATGCTCAAAGGAACAAGAAGTTATTGTATAATCCAATAACCAGTGTTCAAAGCATCATGAACCAATGGTGAAAGGAAGGATATTGGCATTGCAATCAACGAAGATGTGATTTGGTAGTAATGAGGCGAGTTGGAATGCAACAAAGGATAATAGGAGGCAGCTAGGAAGAAAAACTAGAGAAAAAGCTCCAATTTGGAGAAGCAAACCTTATTTAAAGCCCAAGCTCCATATCACCCAATGTTAAACACAGAGAATGCAATGTAACACACAATGAAAAGAAGGAATTGGAGACTCCAAGAAACATCATTAAGGTTTAAAAAAAGATCAACCTATGTAGAATGCTCAAAGGAACAAGAAGTTAAGGTATAATGAACCAATGTTGAAAGGAGGGATATTGGGTTTGCAATCTATCAATATGAGATTTGGCAGTAATAAGGCGAGTCGGAATGGAACAAAACGTAATAGGAGGCAGCTAGGAAGAAAAACTAGAGGAAAAACTCCAATTTTGATAAGCAAACCTGATTTAAAGCCAAAAGCTCCCATATCACCCATAGTTAAACACAGAGAATGCACTAAAACACACAATGAAAGGAAGGATTTGAAGACTCCAAGAAACATAGTTGAGGTTTTACAAAAGAACAACCTTTGCACAATGCTCAAAGGAACAAGAACTTATTGTATAATTCAATAACCAGTGTTCAAAGCATCTTGAACCAATGGTGAAAGGAAGGATATTGGTTTTGCAAACTAGGAAGATGAGAATTGGTAGTAATGAGGCAAGTTGGAAGGCAACAAAACGTTATAGGAGGCAGTTAGGAGGAAAAACTAGAGAAAAGACTCCAATTTTGACATGCAAACCTGATTTAAAACCCAAAGCTCCGATATCACCAAATGTTAAACACAGAGAATGCAGTGGAACTTACAATGAAAAGATGGAATTGAAGACTCCAAGAAACATAATTGAGGTTTAATGAAAGAACAAACTTTGCACATTGCTCATAGAAACAAGAACTTAAGGTATAATCCAATAACTAGTGTTCAAAGCATCATGAACCAATGCTGAAAAAAAGGATATTGGCATTGCAATCTAGGAAGATGAGATTTGGTAGCAATGAGACGAGTTGGAATGTAACAAAGCCTTAGAGGAGGCAGCTAGGATGAAAAACTAGAGAAAAAACTCCAATTTTGACATGCAAACCTGATTTAAAACCCAAAGCTCCCATATCACTAAATGTTAAACACACAGAATGCAGTGAAACTTTCAATTAAAAGATGGAATTGAAGACTCCAAGAAACATAATTGACCTTTAAGGAAAGAACAACCTTTGCACAATGCTCAAAGGAATAAAAAATTAAGGTATAATCCAATAACCAGTGTTCAAAACATCATGAACCAATGGTGAAAGGAAGGATATTGGCATTGCAATCAAGTAAGATGAGACTTGGTAGTAATGAGGCGAGTTGGAATGCAACAAAAGGTAATAGGAGGCTGCTAGAAAGAAAAACTAGAGAGAAAACTCCAATTTTGACATGAAAACAAGATTTAAAACCCAAAGCTCTCATATCACCTAATGTTAAACACAGAGAATGCAATGAAATTTACAATGATAAGAAGGAATTGAAGACTCCAAGAAAGATCATTAAGGTTTAACGAAAGAACAAGCTTTGCACAATGCTCAAAGGAATAAGAACCTAAGGTATAATCCAATAACCAGTGTTCAAAGCATCATGAACCAATGCTGAAGGGAAGGATATTGGTCTTGCAATTTATGAAGATGAAAATTGGTAGAAATGAGATGAGTTGGAAAGCAACAAAATGTAATAGGAGGCTTCTAGGAAGAAAAATTAGAGAAAAAACTCCAAATTTGGCATGCAAACTGGATTTCAAAACCCAAAGCTCCCATAGCACCCAATGTCAAATACAAAGAATGCAGTGCAACTTACAATGAAAAGAAGGAATTGAAGTCTCCAAGAAATATAATTGAGGTTTAACGAAAGAACAACCTTTGCACAATGCTCAAAGGAACAAGAACTTAAGGTATAATCCAATAACCAGTGTTTGAAGCATGATGAACCAATGGTGAAAGGAAGGATATTGGCTTTGCAATCTAGGAAGATGAGATTTGGTAGTTATGAGGGGTGTTGGAATGCAACAAAATGTAATCAGAGGTAGCTAGGAAGAAAAACTAGAGAAAAAACTCAATTTTGATAAGCAAACCAGATTTAAAGCCCAAAGCTCCCACATCACCCAAAGTTAAACACAGAGGATGCAATGAGATACACAATGAAAAGAAGGGATTGAAGACTCCAAGAAACATATTTGAGATTTAATGAAAGAACAACCTTTGCACAGTGCTCATGGGAACAAGAGCTGAAGGTATCATCCAATATCCAGTGTTCAAAGCATCATGAACCAATGCTGCAAGGAAGGATATTGGCTTTGCAATCTGTGAAGATGAGAATTCGTAGTAATGACGTGAGTTGGAATGCCACAAAATGTAATAGGAGGCAACTAGGAGGAAAAACTAGAGAAAAAACTCCAATTTTGACATGCAAAACTGTTTTAGCACCCAAAGCTCCCATATCACCCAATGTTAAATACAGAGAATGCAAATGAAACTTACAATGAAAAGAAGGAATTGAAGACAGCAAGAAACATCATTGAGGTTTAACGAACGAACAACCTTTGCACAATGCTCAAAGGAACAACAACTTAATGTATAATCCAATAACCAGTGTTCAAAACATCATGAACCCACGGTGAAAGGAAGGATATTGGCATTGCAATCAAGTAAGATGAGACTTGGTAGTAATGAGGCGAGTTGGAATGCAACAAAAGGTAGTAGGAGGCTGCTAGGAAGAAAAACTAGAGAAAAAACTCTAATTTTGACATGCAAAGCAGATTTAAAACCCAAAGCTCTCATATCACCCAATCTTAAACACAGAGAATGCAGTGAAATTTACAATGATAAGAAGGAATTGAAGATTCCAAGAGAGATCATTGAGGTTTAATGAAAGAACAAGCTTTGCACAATGCTCAAAGGAACCTAAGGTATAATCCAATAACCAGTGTTCAAAGCATCATGAACCAATGCTGAAGGGAAGGATATTGGTTTTGCAATCTATGAAGATGAAAATTGGTAGAAATGAGACGAGTTGGAATGCAACAAAATGTAATAGGAAGCTGCTAGGAAGAAAAACTAGAGAAAAAACTCAATTTTGACATGCAAACCAGATTTGAAAACCCAAAGCTCCCATATCACCCAATGTTAAACACAGAGAATGCAATGCAACTTACAATGAAAAGAAGGAATTGAAGTCTCCAAGAAATATAATTGAGGTTTAACGAAAGAACAACCTTTGCACAATACTCAAAGGAACAAGAACTTAAGGTATAATCCAATAACCACTGTTCAAAGCATCATGATCCAATGCTGAAAGGAAGGATATTGGTATGACAATCTATGAAGATGAAAATTGGTAGAAATGAGGCGAGTTGGAATGCAGCAAAATGTAATAGGAGGTAGCTAGGAAGAAAAATTAGAGAAAAAACTCAATTTTGATAAGCAAACCAGATTTAAAGCCCAATGCTCCCACATCACCCAAAGTTAAACACAGAGGATGCAATGAAAAGAAGGGATTGATGACTCCAAGAAACATATTTGAGAATTAACGAAAGAACAAACTTTGCACAGTGCTCATGGGAACAAGAACTGAAGGTATCATCCAATATCCAGTGTTCAAAGCATCATGAACCAATGCTGCAAGGAAGGATATTGGCTTTGCAATCTGTGAAGATGAGAATTCGTAGAAATGAGGCGAGTTGGAATGCCACAAAACGTAATACAAGGCAGCTAGGAGGAAAAACTAGAGAAAAAACTCCAAGTTTGACATGCAAACCTGTTTTAAAACCCAAAGCTCCCATATCACCCAATGTCAAACACAGAGAATGCAATGAAACTTACAATGAAAAGAAGGAATTGAAGACTCCAAGAAACATCATTGAGGTTTAATGAAAGAACAACCTTTGCACAAAGCTCAAATTAACAAGAACTTAAGGTATAATCCAATAACCACTGTTCAAAGCATCATGATCCAATGCTGAAAGGAAGGATATTGGTATGACAATCTATGAAGATGAAAATTGGTAGAAATGAGGCGAGTTGGAATGCAACAAAATGTTATAGGAGGCAGCTAGGATGGAAAACTAGAGTAAAAACCCCAATTTTGACATGCAAACTTGATTTAAAACCCAAAGCTCCCATATCACTAACGAAAAGAAGGAATTGAAGACTCCAAGAAACATCATTGAGGTTTAAAAAAAGATCAACCTTTGGACAATGCTCAAAGGAACAAGAACTTATTGTATATTCCAATAACCAGTGTTCAAAGCATCATGAACCAATGGTGAAAGGAAGGATATTGGCATTGCAATCAACGAAGATGAGATTTGGTAGTAATGACGCGAGTTGGAATGCAACAAAGGGTAATAGGAGGCAGCTAGGAAGAAAAACTAGGGAAAAAACTCCAATTTTGAGAACCAAACCTGATTTAAAGCCCAAAGCTCCATATCACCCAATGTTAAACACAGAGAATGCAATGACAATCACAATGAAAAGATGGAATTAAAGACCCCAGGATACATAATTGAGGTTCAACAAAAGAACAACCTTTGCACAATGCTCAAGAGAATAGGAACTTAAGGCATAATCCAATAACCAATGTTCAAAGCATCATGAACCAATGGTGAAAGGAAGGATATTGGCCTTGCAATCTAGGAAGATGAGATTTGGTCATAATGAGGGGCATTGGAATGCAACAAAACTTACTAAGAGGCAGCAAGCAAGAAAAACTAGAGAAAAATCTCCAATTTTGATGAGCAAACTTGATTTAAAGCCTAAAGCTCCAACATCACCAATGTTAAACAAAAAGAATGTAATGAAACTTACAATGAAAAGAAGGAATTGAAGACTCCAAGAAACATAATTGGTCTCTCATGAAAGAACAACCTTTGCACAATGCTCAAAGGAACATGAACTTAAGGTATAATCCACTAACCAATGTTCAAAGCATCATGAACCAATGTTGAAAGGAAGGATATTGGTTTTGCAATCTATGAAGATGAGGATTGGTAGTAATGAGGCGAGTTGGATTGCAACAAAACGTTATAGGAGGCAGCTAGCAGGAGAAACTAGAGAAAAAACTCCAATTTTGACATGCAAAGCTGATTTAAAAACCTAAGTTCCCATATCACCCAATGTTAAACATAGAGAATGCAATGAAACTTACAATGAAAAGAAGGAATTAAAGACTCCAAGAAGCATAATTGATCTTTAACGAAAGAACAACCATTGCAGAAAGCTCAAAGGAACAAGAACTTAAGGTATAATCTAATAACCAATGTTCAAAGAATCATGGACCAATGGAGAAAGGAAGGACATTGGCATTATAATCTAGGAAGATGAGATTTGGTAGTAATGAGGCGAGTTGTAATGCAACAAAACGAAATAAGAGGCAGCTAAGAAGAAAAACTAGAGAAAAATCTCCAATTTTCATAAGCAACCCGGATTTAATGCAAGAGGAACTAGAAGCATTAAAGAAAAATAATACATGGAAGTTGGTCCCAATACCGGAGGGAAAAAAACTTGTGGGATGCAAATGGGTGTTTTCTATAAAATACAGGGCAGATGGGTCACTCGATTGGTATAAGGCCAGACTTGTGGCAAAAGGTTTTACCCAAACATATGACATAGACTACTCTGAAACCTTCTCACCAGTGGCAAAACTAAATACCATTAGAGTTTTGCTATCTCTTGCAGTAAATTTGGACTGGCCACTTCATCAACTCTATGTGAAGAATGCTTTCCTTCATGCAAATCTTGACGAGGAGGTATACATGGATATTTCACCAGGATATACAGGATCAACTGGGAACAAAATTGTTTGTAAATTGGAGAAGGCATTGTATGGACTAAAACAGTCACCGCAAGCATGGTTTGGCCGACTTAGCTCAGCTATGAGGAAGTATATGGCTATCGCCAAAGTAACTCTGGCCATACTCTCTTCCTGAAACACCGACAAAGCAAGGTGACAACAGTAATAGTCTATGTGGATGATATGATAATTATGGGGGATGAGCTGATGAGATCTTGAGGCTAAAGGAACAATTGTCTATGGAATTTGAAATGAAGAACTTGGGAGGGCTTAAGTATTTTCTGGGAATAGAGGTGCCAAGGTCAAGAAAAGGCATTTTCTATCTCAACAAAAGTATGTACTCGACTTATTAATGGAAGTGGGATTACTAGAGTGTAGACCTATGGATATGCCAATTTTGCAAAACCATAGGCTTGGAGAATATCCGGATCAGGTGCCAACAAATAAGGTGAGGTATCAAAGACTAGTAGGGAAGCTTATTTACTTATCTCACACTCATCCAGACATTGCTTATGCTGTAAGTGTGGTAAGCCAATTTATGCATAATCCGAGTGAAGACCATATGGGTGCTGTAATTTGAATTCTCCGCTACCTAAAGTCATCACCAGGAAGAGGACTAATGTTCTCCAAGAATGCTCATATGAATATTGAAGGGTACATGGATGCTGAGTGGGCTGGGAATATCTTGGATAGAAAATCTACTTCAGGCTACTTTACATTTGTGGGAGGAAACTTAGTTACATGGAGGAGCAAAAACCAGAAGGTAGTAGCATTGTCCAGTGCTGAAGCTGAATTCCGAGGTATGGCGAAAGGATTATGTGAACTTCTTTGGCTTAGAAGTTTGCTAACAGAGGTGGGCTTTCCTCCTGACTCTGAAATGAATTTATTCTGTGACAACAAAGCTGCCATCGACATACCCCATAACCCAGTTCAACACGATTGCACCAAACACGTGGAGGTAGACCAGCATTTCATCAAACAGAACCTAGAAGAAAAGATTATACAGTTTGTGTTTGTTAAATCTGAGAATCAATTAGCTGACATTTTGACCGAAGCAGTTTCCAGCAGAAACTTCAATGACTCATTTGACAAGTTAGGTGTCAGAGATATATACACACCAACTTGAGGGGGAGTATTGCCGTGAGTCCTGTAATTAGCTGGCTAGTTTTTTCCAGTTATGGAAATCTTAGATTATGGAATCCCTCATTCAATGGTCACACATGATTGTAGCCATAAATATTGTACAGACCAGATTATTTTCCTAAATTATTGTCGTGTATCTCTATATCTTGTATTCAGTTGTTATAGAAAAGCAGTGGAAAATAATAGAAAAATTATGTTAGACAGTAATGAGGCGAGTTGGAATGCAAGAAAACGTAACAACAGGCAGCTAGGAAGAAAAACTAGAGAAAAACCTCCAATTTTTATAACCAAACCTGATTTAAACCCCAAAGCTCTCATAGCAGCCAGTGTTAAACATAGAGAATGGAATGAAACTCACAATGAGAGGAAGGAATTGAAGACCCCGGGAAACATAATTCAGGATTAACAACAGTAAAACCTTGCCCTAATGCTGAAAGAAAGAAGAACTTAAGGTATAATCCTATAACCGATGTTCAAAGCATCATGAACGAATGGTGAAAGGCAGGATATTAGCATTACAATATAGAAAGAGGACATTTGGTAGTAATGAGGAAAGTTGGAATGCAACAAAATGTAATAAGAGGCAGCTAAGAAGAATAACAAGAAAAAAAACTCCAATTTTGATAAGAAAACCTGATTTAAACCTGAAAGCTGTCATAGCAGCCAGTGTGAAACACAGTGAATGCAATGAAACTCACGATGAGTGGAAAGAATTGAAGATCACAAGAAACATAATTCGGGTTTAAGCCCAATGCAGAAAGGAAGAAGAACTCAAGGTATAATCCAATAACCAGTGTTCAAAGCATCATGAACAAGTGGTGAAAGGAAGGATTTTGGCATTACAATCTAGAAAGAGGAGATTTGGTAGTAATGAGGCAAGTTGGAATGCAACAAAACGTAATAAGAGGCAGCTAAGAAGAATAACTAGAGAAAAAACTCCAATTTTGATAAGAAAACCTGATTTAAACCCCAAAGTTGTCATAGCAGCCAGTGTGAAACACAGTGAATGCAATGAAACTCACAAGTGGAAAGAATTGAAGACCGCAATAAACATAATTCAGGTTTAACAAAAGTAAAACCTTGGCCCAATGCTGAAACGAAGAAGAACTTCAGGTATAATCCTATAACCAATGTTCAAAGCATCATGAATGAATGGTGAAAGGAAGGATTTTGGCATTACAATCTAGAAAGAAGAGATTTGGTAGTAATGAGGTGAGTTGGAATGCAACAAAACGTAATAAGAGGCAGCTAAGAAGAAAATCTAGAGAAAAAACTCCAATTTTTCTAAGGAATCCCGATTTACATCCCAAGGCTCTCATAGCAGCCAATGTTAAATATAGAGAATGCAATGAAGCTAACAATGAGAGGAAGGAATTGAAGACCCCAAGAAACATAATTTAGGTTTAACAAAAGTAAAACGTTGGCCCAATGTTGAAAGGAACAAGAACTTAAGGTATAATCCTATAACAAGTTTTCAAAGCATCATATATGAATGGTGAAAGAAAGGATTTTGGTATTACAATCTAAAAAGAAGAGATTTGGTAGTAATGAGGCAAGTTGGAATGCAAGAAAACGTAAGAAGAGGCAACTAAGAAGAATAACCACAAAAAGAACACCAATTTTGATAAGAAAACCTGATTTAAACCCCAAAGCTGTCATAGCAGCCAGTGTGAACCACAGTGAATCCAATGAAACTCACAACGAGAGGAAAGAATTGAAGACCGCAAGAAACATAATTCAGGTTTAACAAAAGTAAAACCTTGGCCCAATGCTGAAAGGAAGAAGAACTTAAGGTATAATCCTATAACTAGTGTTCAAAGCATCATGAATGAATGGTGAAAGGAAGGATATTGGCATTACAATCTAGAAAGAAGAGATTTGTTTGTAATGAGGCCAATTGGAATGCAACAAAATGTAATAAGAGGCAGCTAAGAAGAATAACTAGAGTAAAAACTCCAATTTTGATAAGCAAACCAGATTTAAACCCCAAAGCTCTCACAGCAGCCAGTGTTAAACACAGAGAATGCAATGAAACTCACAAGGAGAGGAAGGAATTGAAGACCTTGGGAAACATAATTCAGGTTTAACAAAAGTAAAACCTTGGTCCAATGCTAAAAGGAAGACAAACTTAAGGTATAATCCTATAACCAGTGTTCAAAGCATTATGAACCAATAATGAAAGGAAGGATATTGGCATTAGAATCTAGAATGAAGAGATTTGGTAGTAATGAGGCGAGTTGGAATGCAACAAAACATATTAAGAGGAAGCTAAGAAGAGAACCCAGAGAGAAAACACCAATTTTCATAAGCAATCTTGATTTAAAGCCCAAGGCTATCATAGCAGCCAATGGTGAAAGGAAGGATATTGGCATTACAATCTAGAATGAAGTGATTTGGTAGTAATGAGGCGAGTTGGAATGCAACAAAATGTAATAAGAGGAAGCTAACTAGAAAAACTAGAGAAAAAACTCCAATTTTCATAAGCAATCCTGATCTAAAGCCCAAAGCTCTCATAACAGCCAGTGTTAAACACAAAGAATGCAATGAAACTCACAATCACAAGAAGGAATTAAAGACCCCAAGAAGCATAATTCAGGTTGAACAAAAGTAAAACCTTGGCCCAAAGCTGACAGGAAGAAGAACTTAAGGTATAATCCTATAACTAGAATTCAAAGCATCATGAACCAATGGTGAAAGGAAGGATATTGGCATTGCAATCTAGAAAGAAGAGATTTGGTAGTAATGTGGTGAGTTGGAATGCAACAAAACGTAATAAGAGGAAGCTAGGAAGAAAAACTAGCAGAAAAACTCCAATTTTCATAAGCAATCCTGATTTAAAGTGCAAAGCTCTCATAGCAGCCAGTGTTAAACATAGAGAATGCAATGAAACTCATAATGAGAGGAAGGAATTGAAGACCCCAAGAAACATAATTTAGGAGTAACAAAAGCAAAACCTTTTCGGAATGCTTCAGGAACAAGAACCTAAGGTATAATCCTATAACTAGTGTTCGAAGCATCATGAACCAATGGTGAAAGGAAGGATATTGTTATTACAATCTAGAAAGAAGAGATTTGGCAGTAATGGGCTGAGTTGGAATCCAACAAAACTTAATAAAAGGTAGTTAAGATGAAAAACTAGAGAAAAAACTCCAATTTTGATAAGCAAACCTGATTTAAAGCCCAAAGCTCTCATAGCAACCAATGTTAAGCACAAAACTACAATAAAACTCACAATCAAAAGAAGGAATTGAAGACCCCGAGAAACATAATTGGGGTTTAACAAAAGAGAATACTTGGCCTAATGCTCAAAGGAAGACGATCATATGCTATAATCCTATAACCAGTGTTGAAAGCATCAGGAACCAATGGTGAAAGGAAGGATATTGGCATTACAATCTAGAAAGAAGAGATTTGGTAGTAATAAGGCATGTTGGAATGCAACAAAATGTAATAGGAGGAAGCTAAGAAGAAAAACTAGAGAAAAAACTCCAATTTTCATAAGCAATCTAGATTTAAAGCCCAAGGCTCTCATAGCAGCCAGTCTTAAACACAGAGAATGCAATAAAACTCACAATGAGAGGAAGGAGTTGAAGGCCACATGAAACAAAATTCAGGTTGAACAAAAGTAAAACCTTGCCGCAACACTAAAAGGAAGAAGAATTGAAGGTATAATCCTATAAGCAGTGTTCAAAGCATCATGAACTGATGGTGAAAGGAAGGATTGGCATTATAATCTAGAAAGAAGAGATTTGGTAGTAATGAGCATGAACCGATGGTGAAAGGAAGGATTGGCATTATAATCTAGAAAGAAGAGATTTGGTAGTAATGAGGCAAGTTGGAATGCAACAAAATGTGAGAAGAGGAAGCTAGGAAGAAAAACTAGAGAAAAACTCCAATTTTCATAAGTAATCCTGATTTAAAGCCCAAAGCTCTCATAGCAGCCAGTGTTAAACACAAAGAAAGCAATGAAACTCATAATGAGAGGAAGGAATTGAAGATACCAAGAAACATAATTCAGGTGTAACAAAAGCCAAACCTTGGCGCAATGCTGAAAGGAAGAAGGACTTAAGGTATAATCCTATAACCAATGTTCAAAGCATCATGAACCAAAGGTGAAAGGAATGACATTGGCATTACAATCTAGAAAGAAGATATTTGGTAGTAATGAGGTGGGTTGGAATGCAACAAAACATAATAAGAGGAAGCTAAGAAGAAAAACTAGGGAAAAAACTCCAATTTTGATAAGCAATGCTGATTTAAAGCCCAAAGCTCTCATAGCAACCTGTGTTAAATAAAGAGAATGCAATGAAACTAACAATGAGAGAAAGGAATTGAAGACCGTAAGAAACATAATTCAGGTTTAACAAAATTAAAACCTTGCCACAATGCTGAACGGAAGAAGAACTTAAGGTATAATCCTATAACCAGTGTTCAAAGTATCATGAACCAATGGTGAAAGGAAGGATATTGGCATTACAATCTAGAAAGAAGAGATTTGGTAGTAACGAGGGTTGTTGGAATGGAACAAAATGTAATTGATGCGGAAAAACCCCTAAAGATATGGCTGAGGGGCCCAACACATACAAGGAATCAAAGACTATCCAGGAAAGCTAAATCAGACAGTAAAAAAGCAAACCCTAGACCTAACATTCAAAGCAACACGAACCTAGGTATTTAAGAAAGATATGGATGCCACACTCCAAAAAAGAAAGGAATTAGGATTGATAAGTCAATTTGAATGCCACAAGAAGAAGTACCTCTTGATAAGTTCTTTAGTTCTCAAAAGAACCAAGGGAGAAAAACCCTTGCTTTCTATTTCACTCAAAGTTGTCTAATCTCTAGAGCTTACAAGGGGTGCCTATTTATAGACTAAGATAGCAATCCTAAAGAGGCATAAATTCCTACTTGGGAGAAATCCTTATTTTGGAGGAATTTCGGACAAATTGCAGCACATACAATAAATTCCTATTTAGGAGTGAATGCTATTACTTAATTTGACTCATTAAGTATTCCAATTATATTAATTAGGTCTGAACTCTCTTTCAAACTTGAATTCGCACCTTTTGAAGCTTGGTTGGCTTGAATGTCCTCAATCAGCCCATTTAGTGCTTCTTTAATATTTTTGGCTCTAGCTCATCTTATTGGGCCTTCTGCAATGTGCAATGGATGTCTTGCATCCATTGAAACTCTAGCTCGTGTTATTGGGCCTTTTGGAAAGTACAATGGACCTCTTGCATCTATTGAAATCTTTCACCCATCATCTCCACGGTTCTCATTAGTAACAAGAGGAAGCTAAGAAGAAAAAGTAGAGGAAAACTCCAATTTTCATAAGCAATCCTGATTTAAACCCCAAAGCTCTCATAGCAGCTAGTGTTAAACATAGCGAATGTGATGAAACTCCCAATGAGAGCAAAGAATTGAAGACCCCACGAAACATAATTTAGGTGTAACAAAAGCAAAACCTTGGCGCAATGCTGAAAGGAAGAAGAAGTTAAGGTAAAATCCTATAACCAATGTTCAAAGCATCATGAACCAATGGTGAAAGGAAGGATATTGGCATTACAATCTAGAGAAAAAACTCCAAGTTTCATAAGCAATCCTGATTTAAAGCCCAAAGCTCTCATAGCAGCCAATGGTGAAAGGGAGGATATTGGCATTACAATCTAGAAAGGAGATTTGGTAGTAATGAGGCGAGTTGGAATGCAACAAAACATAATAAGAGGAAGCTAAGAAGAAAAACTAGAGAAAAAACTCCAATTTTCATAAGCAATTCACATTTAAAGCCCAAAGCTCTCATAGCAGCAAGTCTTAAACACAGAGAATGCAATGAAACTCACAATGAGAGGAAGGAGTTGAAGGCCACAAGAAACATAATTTAGGCTGAACAAAAGTAAAACTTGGCCCAAGTCTCAAAGCAAGAAGAGCTTAAGGTATAATCATATAAGTAGTGTTCAAAGCATCATGAACCAATGGTGAAAGGAAGGATATTGGGGTTACAATCTAGAAAGAAGGGATTTGGTAGTAATTAGGTGAGTTGGAATGCAAAAAAATGTAATAAGAGGAAGCTAAGAAGAAAAACTAGAGAAAAAAGTCCAATTTTCATAAGCAATCCTAATTTAAAGCCCAAAGCTCTCATAGCTGCCAGTGTTAAACACAAAGAATGCAATGAAACTCACAATCACAAGAAGGAATTGAAGACCCTAAGAAACATAATTCAGGTTTAACAAAAGTAAAACCAAGGCCCAATGCTGAAAGGAAGAAAACTTAAGGTATAATCCTATAACCAGAGTTCAAAGTATCATGAACCAATGGTGAAAGGAAGGATATTGGAATTGCAATATAGAAAGAAGAGATTTGGTAGTAATGTGGTGAGTTGGAATGCAACAAAATGTAATAAGAGGAAGCAAAGAAGAAAATCTTGAGGAAAAACTTGAATTTTCATAAGCAATCCTGATTTCAAACCCAGAGCTCTCATAGTAGCCAGTGTTAAACACAGAGAATGCAATCAAACTCACAATGAGAGGAAGGAATTGAAGACCGCAAGAAACATAATTGTTGTAGAACAAAAGAAAAACCTTGGCCCAATGTTCAAAGGAACAAGAACATAAGGTATAATCTTATGCCCATAAATCAATGCATCATGAACCGATGGTTAAAGGAATGATACCGGCATCATAATTAAGAAGGAAGTGATTTGGTAGTAATGAGTTGAGTTGGAATGCAACAAAACATAATAAGAGGTAGCTAAGAAAAGAACTAGAGAAAAAACTCAAAATTTGAGAACCAAAATTGATTTAAAGCCCAAAGCACTCATATCACCCCATGTTAAACACAATGAATGCAATGAAATCCATAATCAAAAGATGGTATTGAAGACCCTAAGGAACAAAAATGATGTTTAACAAAAGTAAAACCTTGGCCCAATGCTCAAATTAATAAGAGCATAAGGTATAATCCTATGGCCACTGTTTTATGCAACATGAACCATGGTGAAAGGATGGATATCGACATTACAATCTAGAGAGAAGAGATTTGGTAGTAATGAGCCCAATTGGAATGCAATAAAATGTAATAAGTGGCAGCTAAAAAGAAGAATGAGAGAAAAATCTTCGATTTTGATAAGCAAACTTGTTTCAAGGAGCAAAGCTCTCATAGCACCCAATGTTAAACACAAAGAATGCTATGAAACCCACAATCAAAAGAAGGAATTGATCCCATGAAACATAAATGATGTCTAATAAAGGTAAAACCTTCACTTAATGCTAAAAGAACAAGAACTTAGGGTATAATCCTATACCCTTAGTTCAAAGCATCATGAACCAAACATAAGAAGTTATTTGGAAGTAATGAGTTGAGTTGTAATACAACAAAATATAAGAAGAGGCAGCTAAGAAGAAGAATGAGAGAAAAAACTCCAATTTTGATAAGCAAACCTGATTCAAAGCACAAAGCTCTTATCGAATCTAATGTTGAACACAAAGAATGCTATGAAACCCATAATCCAATAAAGGATTTGAAGACCCAAAGGAACATAAATGATGTTTAACAAAAATAAAACCTTGGCCCAATGCTCATAGGAACAAGAACAAATGGTATAATCCTATGCCCACAGTTCAAAGCATCATGAACTAGGCATTACAATCTAAAAAGAAGTGATTTGGTAGTTATGAGCTGAGTTGAGATGCAACAAAACAAAATAATAGGCAGCTAAAAAGAAGAACTAGAGAAAAAGCTATCATTTTAAGAAGCATACATGATTTAAAGCCTAAATCATTCATAACACCCTATGTTAAACACAAAGAATGCAATGAAACCCATAATGAAAAGAGGGAATTGAACACCATAAGAAACATAAATGATGTCTAACAAAAGTAAAACCTTGGCCCAATGCTTAAAGGAACAAGAACATAAGGTATAATCCTATACCCACAATTCAATGCATCATGAACCAATGGTTAAAGGAACGATATTGGCATCACAATCTAGAAAGAATAGATTTGGTAGTAATGAGTCGAGTTGGAATGCAACAAAATGTAATAAGAGGCATCAAAGAAGAAGAACTAAAGAAAAATCTCCAATTTTGAGAATCAAACCTAATTTAAAGCCCAAAGCATTCATAGCACCTAATGTTGAACACAAAGAATGCAATGAAACCCATAATGAAAAGAGGGAATTGAAGACCCTAAGAAATGTAAATGATGTCAAACAAAAGTAAAACCTTAGACCAATGCTTAAAGGAACAAGACCTTAAGGTGTAATCCAATGCCCACAATTCAAAGCATAAAAAACCAATGGTGAAAGGAAGGATATTGGCATTATAATCTTGAAAGAAGAGATTTGGCAGTAATGAGTGGAGTTGGAATGCAATAAAAAGTAATAAGAGGTAGCTAAGAAAAAGAACTAAGAAAAAACTCCAATTTAGATAGGCAAAGGTGATTTACAGCCCAAAATTCTCATAGCACCCAATGTTAAACACAAAGAATGCTATGAAACCCACAATCAAAAGAACAAATTGAAACCCCATGAAACATAAATGATGTTTAACAAGAGTAAAACCTTAGCCCAAAGCTCAAAGGAACAAGAACATAAGGTATAATCCTATGCCCATAATTTAAAGCATCATGAACCAATGGTGAAAGGAAGGATATTGGAATTACAATTTAGAAAGAAGAGATTTTATAGTAATGAGGCTAGTTGGAATGCAACAAAACGTAATAAGAGGCAGCTCAGAAGAAGAACTAGAGAAAAACCTCTAATTTTGAGAAGCAAAATTGATTTAAAGCACAAAGCACTCATAACACCCAATGTTAAACACAAAGAATGCAATGAAAGCCATAATGAAAAGAAGGAATTGAAGACCCTAAGAAACATAAATGAGGTTTAACAAAAGTAAAACTTTGGCCCAATGCTCAAAGGAAGAAGAACTTAAGGTATGCTCTTCTAGCCACTATTCAGAGCACCATGAACTAATGGTGAAAGAAGGATATTGGAATTACAATCTAGAAAGAAGGGATTTGATGGTAAGGAGCCAAGTTGGAATGCTACATAACATAATAAGAGGCAGTTAAGGAGAAGAATGAGAGACAAACTCCAATTTTGATAAGTAAACTTGATTCTGAGCAAAAAGTTCTCTTAGTACCCAATGTTAACCACAAAGAATCCAATGAAATGCACAATCAAAAGAAGGAATTGACTACCCCAAGAAACATAAATGATCTTTAACAAAGGAAAAACTTTGGCCAAATGCTTAAAGGAGCAAGAACATAAGGTATAATCCAATGCCCATAGTTCAATGCATCATGAACCCATGGTGAACAAAAGGATATTGGAATTACAATCTAGAAAGAAGAGATTTGGTAGTAATGAGCCGAGTTGGAAAGCAACCAAATGTAATAAGAGGCAGCGAAGAAGAAGAACGAGAGAAAAAAGTCCAATTTTGATAAGCAAACCTAATTTAATGCCCAAAGCTCCCATAGCACCCAATGTTAACCATAAAGAATGCAAGAAAAAAAAATGTAATAAAGGCAGCTAAGAAGAAGAATGAGAGAAAAAACTCCAAGTTTGATAAGCAAACCTCATTTAAAGCCCAAAACTCTTATAGCACCTGATGTTAAACACAAAGAATGCAATGAAACCCATAATCAAAAAAAGGAATTGAAGGCCCTAAGAAACATAAATGATGTTTAACAAAAGTAAGACCTTGGCCCAATGTTGAAAGGAACAAGAACATAAGGTATAATCATATCCCACAGTTCAAAGCATCATGAACCAATGGGGAAAGGAAGGATATTGGCATTAGAATCTAGAAAGAAGAGATTTGGTAGTAATGTGTTGAGTTGGAATACAACAAAACATAATAAGAGTCAACTAAGAAAAAGAAAAGAGAAAAAACTCCAATTTTGATAAGCTAACCTTATTTAGAGCACAAAGCTCTCATATCACACAATGTTAAACACAAAGAATGCTATGAAACCCACAATCAATAAAAGGCATTGAAGACCCCAAGAAACATAATGATGTTCAACAAATGGAAAACCATTGCCCTCAAAGGATAAAAAACATAAGGTATAATCCTATACCCATAGTTCAAAGCATCATAACCCAAGGGTGAAAGAAAGGATATTGGCATTACAATCTAAAAAAAAGAGATTTGGTAGTAATGAGCTGAGTTGGAATGCAAGAAAACGTAATAAGAGGCATCTAAGAGGAAAAACTAGAGAGAAAACTCCAATTTTGATAAGCAAACCTGATTTAAAGCACAAAGCTCACATAACACCCAATGTTAAACAAAAAGATTGCGATGAAACCCACAATCATAGGAAGGAATTGAAGACCCTAAGAAACATACATGATGTCTATCAAAACTAAAACTTTGGACCAATGCTCAAAAGTACATGAACTTAAGGTATAGTCCTATACCCACAGTTCAAAGCATCATGAACCAATGACAAAAGGAAGGATATTGGCATTACAAAGTAGAAAGAAGAAATTTGGTACTAATGATGTGAGTAGGAATGCAACAAAATGTAATAAGAGGCAGCTAAGAAGAAGAACTAGAGAAAAAACTCCAATTTTGAGAAACAAACTTGATTTAAAGCCCAAAGATCTTATAGCACTCAATGTTAAACACAAAGAATGCAATGAAACTCATAATGAAAAGAAGGAATTGAAGACCCCAAGAAACAAAATTAAGGTCTAATGAAAGTAAAACCTCAGCCCAATGTCCAAAGGAAAAAAAAATTAAGGTATAATCATATACCCATAATTCAAAACATCATGAACCTATGGCAAAAGGAAGGATATTGGCATTACAATCAGGAAAGAAGAGATTTGGTAGTAATGACCTGAGTTGGAAAGCAACAAAACGTAATAAGAGGCAACTAAGAAGAAGCACAAGAGAAGAAAGTCTAATTTTGATGAGCAAACCTGATTTAAAGCCCAAAGCTCTCATAGCACCCAATGATAAAAACAAAGAATGTTATGAAACCCACAATCAAAACAAGGCATTGAAGCCACAAAGAAACATAAATGATCTTTAACAAATATTAAAACTTGGCCCAATGCTCAAAGGAAGAAGAACATAAGGTATAATCCTAAGCCCACAGTTCAAGGCATGATGAACCAATGATAAAAGGAAGGATATTGGCATTACTATCTAGAAAGAAGAGATTTGGAAGTAATGAGGTGAGTTAGAATGCAACAAAACGTAATATGAGGCAGCTAAGAAGAAGAATAGGAGAAAAAACTCAAATTTTGATAAGCAAACTTGATTTAAAGCCCAAAGCTCTCATAGCACCCAATGTAAAACACAAAGAATGCAATGATACCCATAATGAAAAGAAGGAATTGAAGACAACAAGAAACATAAATGGTGTTTAACAAAATTAAAACCTTGGCCCAATGCTCAAAAGAACAAGAACATAAGGTATAATCTAATACCCACAATTCAAAGCATCAAAACCAACGGTGAAAGGAAGGATTTTCGCATTACAATCTAGAAAGAAGAGATTTGGTAGTAATGAGCCAAGTTGGAATGCACTAAAAGTTAATAAAAGGTAGCTAAGAAGAAGAACAAGAGAGAAAACTCAATTTTGATAAGCAAACTTGATTTAAAGCTAAAAGCTCTCATAGCACCCAATGTTAAACACAAAGAATACAATGAAACTCACAATCAAAGAGGGAATCGAAGACCACATGAAACATAAGTGAGGTTTAACAAAACTGAAACCTTGGCCCAATGCTGAAAGGAACAAGATCTTAAGGTAAAATCCTATACCCACTATTCAAAGCATCATGAACTAAAGGTGAAAGGAAGAATATTGGCATTACAATCTAGAAAGAAGAGATTTGGAAGTAACGAGGTGAGTTGGAATGCAACAAAATGTAATATGAGGTAGCTAAGAAGAAGAACTTGAGAAAAAACTCAAATTTTGATAAGAAAACCTGATTTAAAGCCAAAGCAGTCATAGCATCCAATGTTAAACACAAAGAATGCAATGGAACCTATGATCAATAGAAGGAATTGAAGACCCTATGAAACATAAGTAAAGTCTATCAAAAGTAAAACCTTGGCCCAATGCTCAAAGCAACAAGAGCTTAAGGTATAATCGTATACCTATAGTTCAAAGTATCATAAACCAATGGTGAAAGGAAGGATATTGGCATTACAATCTAGAAAGAAGTGATTTGGTAGTAATAAGCTGAGTTGGAATGCAACAAAACGTAATAAAAGGTAGTTAAGAAAAAAAAACTAGAGAAAAAACACCAATTCTAATGAGCAAACCTCATTTAAAGCCTAAAGATCTCATAGCACCCATTATTAAACCCAAGGAATGCAATGACAACCACGATCAAAAGAAGGAATTAAAGACCCTAAGAAACATAAATGATATTTAACAGAAAGAAGATGTTGGCCCAATGCAGAAAGGAAGAAAAACTTAGGGTATAGTTCTATACGCATAGTTCAAAGCATCATGAACCACTGGTGAAAGAGGGGATATTGGTATTACAATCTAGAAAGAAGGGATTTGGTACTAATGAGCCAAGTTGGAATGCAACAAAATGTAAAAAAAGGAAGCTAAGAAGAAGAACAGGAGAAAAAACTCAAATTTTGATAAGCAAACTTGATTTAAAGCCCAAAGCTCTCATAGCACCCAATGTAAAACACAAAGAATGCAATGATACCCATAATGAAAAGAAGGAATTGAAGACACCAAGAAACGTAAATGGTGTTTAACAAAATTAAAACCTTGGCCCAATGCTCAACAGAACAAGAACATAAGGTATAATCTAATACCCACAATTCAAAGCATCAGAACCAATGGTGAAAGGAAGGATTTTCGCATTACAATCTAGAAAGAAGAGATTTGGTAGTAATGAGCCAAGTTGGAATGCAGTAAAAGTTAATAAGTGGCAGCTAAGAAGAAGAATGAGAGAAAAAACTCAATTTTGATAAGCAAACTTGATTTAAAGCTAAAAGCTCTCATAGCACCCAATGTTAAACACAAAGAATACAATGAAACTCACAATCAAAGAGGGAATCGAAGACCACATGAAACATAATTGAGGTTTAACAAAACTGAAACCTTGGCCCAACGCTGAAAGGAACAAGATCTTAAGGTAAAATCCTATACCCGCTGTTCAAAGCATCATGAACTAAAGGTGAAAGGAAGAATATTGGCATTACAATCTAGAAAGAAGAGATTTGGTAGTAATGAGCCGAGTTGGAATGCAACATAATGTAATAAGAGGTAGCTAAGAAGAAAAACGAGAGAAAAAACTCCAATTTTGATAAACAAACTTGATTTAAAGCCCAAAGCTCTCATAGCACCCATTGTTAAACACGAAGAATGAAATGAAACCCATAACCAAAAGAAGGAATTGAAGACCCCATGAAACATAATAGATGTCTAACAAAAGTAAAACCTTGTCCTAATGCTCAAATGAACAAGAACATAAGGTATAATCCTATACCCACAATTCAAAGCATCATGAACCTATGGTGAAAGGAAGGATATAGGCATTACAATCTAGAAAGAAGAGATTTGGTAGTAATAAGCTGAGTTGGAATGCAACAAAATGTAATAAGAGGCAGCTAAGAAGAAAAACGAGAGAAAAAAGACCAATTTTGATAAGCAAACTTGATTTAAAGCCCAAAGCTCTCATAGCACCCATTGTTAAACACCAAGAATGCAATGAAACCCATAATAAAAACATGGAATTGAAGACCCCATGAAACATAAATGATGTCTAACAAAAGTAAAATCTTGTCTCGTTGCTCAAGTGAACATGAACATAAGGTATAATCCTATACCCACAATTCAAAGCATCACGAACCAATGGTGAAAGGAAGGATATAGGCATTACAGTCTAGAAATAAGGGATTTGGTAGTGATGAGGCGAGTTGAAATGCAACTAAACGTAATAAGAGGCAGTTAAGAAGAAGAATTAGACAGAAAACTCCAATTTTAAGATGCATACCTGATTTAAAGCCAAAAGCTCTCATAGCACCCAATGTTAAACACTATGAATGCATTGTAACCCACAATGAAAAGAAGGAATAGAAGAGCCCAAGAAACATAATTGAGATTTATCAAAAGCAAAACCTTGCCCTAATGCTTAAAGGAACGAGAACTTAAGGTATAATCCTATACTCATTATTCAAAGCTTTATGAACTAAAGGTGAAAGGAAAGATATTGGCATTACAATCTACAGAGAAGAGATTTGGTAGTAAGGAGCCGAGTTGGAATGCAACAAAACATAATAAGAGGCAGCTAAGAAGAAAGTCTAGAGAAAAAACTGCGATTTTGAGAAGTAAACCTAATTGAAAGCCCAAAGCTCTCACACCCAATATTAAACACAAAGAATGAAATGAAACCCTTAATGAAAAGAAAGAATTGAAGACCTTAAGAAACATAAATGATGTTTAACAAAAGTAAAACCTTGGCCCAATGCTTAAATGAACAAGAGCATAAGGTAAAATACTATACCCAAAGTTTAAAGCATCATCAACCAAAGTTGAAAGAAAGGATATTGGAATTACAATCTAAAAAGAAGAGATTTGGTAGTAATGAGCCAAGTTGGAATGCAACATAACCAAAGCTCTCATAGCACCCAATGCTAAACAAAAAGAATGCAATGAAGCTGACAATCAGAAGAAGGGATTGAAGACATGAAGAAAGATAAATGATGATTAACAAAATTAAAACGTTGGCCCAATGCTCAACAGAACAAGAACATAAGGTATAATCCAATACCCACAATTCAAAGCTTCAACAACCAATGGTGAAGGGAAGGATTTCACATTACAATTTAGAAAGAAGATATTTGGTAGTAATGAGTCGAGTTGGAATGCAAGAAAACATAATAAGAGGCAGCAAACAAGAAGAATGAGAGAAAAAAGTCCAATTTTGATAAGCAAACCTGATTTAAAGCCCAAAGCTCTCACAGTGCCTAATGTAAAACACCAAGAATGCAATGATACCGATAATGAAAAGAAGGAATTGAAGACACCAAGAAACATAAATGGTGTTTAACAAAATTAAAACCTTGGCCCAATGCTCAATGGAATAAGAACATAAGGTATCATCCTATACCCACAGTTCAAAGCATCAAGAGCCAATGGTGAATGGAAGAATTTTTGCATTACAATCTAATAAGACAAGATTTGGTAGTAATGAGTCCAGTTGGAATGCACTAAAACTTAATAAGAGGCAGTTAAGAAGAAGAACAAGAGAAAAAACTCCAATTTTGATAAGCAAACTTGATTTAAAGCCCAAAGCTCTCATAGGACCCCATGTTAAACACAAAGAATACAATGAAACTCATAATCAAAAGAAGGAATTGAAGTCCCTATGAAACATAATTAAGGTTTAACAAAACTGAAACCTTGGCCCAAAGTTGAAAGGAACAAGGCCTTAAGGTAAAATCCTATACCCACTGTAGCATCATGAACCAAAGGTGAAAGGAAGGATATTGGCATTACAATCTAGAAAGAAGTGATTTGGTAGTAATGAGTCGAGTTGGAATGCAAAAAAATGTAATAAAAGGCAGCTAAGAAGAAAAATGAGAGAAAAAACTACAATTTAGATAAGCAAACTTGATTTAAACCCCAAAGCTCTCATGGCACCCAATGTTAAACACAAAGAATACAATGAAGCTCACAATCAAAAGAAGGAATCAAAGACCCAATGAAACATAATTAAGGTTTAACAAAAGTAAAACTTGGCCTAATGCTCAGAGGAATAGGAATTTAAGGTGTAATCCTATACCCACTGTTCTAAGCATCATGAACCAAAGGTGAAAGGAAGAATATTGACATTACAATCTAGAAAGAAGAGATTAGGTAGTAATCAACCGAGCTGGAGTGCAAAAAAATGTAATATAACACAACTAAGAAGAAGAACGAGAGGAAAAACTCCAATTTTGATAAGCAAACCTAATTTAAAGCCCAAAGCTCTCATAACACCCAATGTTAAGCACAAAGAATGCTATGAAAGCCACAATCAAAAGAAGGAATTGGAGACCCCAAGAAACATAAATGATGTCTAACAAAAATAAAACCATAGCCCATTACTCAAATCAATAAGAACATAAGGTATAATGCTATACCCATAAATCAAAGCATTATGAACAAATGGTAAAAGAAAGGATATTGGCATTACAATCTAGAAAGAAGAGATTTGGTAGTAATGGGGTGACTTGGTATGCAACTAAACATAATAAGAGGCAGCCTAGAAGAAGAACTAGAGAAAAAAACTCTAATTTTAGGAAACAGACTTGATTTAAAGCTGAAAGCTCTCATAGCTCCTAATGCTAAACGCTAAGAATGCATTGTAACCCACAATGAAAAGGAGTTGAAGACCCCAAGAAACATAATTGAGGTTTAACAAAAGTAAAACCTTGGCCCAATGCTCAAAGGAACAAGAACTTAAGGTATAATCCTATTCTCACTCTTCAAAGCATCATGAACCAAAGGTGAAAGGAAGGATATTGGCATTACAATCTATAAGCAAGAGATTTGGTAGTAATGAGCCAAGTCAAAATGTATCAAAACATAATAAGAGGTAGCTAAAAACTAGTGAAAAAACTCCAATTTTGATAAGCAAACATGATTTAAAGCTCAAAGCAACCATAGCACCTAATGTTAAACACAAAGAATGCAATGAAAGCCACAATCAAAAGAAGGAATTCAAGACACCAAGAAATATAATTGAGGTTTAACAAAATTAAAACCTTGGCCCAAAGCTCAAAGGGACAAGAACATAAGATATAATCCTATACCCACAGTTCAAAGCATCATGAACCAATGGTGAAAGGAAGGATTTTTGCGTTACAATCTAGAAAGAAGAGATTCTGAGTAATGAGCCAAGTTGGAAAGCAATAAAATGTAATAAGAGGCAGCTAAGTAGAAGAATGAGAGAAAAAAACTCCAATTTTGATAAGCAAACCAAATTTAAAGCCCAAAGGTCACATAACACCCAATGTTAAACACAAAGAATGCTATGAAACCCACAATCAAACGAAGGAATTAAAGACCCCAAAATCATAAATGATGTTTAACAAAATTAAAACTTGGCCCAATGCATAAAGGAATAGGAACATAAGTTAGAATCCTATACCACAGTTCAAAGCATCATGAACCAATGGTGAAAGGAAGGATATTGGCATTACAATTTAGAAAGAAGAGATTTGGTAGTAATGAGCTGAGTTGGAATGCAACAAAACATAATAAGAGGCAACTAAAAAGAAAGACTAGAGAAAAGACTCCAATTTTGGTAAGCAAACTTGATTTAAAGCCCAAAGCTCTCATAGCACCCAATGTTAAACACAAAGAATACAACAAAACATGCAATCAAAAGAAGGAATTGAAGACACCAAGAAACATAAATGATGTTTACCAAAATTAAAACCTTGGCCCAATGCTCAATAAAACAAAAACATAAGGTATAATCTAATATCCATAGTTCAAAGCTTCAACAACCAATGGTGAACAGAAGGATTTTCGCATTACAATCTAGAAGGAAGAGATTTGGTAGTAATAAGCTGAGTTGGAATGCAAGAAAACATAATAAGAGGCAGCTAAGAAGAAGAATGAGAGAAAAAAGTCCAATTTTGATAAGGAAACCTGATTTAAAGCCCAAAGCTCTTATAGCACCCAATGTAAAGCACAAAGAATGCAATGATACCCACAATGAAAAGAAGGAATTGAAGACACCAAGAAACATAATTGGTGTTTAACCAAATTTAATCCTTGGCCCAATGCTCAACGGAACAAGAACATAAGGTATAATCATATACCCACAGTTCAAAGCATCATGAACTAATGGTGAAACGAAGGATATTGGCTTTACAATCTAGAAAAAACAGATTTGGTTCTAATGAGCTGAGTTGGAATGCAACAAAACATAATAAGAGGCAACAAAGAAGAAGAACTAGAGAAAAAAGTCCAATTTTGATGAGCAAACCTCATTTAAAGCCCAAAGCCCTCATAGAACCTAATGTTAAACACAATGAATGCAAGGAAACTGATGTGGAGAACCCAAAAAAGATGTGGCTTAGGAATCCAATGCACACATGGAATGAAAGAACAACTAAGAAAGCTAAATCAGAGTTTAATAACACAAACCCTAGACCCAACATTCGAAGGAACATGAACCAAGGGTATTTGAGAAGGATATGGACGCCACACTCCAGAAAGGAAAGTAATTAGGAGTGATAAGTCAATTGGAATGCCACAAGAAGAAGTACCTCTTGATAAGTTCTTTAGTTCTCAAAAGAACTGAGAAAAACCCTTGCATTCTATTTCACTCAAAGTTGTTTGATTTGAATGTCTGATCTAATTTTTCAAAGCTTATAGGCTAAGATAGCAATCCTAAAGAGGCATAAATTCTTGCTTAGGACAATTTTTTTATTTAGGAGGAATTCCTATCTAGGGACAAATTCTTAGACAAAAAATAGACTCCTAATTTGGAGTAATTGCTATTACTTAGTCCTTACTCTTTAAGTACTCCAATGATATTAATAAGGCTTGGACTCTCTTTCAAGCTTAGTTGGCCTGAATGTCCTTAATCAGCCTATTTCGTGCTTCTTTCATCTTTTTGGCTCTAGCCTATGTTATTGGGCCTTCTGGAATGTGCAATGGACCTCTTGCATCCATTAAAGCCTTCCACCTATCATCTCTATGGTTCTCATCATTCCCCCTTTCCTCAAAAGGATTTGTCCTCAAATCATCACTTTGTTTATACTTGATTATGTAAGGAAAGGTTTGAATGAATTTGATCCACTTGGCATGTCTTTTGTTCAACTTTTCTTGTACAAGTAAGAGAGGTACTACACAATGACTTATG
This sequence comes from Bruguiera gymnorhiza, assembly GCA_020883675.1. NCBI lineage: Eukaryota > Viridiplantae > Streptophyta > Magnoliopsida > Malpighiales > Rhizophoraceae > Bruguiera > Bruguiera gymnorhiza. The sequence goes on from JAIRCJ010000119.1 coordinate 61,687, forward strand.
CTTTCCCTTTCATATCCTTTCAAAATAAGTTATTCAACCTGCCTTTTAAGCTCCTTTGTCTCATTGGGATTACTCCTAATTGTTGGCCAGTTTGAGAAGGATGCATTAGGGATGAAATTAATTTGATACTCAATTTCTCTCTTAGGTGGCAATTCACTTGGGATATCATTAAGGAATACATTTTCAAATTCCTACTCTTTTGATATCACTTTCTTTTGCATAGAAACTTTCTGTTTTTAGTTCACTCTCATTTTTAATCCTTAATTGATCCTCATAAGCTTGTTGAGGTGATAATGGTACAAGAGTGATCGGTTTTTCATTCATTACAAAGGAATATTGATTCTTGAATCCATCATGCATAACTCGCCTATCAAATTTCCATGACCTTCCTAATAGAATATGGCTTGCATGCATAGGTACAACATCACATAAAACCTCATCACAATACCTTCCGGTAGAAAATGATACAAGCACTCACTTATTTAGTATTCATGCACTCAAATTAGGAGTTTATTTTTTGCATAAAAATTTGTCCCTAGATAGGAATTCCTCCTGAATAAGGAATTGTTCTAAGTAGGAATTTGTACCTCTTTAGGATTGCTATCTTAAAAAGTAAGGGTTTTTCTCCCTTGGTTCTTTTGAGAACTAAAGAACTTATTAAAAGGTACTTCTTCTTAAATACCCTAGGTATGTGTTCCTTAAAATGGTGGATCTAGGGTTTGTGTTATTAAACTTTGGTTTAGCTTTCCTAGTTGTTCTTTGATTCTTTGTGTGTGTTGGGTCCCTAAGTCATGTCTTTTTGGGGTTTTCCACATTAGTTGATATCAGAGCCCGACTCTAAAATGTACTGATTAATTCTTTAATTTGCTACTTTGTGATTTATCTATTATCATTCAAACGTGCTAATCTGTCTTTTTGCAACCATTCTTACTTTGCTCGTTTGTTTGAGATAATAGCTATCAAAAACGTGCAAATTTCAATACCAATTGTTGTCTTCAAGTATTATACTACTATTTTGTGTTGAAAAAAAATAAATGGAAATTGGACAATTTATTAGACAACATTGAGTGTAATAGAAAGAAAGGGTTTTCTCCCCCGGTTCTTTTGATAACTAAAGAACTTATCAAGAGGTACTTCTTCTTTCGGTGTTCAAATTGATTTATCACTTCCAATTCCATTTTTTTAGGAGTGTGGCATCCATATCTTTCTTAAATACCCTAAACCCATATGCAAAAGAATGAATTGAAGACCCTAAGAAAAATAAATGATGTTTAACAAAAGTAAAACCTTGGCCCAATGCTCAAAGGAATAAGAACTTAAGGTGTAATCATGTACTCACAATTCAAAGCATCATGAATCAATGGAGAAAGGAAGTATATTGGCATTACAATCTAGAAAGCAAAGATTCGGAAGTAATGAGCCAAGTTGGAATGCAACAAAAAGTAATAAGAGGCAGCTAAGACAAAGAATGATAGAAAAAACTCAAATTTTGATAAGCACATTTGATTGAAAGCCCAAAGCTCTCATAGCACCCAATGTTAAGCACAAAGAATGCTATGAAACCCACAATCAAAAGGAGGAATTGAAGACCCCACAAAACAAAAACATTGTTTAAGAAAGTAAAACCTTATCCCAATGTTCAAAGGAACAAGAACTTAAGAAGTAATCCTATACCCATTGTTCAAGGCATCATGAACCAATGGTGAAAGGAAGGATATTGGCATTACAATCTAGAAAGATGAGATTTGGCAGTAATAAGGTGAGTTGGAATGCAACAGAAGTAATATGAGGCAGTTAAGAAAAAGAACTAGAGAAAAAACTCCAAATTTCATAAGTAAACCTGATTTTAAGCCCAACAGTCTCATAGCACCCAATGTTAAAGGTAAAGAATGCTATGAAAGAAACAATCAAAAGAAGGAATTAAAGACCTTAAGAAACATAAAGGATGTTTAAGAAAAGTAAAACCTTGGACCAATGCACAAAGGAACAAGGACTTAAGGTGTAATCCTATAACTATAGTTCAAAGCATCATGAACCAATGATGAAAGGAAGGATAATGGCATTACAAACTAGAAAGATGAGATTTGGCAGTAACAAGCCAACTAGGAATGCAACAAAATGTAATAAGTGGCAGCTAAGAAGAAGAACTAGAGAAAAAGCTCCAATTTTGAGAAGCAAACTTGATTTAACGCCCAAAGCTCTCATAGCACACAATGTTAAACACAAAGAATGCTATGAAACCCACAACCAAAAGAAGGAATTGAAGACACTAAGAGACAAAAATGACATTTAACAAAAGTAAAACCTTGGCCCAATGCACAAAGGGATGAGAACTTAAGGTGTAATCCTATACCCACAGTTTAAGGCATCATGAACCAATGGTGAAAGGAAGGATATTGGCATTACAATCTAGATAGAGGAGATTTGACAGTAATGAGCTGAGTTAGAATGCAACAAAATGTAATAAAAGGCAACTAAGGAGAAAAATTAGAGAAGAAACTCGAATTTTGATAAACAATCCTGATTTAAAGCCCAAAGCTCTCATAGCACCTAATGTTAAACACAAAGAATGCAATGAAACCAATAATCAAAAGAAGGAATTGAAGACCTTAAGAAACACAAGTGATGTTTAACAAAAGTAAAATGTTGGCCTAATGCTTAAAGGAACAAGGACTTAAGGTGTAATCCTATACCCATAATTCAAAGCCTCATGAACCAATGGTGAAAGGAAGGATATTGGCATTACAATCTAGAAAGATGAGATTTGGTAGTAATGAGCCGAGTTGGAATGCAACAAATTGTAATAACAGGCAGCTAAAAGAAGAACTAGAGAAAAATCTCCAATTTTTACAAGCAAACCATGTTTAAAGCCCAAAGCTCTCATAGCACCCAATGTTAATCACAAAGAATACAATGAAACCCACAATCAAAATAAGGAATTGAAGACCCCAAGAAACATAATTCAAGTTTAAAGAAACTAAAACTTTGGCCCAATGCTGAAAGGAACAATATCTTAAGGTATAATCCTATACCCACTATTGAAATCATCATGAACCAAAGGTGAAAGGAAGGATATTGGCATTACAATCTAGAAAGACGCGATTTGGTACTAATGAGTTGAGTAGATATGCAACAAAATGTAATAAGAGGCAGCTAAGAAGAAAAACTAGAGAAAAACTTTAATTTTGACAAGCAAACTTGATTTAAAGCCTAAAGCTCTTATAACACCCAACGTTAAACACAAAGAATGCAATGAAACCCATAAGCAGATAAGGGAATTGAAGACCTCAAAAGACAAAAATGATGTTTAACATAAGTAAAACCTTGGCCTAATGCTTAGAAGAAGAAGAACTCATGGAATAATCCTATACCCACAGTTTAAAGCATCATGAACCAATGATGAAAGGAAGGATATTGGCATTACAATCTGGAAAGAAGCGATTTTGTAGTAATGAGCTGAGTTGGAATGCAACAAAACGTAAGAAAAGGCATCTAAGAAGAAGAACTAGAGAAAAAAACTCCAATTTTGAGAAGCAACCCTAATATAAAGCCCAAAGCTCTCATAAGACCCCATGTTGAACACTAAGAATGCTATGAAACCCATAATAAAAAGAAGGAATTGAAGACTGAAGTAGAAAAACCCAAAAAGACATGGCTTAGGGACCCAACACACATAAGGAATCAAAGAATAACTAGGAAAGCTAAATAAGAGTTTAATAACACAAACCCTAGTCCCAACATTTGAAGGAACACGAGCCTAAGGTATTCAAGAAGAATATGGATGCCACACTCTGGAAAAGAAAGGAATTGGGGGTGATAATTGAATTTGAATGCCACAAGAAGAAATACCTCCTCATAAGTTCTTTAGTTCTCAAAGGAACCAAGGGAGAAACCCTTACTTTCTATTTCACTCAAAATTTTTTGGTAAAATGTATGATTAGATTTTCAGAGCTTACAAGTAGTGCCTATTTATAAGCTAAAATAACAATCCTGAAGAGGCTCAAATACCTATTTAGGACAATTCCTTATTTAGGAGGAATTCCTATCTAGAGACAAATTCTTACATAGAAAATAAACTCCTAATTTAGAGTGACTGCTACTACTTTGTCCTAACTCTTTAAGTATTTCAATGATATTAATAAGGCTTGGACTCTCTTTCAAGCTTGAATTCGCACCATTTGAAGCTTGTTCAGCCTGAACATCCTTAATCAGCCTATTTAATGCTTCTTTCATCTTTCTGGCTCTAGTTCGTGTTATTGGGTCTTTTGGAATATGCAATGGACCTCTTGCATTGGTTGAAACTCTGGCTCATGTTATTAGGCCTTATGGAATGTGCAATGGACCTCTTGCATCCATTAATGCTTTGGCTCCTATTATTGGGCCTTCTAGAATGTGCAATGGACCTTTTGCATCCATTGAAGCCTTCCACCCATCATCTTTACAGTTCTTATCATTCCCCCTTTCCTTAAAAGGATTCATCCTTGAATCATCACCTTGTTTATACTTGATGATGTAGGGAAAGGCCTAAATGAATTTGATCCACTTGGCATGTTTTTTGTTCAACTTTCCTTGTACAAGTAGGATAGGAACTGCAAAAGGACTTATGCTTTCCCTTACATATCCTTTTGAAATAAGTTCTTTAACCTACCTTTTAAACCCCTTTGTCTCCTTAAGATTACTCTTACATGTTGGCTAATTAGGGATGGATGCACCGGGGATAAAATCAATTTGATGCTCAATTTCTCTCTTAGGTAGCAATCCACTTAGGACATCATCATGGAATACATCTTCAAATTCCTGCAATAGAACAATGACAACACTAGGCAACGATGAGTTAAGCTTGTTAATGTTAAAATAAGCATTTTTGTACAAAAGTATGATCATAGGTTGTAATATGACCCTTTCCTAAACACTCGAAACATTTAACATCTCTATTTCTACTTGGTTAGGGGTCAGAATTACCTACCTCCTTACTAGAACCCACATTCTTGTACTTGGATAGCTCAGCTTTGGACTTGTAATTGGCCATCTCATCCCTTTTACTCTAATTTGGCTTCCAAGATGAGGTAGAACCTAAGTTTTGCCTAAACTATATGGAACCCTTTCGTTTAAGTTGTCTTCCAACTTTTATTGCCATATGCACCATGTCTTCCAATTCCACATAGTGTTGCAATTCAACCACATTTGCTATGTCCTTATTTAGCCCTTGCAAAAATTGAGCCATGGTTGCTTCTCTATCTTCTTCTACATTCGCCCTAATCATGGTAATCTCCATCTCCTTGTTGTAGTCCTCCACACTTTTGGTGCCCTAAGTGAGCCCTTGCAGCCTTTGGTACAACTCCCTATAATAGTGATTAGGGACAAACCTCCTCCTCATAATAGCCTTCATCTCCTCCCATGTATCAATAGGCCGCTTACGATTCCTTCTCCTAGTCAAAACAAGTTAATCCCACCAAATAATAGCATAATTAGTAAATTCAACTGTAACAAGCTTTACCTTTTTCTCCTCGAAATAGTTATGATAGTCAAAAACTAATTCAACCTTCTTCTCCCATTTTAGGTATGCATCAGGATCATTCTTACCTTGGAATGGAGGAATTGTCATTTTAATAGTGCCTAAATTATGGTCATAGGTGCCTTGCCTCCCAAATTCTCTTCGATCCCTTTTATTGTTAGCATTTTTGACCACAGTAGTTTGACTGTCAAATTCATCATCTTCATGGTCATAGGCATATCTCAACTGCCTTCTTGCATTAGGAGTCTCATATTCCCCATGCCTACTTTGCAACTCTGCTATAGTATTAGCTTGCTCCTCCATCCTTTGTTTTATATCATCAAATTTGGTATTCATTTGCTCAAATTGTTGTTGCATAGCTTTGATCACAAAGGACACATCACTAGCTCCCTCTTGAGCTACACCTTTGTCTTTGGACGTCATAGTATTACTTTTGCACAAGATAATAAGATACCTCACAGAACATTCCCTCGTGTGTTTCACTCAAAAAAAGGTGTCACACTCCCTCTTGCCTTTTACACTCTTAATGGCTCTTTCTTTATATGAACTTTCACTCTTGCCTTTTACCACTTAGATTTCCCCTTTCAACTTTGTAAAGAACTAAGCAAACTAAATCAAGAGGATTGATTTTGGTGAAAATAAGATAAATGACATAGAATTAAACAAATTGGAGAACAAGGAGTTGAAAAAGGATATCAACACAAACGAATTTAATGAACTAAAGTCACAAAAATCAGAATAGGGGGTTAAACCTATAGGACAAACTTGGATGGCATAACAAGAAAATAGATGATAGAATTGGAGTTATGCAAGGAAGCTATATTATTATCGTAGCCAATATGACCAAGTTATTAACTTTTATCAATAACTTGAATTGGGTGCCTTCTTTCTTTTGTTCCTTCTTTTTTTTTCGTTCCTCTTTTTTTTTGTTTTTTTTTCTCAACACAAAATAATAGTATAATACTTGGAAACAACAATTGGTATTGAAATTTACACATTTTCTATAGTTATGACCTCAAACAAACGAGCAAAATAAGAAGAGTTGCAAAAAGATAGATTAGCACATTTGAATGGATTACCAAATAAATCATAAGGTAGTAAATTAAAGAATTAATCAATACAACTTGATTTAGAGCTAAGCATTGATACCAACTAATGTAGAAAACCTCAAAAAGTTATGGCTTAAAGACCCAATGCACACAAGGAATCAAAGAACAACTATGAAAGCTAAATAAGAGTTTCATAACACAAACCCCAGACCCAACATTCGAAGGAATATGAACCTAGGGAATTCAAGAAGGATATGGATGTCACACTCCAGAAAAGAAAGAAATTAGAAGTGATAAGTCAATTTGAACATCACCAGAAGAAATGCCTCCTGATAAGTTCTTTAGTTCTTAAAAGAACCAAGGGAGAAACCCTTGCTTTCTATTTCGCTCAAAGTTGTCTGATAAATTGTCTAATTTGATTTTCAAAGCTTACAAGTAGTGCCTATTTATAGGCTAAGATACCAATCCTAAAGAAGCACAAATTCCTACTTAGGACAATTCCTTATTTAGGAGGAATTCCTATCTAGAGACAAATTCTTACACAAAAAATAAACTCCTAAATTATAGTGACTACTACTATTTAGTCCTAACTCTTTAAGTAGCCCAGTGATATTAATAAGGCCTAGACTCTCTTTCAAGCTTGAATTTGCACCATTTGAAGCTTGTTTTGCCTAAACGTTCTTAATCATCCCATTTAGTGCTTCTTTCATCTTTTTGGCTCTAGCTTGTGTTATTGGGTCTTATAGAATGTGGAATGGACCTCTTGCATCGATTAAAGCTCTAGCTCGTGTTATTGGACTTTTGGAATGTGCAATGGACCTATTGCATCCATTGATACTCTAGCTCCTATTATTAGGCCTTCTGGAATATGCAATGGACATTTTCCATCCATTCAAGCCTTCCACCCATCATCTCTACAGTTCTCATCAAAGACCCTAAGAAACATAAATGATGTTTAACAAAAGTAAAACCTTGGCCCAATACTAAAAGGAACAAGAACTTAAGGTGTAATCCTATATCCGCAATTCAAAGTATCAAAAAGCAATGGTGAAAGGAAAGATATTGGCACTATAATCTAGAAAGTAGAGATTTGGAAGTAATGAGCTTGGTTGGAATGCAACAAAACGTAATAAGAGGTAGCTAAGAAGAAGAATTGGAGAAAAAACTCCAATTTTGAAAAGCAAACCAGATTTAAAGCCCAAAGCTAACATAGCACCCAATGTTGAACACAAAGAATGCAATGAAACCCACAATAAAAAGAAGGAATTGGAGACCCCAAGAAATATAATTCAGCTTTAACAAAACTAAAACTTTGGCCCAATGCTAAAAGGAACAAGATCATAAGGTATAATCATATACCCACTGTTCAAATCATCATGAACCAAAGGTGAAAGGAAGGATATTGACATTACAATCTAGAAAGCTGAGATTTGGTACTAATGAACTGAGTTAATGCCAATCTAGAAGGATGAGACTTGCAAGTAATGAGCTAAGTTGGAATGCAACAAAACATAATAAGTGGCAGCTAAGATGAAGAAGTAGAGAAAAAACTCCAATTTTGAGAAGCAAACCTGATTTAAAGCCCAAAGCTCTCATAGCACCCAATGTTAAACACAAAGAATAATATTAAATGCACAATCAAAAGAAGGAATTGAAGACCCCAAGAAACATAAACAATGTTTAACAAAGGTAAAACCTTGGCCCAGTGGTCAAAGGAACAAGAACTTAAGGAATAATCCTATACCCACAGTTCAAAGCATCATGAACCAATGGTGAAACGAAGGATATAGGCATTACAATCTAGAAAGATGAGACTTTGTAGTAATGAGCCAAGTTGGAATGCAATAAAATGTAACAAGTGGTAACTAAGAAGAACTAGAGAGAAAAACTCCAATTTTGGGAAGCAAACCTGATTTAAAGCACAAATCTCTCATAGCTCCGAATGTTAAACTCTAAGAATCCTATGAAACCCATAACCAAATGAAGGAATTGAAGAGCCGAGTTCGAATGCAACAAAACCCAAAGGTCTCATAACACCCAATGTTAAACAAAAACAATGCTATGAAACCCACAATGAAAGACAGAATTGAAGACCCCAAGAAACATAAAAGGATGTTTAACAAAAGTAAAAGCTTGGCCCAATGCTCAAAGGAACAATAACTTAAGGTATAATACTATACCCATAGTTCAAAGCATCATGAAACAATGGTGGGAGGAATGATATTGGCATAACAATCTAGAAAGACTAGATTTGGTAGTAATGAGCTGAGTTGGAATACAACAAAACGCAATAAGAGGCAGCTAAGAAGAAGAAGTAGAGAAAAAACTCCAATTTTCAGAAGCAAACCTGATTTAAAGCCCAAAGCTCTTATAACACCTAATGTTAAACACAAAGAATGCTATGAAACCCACAATCAAAAGAAGGAATTGAATACTCCAAGAAACATAACTAGTGTTTAACAAAAGTAAAACCTTGGCCCAATGCTCAAAGGAATAAGAACTTAAGGTGTAATCCTGTATGCATAGTTTAAAGCATCATTAACCAATGGTGACAGGAAAGATATTGGCATTACAATTTAGAAAGACGAGACTTGATAGTAATGAGTCAAGTTTGAATGCAAGAAAACATCATAAATGCAAACTAAGAAGAAGAATTAAAGAAAAAAAATCCAATTTTGAGAAGCAAACCTAATTTGAAGCCCAAAGCTCTCGTAGCACCCAATGTTATACAGAAAAAATGAAATGAAACCCACAATCAAAAGAAGGAATCGATGACCTCAAAAAACATAATTCAAGTTTTACAAAACTGAAAGCTTGGCCCAGTGCTAAAAGAAAAAGATTTTCAGGTATAAGCCTATACCCATTGTTCAAAGCATCACGAACCAAAGGTGAATGGGAGGATATTGTCATTACAATCTAGAAAGACGAGATTTGGTAGTAATGAGCTGAGTTTGAATGCAACAAAACATAATAAGAGGCAGCTAAGAAGAAGAATGATAGAAAAAACTCCAATTTTGAGAAGCACACCCGATTTAAAATCCAAAGCTCTCATAGCATTAAATGTTAAACACAAAAAATGCTATGAAATCCACAACGAAAGAAGGAATTGAAGACCCCAAGAAACATAAAGGATGTTTAACAAAAGTAAAAGCTTGGCCCAATGCTAAAAGGAACAAAAACTTAAGGTATGCATCAGGAACCAATAGTGGACAGAAGGATATTGGCATAACAATCTAGAAAAACTAGATTTGCTAGTAATGAGCCAAGTTGGAATGCAACAAAACGTAATAAAAGGGAGCTAAGAAGAAGATTTAGAGAAAAAACTCCAAATTTGAGAACCAAACTTGATTTAAAATCCAAAGCTCTCATAGCATCAAATGTTAAACACAAATATAAAACCCACAACGAAAGAAGGAATTGAAGACCCCAAGAAACATAAAAGATGTTTAACAAAAGTAAAAGCTTGGCCCAATGCTGAAAGGAACAAAAACTTAAGGTATAATACTATACCCACAGTTCAAAGCATCATGAACCAATAGTGGATGGAAGGATATTGGCATAACAATCTAGAAAGACTAGATTTGCTAGTAATGAGCCGAGTTGGAATGCAACAAAACGTAATAAAAGGGATCTAAGAAGAAGACGTAGAGAAAAAGCTCCAATTTTGAGAAGCAAATCTGATTTAAAGCCCAAAGCTCTCGTAGCACCCAATGTTAAACACAAAGAATGCTATGAAACCCACAAAAAAAAAAGAAGGAATTGAAGACCACAACATAACTGGTGTTTAACAAAAGTAAAACCTTGGCCCAATGCTCAAAGGAATAAGAACTTAAGGTGTAATCCTGTATCCACTATTCAAAGCATCATGAACCAATGGTGATAGGAAGGATATTGGCGTTACAATCTAGAAGGACGAGTCTTGGTGGTAATGAACCAAGTTGTAATGCAACAAAACGTAATGAAAAAACTCCAATTTTCAGAAGCGAACTTGATTTAAAGCCCAAAGCTCTTATGACACCCAATGTTAAACACAAAGAATGTTATGAAACCCACAATCAAAAGAAGGAATCGAAGACTCCAAGAAACATAACTGGTGTTTAACAAAAGTAAAACCTTGGCCCAATGCTTAAAGGAATAAGAACTTATGGTGTAATCCTGTACCCACTATTCAAAGCATCATTAACCAATGGTGACAAGAAGGATATTGGCGTTACAATCTAGAAGGATGAGTCTTGGTGGTAATGAGCCAAGTTGTAATGCAACAAAACATAATGAAAAAACTCCAATTTTCAGAAGCGAACTTGATTTAAAGCCCAAAGCTCTTATGGTACCCAATGTTAAACACAAAGAATGCTATGAAACCCACCGTCAAAAGAAGGAATTGAAGACTCCAAGAAACATAATTGGTGTTTAACAAAAGTAAAACCTTGGCCCAATGCTTAAAGGAATAAGAACTTATGGTGTAATCTTGTACCCACTATTCAAAGCATCATTAACCAATGGTGACAAGAAAGATATTGGCAATACAGTTTAGAAAGACGAGACTTGATAGTAACGAGTTGAGTTGGAATGCAGGAAAACATCATACATGGAAGCTAAGAAGAAGAATTAAAGAAAAAACTCCAATTTTGAGAAGCAAACCTGATTTGAAGCCCAAAGCTCTTGTAGTGCCCAATGTTATACAAAAAGAATGAAATGAAACCCATAATCAAAAGAAGGAATTGAAGACCCCAAAAACATAATTCTGGTTTTACAAAACTGAAAGCTTGGCCCAATGCTGAAATAACAAGATCTTTAGGTATAATCCTATACCCATTGCTCAAAGCATCATGAACCAACGGTGAAAGGAATGATATTGTCCTTACAATCTAGAAAGATGAGATTTGGTAGTAATGAGCTGAGTTTAAATGCAACAAAACATAATAATAGGCAACTAAGAAGAAGAATGAGAGAAAAAACTCCAATTTTGAGAACCAAATCTGATTTAAAACCTAAAGCCCTCATAGCATCCAATGTTAAACACAAATAATGCTATCAAACCCACAATGAAAGAAGGAATTGAAGACCCCAAGAAACATAAAGCATGTTTAACAAAAGTAAAAGCTTGGCCCAATGCTCAATGGAACAAGAACTTAAGGTATAATACTATACACATAGTTCAAAGCATCATGAACTAATGGTTAGAGGAAGGATATTGGCATAACAATCTAGAAAGACTAGATTTGGGAGTAATAAGCCAAGTTGGAATGCAACAAAATGTAATAAAAGGGAGCTAAGAAAAAGAAGTAGAGAAAAAACTCCAATTTTAAGAAGCAAACCTGATTTAAAGCCCAAAGCACTCATAGCACCCAATGTTAAACACAAAGAATGCTATGAAACCCACAATCAAAAGAAGGAATTAAAGACCCCAAGAAACATAAATGGTGTTGAACAAAAGTAAAACCTTGGCCCAATGCTCAAAGGAATAAAAACTTAGGGTGTAATCCTGTATGCAAAGTTCAAAGCATCTTGAATCAACGGTGACAGGAAGGATATTGGCATTACAATCTAGAAAGATGAGACTTGGTAGTAATGAGCTGAGTTGGAAGGCAACAAAACGTAATAAGTGGTAGCTAAGAAGAAGAAGAAAAGAAAAAACTCCAATTTTGAGAACAAACCTGATTTCAAGCCCAAAGCTCTCGTAGCACCCAATGTTAAATAGAAAGAATGAAATGAAAGCCACAATCAAAAGAAGGAATCGAAGACCCCAATGAACATAATTCAGGTTTTACAAAACTGAAAGCTTGGCCCAATGCTGAAAGAACAAGATCTTTAGGTATAATCCTATACCCATTGTTCAAAGCATCATGAACCAAAGGTGAAAGGAAGCATATTTGCATTACAATCTAGAAAGAAGAGATTTGGGAGTAATGAGCCGAGTTGGAATGCAAGAAAGATAATAAGAGGCAGCTAAGAAGAAGAACTAGAGAAAAAACTGCAATTTTCAGAACCAAACCTGATTTAAAACCCAGAGCTCTTAGAGCACCCAATATTAAACACAAAGAATGCTATGAAACCCATAATGAAAGAAGGAATTGAAGAGCCCAAGAAACATAAATGATGCTTAACAAAAGTAAAAGCCTGGCCCAATGCTCAAAGGAACAAGAACTTATGGAATAATCCTATACCCATAGTTCAAAGTATCATGAACCAATGGTGAAAGGAAGGATATTGGCATTACAATCTAGAAAGAGAAGACTTTGTAGTAATGAGCTGAGTTGGAATGCTACGAAACATAATAAGTGGCAGCTAAGAAGAAGAACTAGAGAAAAAACTCCAATTTTGGGAAGCAAACCTGATTTAAAGCACAAAGCTCTTATGGCGCTGAATGTTAAACATAAAGAAAGCAATGGAACCCTCAATCAAAAGAAGGAATTGAAGACCCCAAGAGACATGAACGATGTTTAACAAAAGTAAAATCTTGGCCCAATGTTCAAAGGATCAAGAACTTAAGGTGTAATCCTATACCCACAGTTCAAAGCATCATGAACCAAGGGTGAAAGGAAGGACATTGGCATCACAATCTAGAAACACAAGATTTGGGAGAAATGAGTCGAGTTGGAATGGAACAAAATGTAATATGAGACAGCAAAGAAGAAGATCTAGAGAAAAAACTCCAATTTTAAGAAGCAAATCTGATTTAAAGCCCAAAGCTCTCATATCACCCAATGTTAAAAACAAAGAATGCAATGAAACCCCATAATTTAGGTTTAACAAAAGTGAAACCTTGGCCCAATGCATAAAGGAACTAGAACTTAAGGTATAATCCTAGACCATTGTTGAAAGCATCCTAAACCAAAGTTGAAAGGAAGGATATTCGCATTACAATCTAGAAAGGAGAGATTTGGTAGTAAAGAGCCATGTTGGAATGCAACAAAATGTAATAAGAGGCAGCTAAGAGGAAGAACAAGAAAGAAAACTCCAATTTTGAGAAGCAAACCAGATTTAAAGCCCAAAGCTCTCATAGCACCTAATGTCAATCACAAAAAATGCGATGAAACCCACAATCAGAAAAAGGAATTGAAGACACCAAAAACATAATTCAGGTTTAACAAAAGTAAAGCCTTGGCCTGATGCTCAATGGAACAGGAACTTAAGGTATAAACCTAGACCCAATGTTCAAAGCATCATGAACCAATGGTGAAAGGAAGGATATTGGCTTTACAATCTAGAAATAAGAGATTTCAAGGTAACGAGCTGAGCTACAATGCAACAAACGTTATAAAAGGCAGCTAAGATGAAGATCCAAAGAAAAAATGCCAATTTTGATAAGCAAACATGATTTAAAGCCCAAACCTCTCATAGCACCCAATGTTAAACACAAAGAATGCAATGAAACCCACAATCAGAGGAAGGAATTAAAGACCCCAAGAAACATAATTGAGGTTTAACAGAAGTAAAACCGTGGTGCAATGCTGAAAGGAACATAAACCTAATTGCCACTGCTCAAAGCATCAGGAACCAAAGATGAAAGGAAGGATAGTGGCATTAATATCTAGAAAGAAGAGATTTGGTAGTAATGAGCCAAGTTGGAATTTAAGAAATTGTAATAAGAGGCAGTGAAGAGGAAGAACTAGAGAGAAAACTTCAATTTCAATTAGAAAACCTAATTTAAAGCCCAAAGCTCTTATAGCACCCAAAGTTAGACACAAACAACGCAATGAAACCCACAATCAAAAGAAGGAATTAAAGACACGAAAAAACATAATTTAGGTTTAACAAAAGTAAAGCCTTGGCCCAATGCTCACTGAAACAGGAACTTAAGGTATTAACCAAGACCCAATGTTCAATGCATCATGAACCAAAGGTGAAAGGAAGGATGGTGGCATTAGAATCTAGAAACAAGAGATTTGGTAGTAATGAGCCGAGTTGGAATGCAACAAAATGTAACAAGAAGCAGCCAAGAAGAAAAACTAGAGAAAAAACTCCAATTTTGATAGGCAAACTTCATTTAAAGGCCGAAGCTCTCATAGCACCCAATGTTAAACACAAAGAATGCAATGACACCCATAATCAAAAGAAGGAATTGAAGACCCTTAAAAAAAAATTGAGGTTTAACAAAAGTAAATCCTTGGCATAATCCTATACCCACTGTTCAAAGCATCATGAACCAAAGGTGAAATGAAGGATGTTGGTATTAAAATCTAGAAAAAAGAAATTTGGTGGTAATGAGCAGAGCTGGGATGCAACAAAATGTAATAAGAGGGAGCTAAGAAGAAGAACTAGACAAAAAAAACTCCAATTTAGATAAGGAAAGCTGATTTAAAGCCCAAAGCTATCGTAGCACCCAACATTAAACACAAAGAATGCGATGAAACCTAGAATCAAAAGAAGGAACTAAAGACCCCAAGAGAGATAATTGAGGTTTAACAAAAGTAAAACCTTGGCCCAACACTGAAAGGAACAAGACCTTAAGTTATGATCATATACCCACTGTTCAAAGCATCATGAACCAATGGTGACATGAAGGATATTGGCATTACAATCTAGAAAGAAGAGATTTGTAAGTAATGGGACGAGTTCGGATGCAGCAAAACATAATAAGATGCAGCTAAGAAGAAATACTAGAGAAAAAACTCCAATTTTGATAGGCAAACCTGATTTAAAGCCCAAAGCTCTCATAGCAACCAATGTTAAACACAAAGAAAGCAATGAAACCCAAAATCAAAAGAAGGAATTGAAGTAATGGGACAAGTTGGAATGCAGCAAAACGTAATAAGAGGCTGCCAAGAAGAAAAACTAGAGAAAAAACCCCAATTTTGATAGGCAAACCTGATTCAAAGTCGAAAGCTCTCATAGCAACCAATGTTAAATACAAAGAAAGCAATGAAACCCAAAATCAAAAGAAGGAATTGAAGACCCCAAGAAACATAATCGAGCTTTAACAAAAGTAAAACCTTGGCACAATGCTGAGAGGAAGAAGAATTTAAGGTAAAATCCTATACCCACTATTTAATGCATCATGAACCAAAAGGTGAAAGGAAGGATATTGACATTATAATCTAGAAAGAAGAGATTTGGAAGTAATGAGCCGAGTTGGAATGCAATTAAATGTAATAAGAGGCAGCGATGAAGAAGAACTAGAGAGAAAACCCCAATTTTGATAAGCAAACCTGATTTAAAGCCCTAAGCTCTCATAGCACCAAATGTTAAACACAAAGAAAGCAATGAAACCCACAATCAAAAGAGGAAATTGAAGACATCAAGAAACATAATTCAGGTTTAACAAAAGTAAAACCTTGGCCCAATGCTAAAAGGAAGAAGAACTTAAGGTATAATCTTATACCCATTGTTCAATGCATCAAGAACTGAAGATGAAAGGAAGGATATTGGCATTACAATCTAGACAGAAGAGATTTGGAGGTAATGAGCTAAGTTGGAATGCAACAAAACATAATAAGAGGCAGGTATGAAGAAGAACTAGAGAAAAAACTCCAAGGTTGATAAGCAAACCTGATTTAAAGCCCAAAGCTCTCGTAGCACCCAACGTTAAACACAAAGAAAGTAATGAAACCCAAAATCAAAGCTCTCGTAGCACCCAACGTTAAACACAAAGAAAGTAATGAAACCCAAAATCGAAAGAGGGAATTGAAGACACCAGGAAACATAATTCAGGCTTAACAAAAGTAAAACCTTGTCCCAATGCTCAAAAGAACAAGATCCTAAGGTATAATCCTATACCCACTGTCAAAGCATCATGAACCAAAGGTGAAAGGAAGGATAGGGGCATTATAATCTAGAAAGAAGAGATTTGGTAGTAATGAGCCAAGTTGGAAAGCTACAAAACATTATTAAGGTTTAACAAAAGTAAGCTCTAATTTTGGTAAGCAAACTTGATTTAAAGCTCCAAACTCTCATAGCACCCAATATTAAACACAAAGAATGCAGTGAAACCCACAATCAAATGAAGGAATTGAAGACCCCAAGAAACATTATTGAGGTTTAACAAAAGTAAAACCTTGGCCCAACATTGAAAGGAACAAGAACTTAAGGTATAATTGTATACCCACTATTCAAAGTATCATGAACCAATGGTGAGAGGAAGGATATTGACATTACAATTTAGAAGGAAAAGATTGGGAAGTAATGGGCCAAGTTGGAATGCAACAAAATGTAATAAGAGGCAACTAAGAACAAAAACTAGAGAAAAAACCTCCAATTTTCATAGGCAAACCAGATTTAAAGTCCACACCTCTCATAGCACGTAATGTAAAACACAAAGAATGCAATGAAACCCATAATAAAAAGAAGGATTCAAGATCCCAAGAAACATAATTCAGGTTTAACAAAAGTAAAAGCTTGGCCTAATGCTGAAAGGAACATGAACTTAATGTATAATCATATACCCATTGTACAAAGCATCATGAACCAAAAGTGAAAGGAAGGATATTGACATTACAATCTAGAAAGAAGAGATTTGGTAGTAATGAACTGAGTTAGAGTGCAACAAAACGTAAGAAGAGGCAACTAAGAAGAATAACTAGAGAAAAAACTCCAATTTTGACAAGCAAACCTGTTTAAAGCCCAAGATCTCATAGCACCAAATATTAAACTCAAAGAATGGAATGAAACCCACAATCAAGAGAAGGAATTGAAGACCCCAAGAAACATAATTGAGGTTTAACAAAAGTAGAAGCTTGGAGCAATGCTGAAAGGAACAAGAACTTAAGGTATAATCCTATACCCACAATTTAAAGCATGATAATCCAAAGGTAAGAGGAAGGATATTGATACTATAATCCAGAAAGAAAGAGATTTGGTAGTAATGAGCCGAGCTGGAATGCAACAAAATGTAATAGGATGCATTTAGGAAGAATTAGTGAAAAAACTCCAATTTTGATAAGCAAACATGATATAAAGCTAGAAGCTCTCATAGTACACAATGTTAAATCGAAAGAATGCAACAAAACCCACAACCAAAAGAAGGAATTGAAGACCCTAAGAAACATAATTGAGGTTTAGCAAAAGTAAAACCTTGGCCTAATGCTCAAAGGAATAAGAACTTAAGGTATAATAGTATACCCACTGTTCAAAGCATCATGATCCAAAGGTGAAAGGAAGGATATTGGCATTACAATCTAGAAAAAAGAGATTTAGAAGAAATGAGCCGAGTGGGAATGCAACAAAACGTAATAAGAGGCAGCTAAGAAGAAAAACTAGAGAAAAAAAACTCCAATTTTGATAGGCAAACCTAATAGAAAGCCAAAAACTCACATAGCACCCAATGTTAAACACAAAGAATGCAATGAAACCCACAATCAAAAGAAGGAATTGCAGACCCCAATAAACATAATTAATAAACATAATTGAGGTTTAACAAAAGTAAGAGC
The DNA here is from genome assembly GCA_020883675.1 of Bruguiera gymnorhiza. Lineage (NCBI taxonomy): Eukaryota > Viridiplantae > Streptophyta > Magnoliopsida > Malpighiales > Rhizophoraceae > Bruguiera > Bruguiera gymnorhiza. Next base: position 79,620 of record JAIRCJ010000119.1, read on the forward strand.
TTGGCCCAAAGCTCAAAGGAACAAGAACTTAAGCTATAAAAGTATACCCACTATTCAAAGCATCATGAACCAAAGAGGAAAGGAAGGATATTGGCAATAAAATCAAGAAAGAAGAGATTTGGTAGTAGTGAGCCAAGTTGGAATGCTCAAAGATGCAGCTAAGAAGAAAAACTAGAGAAAAAACTCCAATTTTGATACACAAACCTAATTTAAAGCTTGAAGCTCTCATAGCACCCAATGTTAAACACAAAGAATGCAATGAAACCCACAATCAAGAGAAGGTATTAAAGACCCCAAGAAACATAACTTAGGATTAACAAAGTAAAACCTCGGCCTAATCCTATACTGATTGTTCAAAGCATTATGAACCAAATGTCGAAGGAAGGATATTGGCATTACAACCTAGAAAGAAGAGATTTGGAAGTAATGAGTCGAGTTGGAATGCAACAAAACATAATAAGAGGCAGCTAAGATGAAGAACTAGAGAAAAAAACTCCAATTTTGATAAGCAAACTTGAATTAAAGTCCAAAACTCTCATGGCACCAAATGTTAAACACAAAAAATGCAATAAAACCCACAATCAAAAGAAGGAATTGAAGACCCCAAGAAACATAATTCAGGTTTAACAAAAGTAAAGGCATGGCCCAAAGCTCAAAGGAACAAGAACTTAAGGTATAATCCTATAACCAATGTTTAAAGCATCATGAACCAAAGGTATGAGGAAGGATTTTGGCATTACAATCTAGAAAGAAGAGATTTGGGAGCAATAAGTTGAGTTGGAATGCGACAAAACGTAATTAGAGGAAGCTTAGTAGAAGAAATAGAGAAAAAAATCCTCAAATTTAGGTAAGCAAATTTGATTTAAAGCCTAAGGCTCTCATCAAACCTAATGTTAGACTCCAAGAATGCAATGAAACCCACAATTAAAAAAAGGAAATAAAGACCCTAAGAAATTTAATTCAGGTTTAACAAAAGTGAAGCCTTGGCCCTATACTCAAGCAAACAAGAACTTAAGATATAAACCCAAACCTAATGTTCAAAGCTTCATGAACCAATGGTATAAGGAAGGATTTTGGCATTACAATCTATAAAAAAGAGATTTGGGAGTAATGAGTCGAGTTGGAATGCAACAAAACATAATAAGAGGCAGCTAAAAAGAAAAACTAGAGAAAAAACTCCAATTTTGTAGGCAAACCTAATTTAAAGCTCGAAGCTCTCATAGCACCTAGTGTTAAACACAAAGAATGCAATGAAACCCACAATCAAAAGAAGGTATTAAAGACCCCAAGAAACATAACTTAGGTTTAACAAAAGTAAAACCTTGGCCTAATCCTATACCGACTATTCCAAGCATTATGAACCAAATGTGGAAGGAAGGATATTGGCATTACAATCTAGAAACAAGAGATTTGGAAGTAATGAGTCAAGTTGGAATGCAACAAAATGTAATAAGAGGTAGCTAAGATGAAAAACTAGAGAAAAAACTCTAATTTTGATAAGCAAACTTGAATTAAAGTCCAAAGCTCTCATGGCACCCAATATTAAACACAAAAAATGCAATGAAACCCACAATCAAAAGAAGGAATTAAAGACCCCAAGAAACATAATTCAGGTTTAACGAAAGTAAAGGCTTGGCCCAATGCTCAAAGGAATAAGAACTTCCTACAATCAATGTTTAAAGCATCATGAACTAAAGGTATGGGGAAGGATTTTGGCATTACAATCTAGAAAGAAGAGATTTGGGAGCAATGAGTCGAGTTGGAATGGGACAAAACGTAATCAAAGGCAGCTTAGTAGACAAAATAGAGAAAAAATCCTCAAATTTAGGTAAGCAAATCTAATTGAAAGCCTAAGGCTCTCACAGCATCTAATGTTAGACTTAAAGAATGCAATGAAACCAACAATCAAAAGAAGGAATTAAAGACCCCAAGAAATTTAATTCAGGTTTAACAAAAGTGAAGCCTTGGCCCAATACTCAAATGAATAAGAACTTAAGGTATAAACCTAGGCCGAATGTTCAAAGCTTCATGAACTAATGGTATAAGGAAGGATTTTGGCATTACAATCTATAAAGAAGAGATTTGGGAGTAATGAGCCAAGTTGGAACGCAACAAAATTTAATAAGAGGCATCTAAGAAGAAGAACTAGAGAAAAATCTCCAATTTTGATAAGCAAACCTGATTTAAAGCCTAAAGCTCTCATAAAACCCAATGTTAAACACAATGAATGTGATGAAACCCAAAATCAAAAGAAGGCACTGAAGACCCCAAGAAACATAATCCAAGTTTAACAAAAGTAAAACCTTGGCCCAATGCTAAAAGGAACAAGAACTTAATGTATAATTGTATACCCACTGTTCAAAGCATCATGAACCAATGGTTAAAGGAAGGATATTAGCATTACAATCTAGAAAGAAGAGATTTGGAAGTAATGGGTGGAGTTGGAATGCAACAAAATGTAATAAGAGGCAGCTAAGAAGAAAAACTAGAGAAAAAACTCCAATTTTGATAGGCAAACCTAATTTAAAGGCCAAAGCTCTCATTGCACCCAATGTTAAACACAAAGAATGCAATGAAATGCATAATCAAAAGAAGGAATTGAAGACCCTAAGAAATGTAATTGAGGTTTAACAAAAGTAAAACCTTGGCCCAATCATATACCCATTGTTCAAAGCATTATGAACCAAAGGTGAAAGGAAGGATATTGGCATTACAATCTAGAAAGAAGAGATTTGGAAGTAATAAGCCGAGTTAGAATGCAACAAAATGTAATATGAGGTAGTTAAGAAAAAGAACTAGTGAAAAAAACTCCAATTTTGATAAGCAATCTTAAATTAAAGTCCAAAGCTCTCATTGCGCCCAATGTGAAACACAAAGAATGCAATGAAACCCACAATCAAAAAAAGGAATTGAAGACCCCAAGAAACATAATTCAGGTTTAACAAAAGTAAAGGCTTGGCCCAATGCTCAAAGCAACAAGAACTTAAGGTATAGAACTATAACCAATGTTCAAAGTATCATAAACCAAAGGTATGAGGAAGGATTTTGGCATTACAATTTAGAAAGAAGAGATTTGGGAGCAATGAGTCAAGTTGGAATGGGACAAAACATAATTAAAGGCAGCTTAGTAGAAGAAATAAGCAAATCTGATTGAAATCCCAAGGCTTTCACAGCACCTGATGTTAGACTTAAAGAATGCAATGAAACCCATAATCAAAAGAAGGAATTGAAGACCCCAAGAAATTTAATTCAGGTTTAACAAAAGTGAAGCCTTGGCCCAATACTCAAATGAATAAGAACTTAAGGTATAAACCCAGACCGAATGTTCAAAGCTTTATGAACCAATGGTATAAGGAAGGATTTTGGCATTACAATCTATAAATAAGAGATTTGGGAGTAATGAGCCAAGTTGGAACACAACAAAACACAATAAGAGGCAGCTAAGAAGAAGAATTAGAGAAAATACTCCAATTTTGATAAACAAACCTGATTTAAAGCCCCAAGCTCTAAGAGCAGCCAATGTTAAACACAAAGAATGCAATGAAACCCATAATCAAAAGAAGAAAATGAAGTCTCCAAGAAATATAATTCAGGTTTAACAAAAGTGAAGCCTTGAACCAATGCTCAAAGGAACAAGAACTTAAGGTATAATCCTGTACCCAAGTTGGAAAGCAACTAAGCATAATGAAATGCAGCTAAGGAGAAGCACTAGAGAAAAAACTCCAGTTTTGCTAAGCAAACCTGAGTTAAAGCCCAAAGAACTCATAGCACCCAATGTTAAACACAAAGAATGCAATGAGACCCATAGTTAAAAGAAGGAATTAAAGATCTCAAGCAACATAATTTAGGTTTAACAAAAGTAAATCCTTGGCCCAATGCTCAAAGGAAAAAGAACTTAAGGTATAATTCTGTACTCAATGTTCAAAGCATCATAAACCAATGGTATGGGGAATAATATTGGCATTACAATCTATAAAAAAGAGATTTGGGAGCAATGAGCCAAGTTGGAATGGGACAAATTGTAATTAAAGGCAGCTAACTAGAAGAACTAGAGAAAAAACTCAAATTTAGATAAGAAAAACTGATTTAGGGTCCAAGGCTCTCACAGCATCTAATGTTAAATTCAAAGAATGGAATGCAATCCACAATTAGAAGAAGGAATTGAAGACCCCAAGAAACCTAATTCAGGTTTAACTAAAGTGAAGCCTTGGCTGAACCAATGGTGAAAGGAAGGATATTGACATTACAATCTAGAAAGAAGAGATTTGGGAGTAATGAGCCGAGTTGGAATGCAACAAAATGCAATAAAAGGAAGCAAAGAACGAGAACTAGAGAAAAAACTCCAATTTTGATAAGCAAACTTGATTTTACAGCCAAAGCTCTCAGAGCACCCAATATTAAATACAAAGAATGCAATGAAACCCACAATCAATAGAAGGAATTGAAGGCACCAAGAAACAAAATTCAGGTTTAACAAAAGAAAAGCCTCGACCAAATGCTCAATGGAATAGGAACTTAAAGAATAAACCTAGACATAATGTTCAAAGCATCATGAACCAAAGGTGAAAGGAAGGATATTGGAATTACAATGTAGAAAAAAGAGATTTGGGTGTAATGAGCTGAGTTGGAACACAACAAAATGTAATGAAAGGTAGCAAAGAAGAACAACTAGAGAAAAAAACTTCAATTTTGATAAGCAAACCTGATTTAAAGCCCAAAGTTCTCATAGCACCCAATGTTAAACGCAAAGAATGCAATGAAACCCATAATCCAAATAAGGAATTGAAGACGCCAAGAAACCCACAAAAGTAAAGCCTTGGATCAATGCTCAATGGAATAGGAACTTCATGTATAAACCTAGACCCAACGCTCAAAGCATAATGAACCAAAGGTGAAAGGAAGGATATTGGCACTACAATCTAGAAAGAAGAGATTTGGGAGTAATGAGCCGAGTTGGAATCCAACAAAATGTAATCAAAGGTAGTGATGAAGAACTAAAGAAACCAACTCCAATTTTGATAAGCAAACCTGATTTAAAGTGCAAAGGTTTAAATTGTAATGCCATTATCCTAAATTATAACTATTGGTCACGATACTTTGAACATTGGGTCATGTTTATAAGTTAAGTTCCTATTCCTTTCAGCATTGGGTGAACTCATTACTTTTGTTAAACCTGATTATGTTTCATGGGGACTTCAATTCCTTCTTTTGATTGTGGGTTTTGTTGCATTCTTTGTGTTTAACATTGGGCACTATGAGAGCTTTGGGCTTTAAATCAGATTTGCTTATCCAAATTTGAGTGTTTTCTTTAGTTCTCCTTAGCCGTGTTTTATTACATTTTTTTGCATTTCAACTAGACTTCTCAAATCACTTCTTTATCGATTGTAATGACAATATCCTACCTTCTACCTTTGGTTCACGATGCTTTGAACATTAGGTCCAAGTTTATAACTTAAGTTCCTATTCCTTTGAGCATTGGGTTGAGGCTTTACTTTTGTTAAACCTAATTTATGTTTAATGGGGTCTTCAATTCCTTCTTTTGATTATGGGTTTTATTGCATGCATTGTTTTTAACATCAGGTGCCATGAGTGCTTTTGGTCTTAAATTAGATTTGCTTATCAAAATTTGAGTTTTTTCCCTAGTTTTTCTTCCTAGCTGCCTTTTATTACATTTTCTTGCATTTGAACTCAACTCATTACTCTTAAATCACTTCTTTATAGATTGTAATGCCAATATCCTACCTTATAATTTTGATTGTTGGTTTCGTTGCATTCTTTGTGTTTTACATTGGGTGTTGCAAGAGCTTTGCACTTTAAATTAGATTTGCTTATCAAAATTTTAGTTTCTTCTCTAGTTCTTCTTCTTAGCAGCATTTTATTACATTTTCTCACTTTCCAACTTGACTCATTACACTAAAGTCACTTCTTAATAGATTGTAATGCCAATATCCTACCTTATACCTTTAGTTCACTATGCTTTGAACATTGGGTCTAGGTTTATAACTTATGTTCCTATTCCTCCAAGCTTTAGGCTAAGGCTTTACTTTTGTTCATCCTAAATTAAGTTTAATGAGGTCTTCAATTCCTTCTTTTGATTGTCAATTTTGTTGCATTCAACGTTTTTAACATCAGGTGCTATGAGTGCTTGGGGCCTTAAATTAGATTTGCTTATCAAAATTTGAGTTTTTTCTCTAGTTTTTCTTTGTAGCTGCTTTTTGTTACATTTTCTCGCATTCCAACTTGACTCATTACTCTTAAATTACTTATTTATAGATTGTAATGCCAATATCCTACCTTATAACTTTGATTGTGGGTTTTGTTGCATTGTTTGTGTTTAACATTGGGTGCTGCGAGAGCTTTGCACTTTAAATTAGATTTGCTTAACAAAATTTGCTTTCTTTCTCTAGTTCTTCTTGTTAGCTGCTTTTTATTAGATTTTGTTGCATCACAACTAGACTCATTACTCTCAAATCACTTCTTTATAGATTGTAATGCCAATATCCTACCTTATAACTTTGATTGTGGGTTTCATTGCATTCTTTGTGTTTAACTTTGGGTGGTGCAAGGGCTTTGCACTTTAAATTAGATTTGCTTAACCAAATTTGTTTTCTTTCTCTAGTTCTTCTTGCTAGCTGCTTTTTATGAGATTTGTTCACATCCCAACTAGACTCATTACTCTCAAATCACTTCTTTATAGATTGTAATGCCAATATCCTATCTTATAACTTTGATTGTGGTTTTTGTTGCATTGTTTGTGTTTAACATTGGGTGCTGCGAGAGCTTTGCACTTTAAATTAGATTTGCTTAACAAAATTTGCTTTCTTTCTCTAGTTCTTCTTGTTAGCTGCTTTTTATTAGATTTTGTCGCATCACAACTAGACTCATTACTCTCAAATTACTTCTTTATAGATTGTAATGCGAATATCCTATCTTATAACTTTGATTATGGGTTTTGTTGCGTTGTTTGTGTTTAACTTTGGGTGGTGCAAGAGCTTTGCGCTTTAAATTAGATTTGCTTAACAAAATTTGTTTTCTTTCTCTAGTTCTTCCTCCTAGCTGCCTTTTATTACATTTTGTCTCATTCCAACTCGACTGATTACTCTCAAATGACTTCTTTATTGATTGTAATGCCAATATCCTTCCTTATAACTTTGATTGTGGGTTTGGTTACATTCTTTGTGTTTAACATTGTGTGTTGCGAGAGCTTTGCACTTTAAATTAGGTTTGCTTTTCAAAATTTGATTTTTTTCTCTAGTTTTTCTTCTTAGCTATGTTTTAGTACATTGTCTCACATTCCAACTCGACTCATTTTACTCTGTAGTCACTTCTTTATTGATTGAAATGCCAATATCCTATCTGATACCTTTAGTTCATGATGGTTGGAACATTGGGTCTCAATTTATAGCTTAACTTCCTGTTCCTTTGAGCATTGGGTTGAGGCTTTGCTTTTCTTAGCTGTTCTCTAGTTGTTCTTGCTAGCTGCCTTTTCCTACATTTTGTTGCATTAAAACTCATACCATTACTCTCGAATCACTTCGTTATAGATTGTAATGCCCATATCCTACTTTGTAGATTTGACTGTCAATTTCGTGGCATTCTTTGCATTTAAAATTGGGTGCTGCGAGACCCTTGCCCTTTAAATTAGATTTGCTTATCAAAATTTGAGTTATTTGTCTAGTTCTTCTTCTTAGCTAACTTTTAATACATTTTGTCGCATTCCCACTCAACTCATTACTGTCCAATCACTTCTTTATAGATTGTAATGCCAATATCCTACCTTATAACTTTGAGTATGGGTTTCGTTGCATTCTTTGTGTTTAACAATGGGTGCTGCGACAGCTTTTGCCTTTAGATTAGATTTGCTTTTCAAAATTTGAGTTATTTCTCTAGTTCTTCTTCTAAGCTTCCTTTTATTACATTTTGTTGCTTTCCAACTCAACTCATTACGCTCAAATCATTTCCTGATAGATTGTAATGCCAATATCCGACCATATAACTTTGATTGTTGGTTTCATTGCATTTTTTGTGTTCAACATTGGGTGTTGTGAGAACTTTGCGCTTTAAATTAGATTTGCTTATCAAAATTTGAGTTCTTCCTCTTGTTCTTCTTCTTAGCTGCCTTTTATTACATTTTGTCACATTCCAACTCAACTCATTACTCTTAAATCACTTCTTTATGGAATATAATGCATATATCCTACCTTATACCTATCATTCACGATGCTTTGAATGTTGGGTCTTGGTTTGTAACTTAAGTTCCTGTTCCTTTAAGCATTGGGCCAAGTCTATGCTTTTGTTAAACCTGAGTTTTGTTTAATGGGGTCTACAATTCCTTCTTTGGATTGTGAATTTTGTTGCATTCATTGTTTTTAACATCAGGTTTTATGAGTGTTATGAGCCTTAAATCAAATTTGCTTATCAAAATTTGTATTTTTTTCACTAGTTCTTCTTCGTAGCTGCCTTTTTTACATTTTGTCGCATTTCAACTCAACTCATTACTCTCAAATCACTTCTTTGTAGATTGTATTGCCAATATCCTACCTTATAACTTTAATTGTTGGTTTCATTGCATTCTTTTTGTTTAACATTGGGTGCTGGAAGAGATTTTCCCTTTAAATTAGATTTGCTTTTCAAAATTTGAGTTATTTCTCTAGTTGTTCTTTTCAGCTTCCTTTTATTACATTTTCTCGCATTCCAACTCGACTCATTACTCTCAAATCACTTCTTTATAGATTATAATGCCAATATCCTACCTTATAACTTTGATTGTTGGTTTCATTGCATTCTTTGTGTTTAACATTGGGTGTTGTGAGAGCTTTGCGCTTCAAATTATATTTGCTTATCAAAATTTGAGTTCTTCCTCTTGTTTTTCTTCTTAGCTGCCTTTTATTACGTTTTCTCACATTCCAACCCAACTCATTACTCTTAAATCACTTCTTTATAGATTATAATGCCAATATCCTACCTTATACCTATGGTTCATGATTCTTTGAACCTTGGATAACTTAAGTTCCTGTTCCTTTAAGCATTGGGTCAAGTCTTTACTTTTGTTAAACCTGAGTTATGTTTAATAGGGTCTTCAATTCCTTCTTTTGATTGTGGATTTTGTTGCATTCATTGTTTTTAACATTAGGTGTTATGAGTGCTTTGGGCCTTAAATCAGATTTGCTTACCAAAATTTGAGTTTTTTCCCTAGTTCTTCTCCGTAGCTGCCTTTTCTTACATTTTGTTGCATTCCAACTTGACTGATTACTCTCAAATCACTTCTTTATAGATTGTAGTGCCTATATCCTACCTTATAACTTTGATTGTGAGTTTTGTTGCATTCTTTGTGTTTAGCTTTGGGTGTTACGAGAGCTTTGCACTTTAAATTAGATTTGGTTATCAAAATTTGAGTTTTTTCTCTAGTTCTTCCTCCTAGCTGCCTTTTATTATATTTTGTCACATTCCTACTTGACTCATTACTCTAAAATCACTTCTTTATAGATTGTAATGCCAACATCCTACCTTATAACTCTAATTGTGGGTTACATTGCATTCTTTGTGTTTAACATTGGTGCTGCGAGAGCTTTCCACTTTAAATTAGATTTGGTTATCAAAATTTGAGTTTTTTCTCTAGTTGTTCTTCATAGCCGCGTTTGATTACGTTTTCTCGCATTCCAACATGACTCATTACCCTTAAATCACTTCTTTGTAGATTGTGATGCCAATATCTTACGCTATACATTTGGTTCACGATGCTTTGAACATTACGTCTAGGTTTATAAGTTAAGTTCCTATTCCTTTGAGCATTGTGCCGACACATTACTTTTGTTACACCTAAATTATGTTTCATGGGGTCTACAATTCCTTCTTTTGATTATGGGTCTCATTCTATTCTTTGTGTTTAACATTAGATGCTATGAGAGCTTTGGGCTTTAAATCAAATTTGCTTATCAAAATTTGAGTTTTTTCTCTCTAGTTCTTCACCTTAGCCACATTTTATTACGTTTTCTCGCATTACAACTTGAGTCATTACTCTCAAATCACTTCTTTATAGATTGTAATGCCAATATGCAGCCCTATAACATTGGTTCACTATGCTTTGAACATTGTGTTGAGGTTTATAACTTAAATTCCTGTTCCTTTGAGCATTGGGCCGAGCCCTTACTTTTGTTAAACCTGAATTATGTTTAATGGGGTCATCAATTCTTTCTTTTGATTGTGGATTCTGTTGCATTCATTGTTTTTAACATTAGGTGATATGAGTACTTTGGGCCTTAAATTAGATTTGCTTACCAAAATTTGAGTTTTTTTCTCTAGTTCTTCTTCCTAGCTGCCTTTTATTACATTTTGTCGCATTCCAACTTGACTCATTACTCTCAAGTCACTTCTTTATATAATGTAATGCCAATATCCTACCCTATAACTTTGATTGCTGGTTTTGTTGCATTCTTTGTGTTTAACATTGGGTGCTACGAGAGCTTTGCGGATTAAATTAGATTTTCTTATCAAAATTTGAGTTCTTTCTCTCGTTCTTCCTTTTAGCCGCATTTGATTACCTTTTCTTGTATTCCAACTCCACTCATTACTCTCAAATCACTTCTTTTTAGATTGTAATGCCAATATCCTACCTTATACCTTTCATTGCCGGTTTTGTTGCATTCTTTGTGTTTAACATTGGGTGCTGTGAGAGCTTTCCGCTTTAAATTAGATTTGGTTATCAAAATTTGAGTTTATTCTCTAGTTCTTCTTCTTAGCTGCATTTTATTATGTTTTCTCACATTCCAACTCAACTTATTTCTCTCAAATCACTTCTTTACAGATTGTAATGTCAATATCTTACCTTATAACTTTGATTGAGGATTTTCTTGCATTTAGTGTTTTTAACATCATGTGCAATGAGTGCTTTGGGCCTTAAATCAGATTTTTTGATCAAGATTTGAGTTCTTTCTCTTGTTCTTCTTCTTAGCTGCCTTTTATTACATTTTGTCACACTCTAACTGGACTCATTACTTTGAAATCACTTGTTTATAGATTGTAATGCCAATATCCTACCTTATAACTTTGATTATGGGTTTCGTTGCTTTCTTTGTGTTTAGCATTGGTTGCTGCGAGAGCTTTTCACTTTAAATTAGATTTGCTTATCAAAATTTGAGTTCTTTCTCTAGTTCTTCTTAGCTGCCTTTTTTAACATTTTGTCGCATTCCAACTTGACTCATTTTTCTCAAATTAGTTCTTTATAGATTGTAATTCCAATATCCTACTTTATAACTTTGATTGTGGGCTTTGTTGCATTCTTTGTTTTTAACATTGGGTCCCGTGAGAGCTTTATGCTTTAAATTAGATTTGCTTATCAAAATTTGAGTGCTTTTTTTGTAGTTCTTCTTCTTAGCAAACTTTTATTGCATTTTGTCACATTCTAACTTGACTCATTACTTTTAAATGACTTCTTTATAGATTGTAGTGCCAATATCCTGCTTTATAAGTATAGGTCATGATGCTTTGAACATTGGGTCTAGGTTCATAACTTAAGTTCCTATTCCTTTGAGCATTGGGCCGGCACATTACTTTGGTTAAACCTGAATTATTTTTTTTATGGGAGCCTTAGTGATGATTGGTGGAAGGTTTCAATGGATGCAAGAAGTCCATTGCATATTCCAGAAGGCCCAATAACACAGACTTGTGCTAGAAAGATGAAAGAAGCACTAAATGGGCTTATTAAGGACATTTATGCCAACCAAGCTTCAAATGGTGTGAATTCAAGCTTGAATGAGTGTTTAGGCCTTATTAATATCATTGGACTAAGTAATAGTAGTCACTCCAAATTAGGAGTTTATTTTTTAAGTAAGAATTTGTCCCTAGTTTGGAATTCCTCCTAAATAAGTAATTGTCTTGAGGAGGAATTTGTGCCTCTTTAGGATTGCTATCTTATCCTATAAATAAGTGCCCCTTGTAAGCTTTGAAAAATTAGACAATCAAATTAGATAATTTTGAGTGAAATAAAAAGTAAGGGTTTTCTCCCTTGGTTCGTTTGAGAACTAAAGAACTTATTAAGAGGTACTTCTTCTTGTGGTGTTCAAATTGACTTATCATTCCCAATTTCTTTCTTTTTTGGAGTGTGGTATCCATATCCTTTTTAAATACCCTAGGTTCATGTTCCTTTGAATGTTAGGTCTATAGTTTGTGTTCTTACAGTCTGATTTAGCTTTCCTTGATATTCTTGATTCCTTACGTGTGTTGGGTCCTTAAGCCACATCTTTTGGGGTTTTCCCTGTCAGTTGGTATCAGAGCCTAACTTTAAATTAGTTGGTATTAGAGTCTGGCTCTAAATTAGAAGTAATACTATGACTTCCAAAGGTACAACACAAAAGGGAGCTAGTGATGTGTCCTTCATGATCAAAGCTATGCAATAACAATTTGAGTGCATGAATACCAGATTTGATGATATGAGGGAGAGGATGGACGAGCCAATTAATACAATAGTAGAGTTGTAAAGGAGGGATAAAGAATATGAGGCTCCTAAAGTAAGAAGGCAATTGAGATGTGCCGATGATGGAGTAGCTCTCATCATAAAGGGAGCATTGAATGCGTAAGTGAAGGAAGAAAATGGGGTGCAAGGAGATAACACCTTTTAGACGAGGTGTTTCATCAAAGATAAGGTATGTAGTATGATTATTGATGGTGGGAGTTGCACTAATATTGTTAGCACAACTATGGTTAAGAAGCTAAATTTACCTACTATGAAGCATCCTAGGCCATATAAGTTTTAATGGTTGAATGAGAGTGGTGAAGTCAAGGTAAATAAGCAAGTGCTCATATCACTTTTTATTAGAAGCTACTATGATGAAGTTTTATGTGATGTTGTACCTATGCATGCGGGCCATATTCTATTAGGAAGACTATGACAATTTGATAGGTGAGTTATGCATAATGACTTTAAGAATCGATATTCCTTTGTAATAAATGAAAAACTCATCACTCTTATACCATTATTACCTCAGCAAGCTTATGAGGATCAATTAAGGATTAAAAATGAGAGTGAATAGAAAAGAGAGATCGAAAAAAGAGAAAAGAGCCTATGATCATACTTTTGTACAAAGAGGCTTATTTTAACACTAACAAGTTTGACTCGTCTTTGCCTAGTGTTGCTGCTCTATTGTAGGAGTTTGAAGATGTATTCCCTAATGATGTTCCAAGTGGAGTTGAGCATTAAATTGATTTCATCCTAAGTGCATCCATCCCAAACTAGCCAACATATAAGAGTAATCTTGAAGAGACAAAGGAGATTAAAAGGCAAGTTGAAGAACTTATTTTGAAAGGATATGTGAGGGAAAGCATGAGTCATTGTGCAATTCTTGTCCTACTTGTACAAGGAAAGTTGAACAAAAGACGTGCTAAGTCGATCAAATTCATTCAGACCTTTCCTACATCATCAAGTATAAACAAGGTGATGATTCGATGAAAAATCTTTTCGAGGAGAGGGGGAATGATAAGAACCTTAGATATGATTGATGGAAGGTTTCAATGGATGCAAGAGGTCCATTGCACATTCCAGATGGCCCAATAACACGAGCAAGAGCTAGAAAGATGAAAGAAGCACTAAATGGGCTGATTAAGGACATTTAGGCCAACCAAGTTTCAAATGGCATGAATTCAAGCTTGAAAGAGAGTCTAGACCTTATTAATATCATTGGAGTACTTAAAGAATTAGGACTAAGTAATAGCAGTCACTCCAAATTGGAAGTTTATTTTCTATGTAAAAATTTGTCCCTAAATAGGAATTCCTTTTAAATAAGGAATTGTCTATAGGAGGAATTTGTGCCTCTTTAGGATTGCTATCTTAGCGTATAAATAGGAACCCCTTGTAAGCTCTGAAAATCAAAGAATTAGATTAAGCAATTTTGAGTCAAATAGAAAGCAAGGGTTTTCTCCCTTGGTTCTTTTGAGAACTAAAGAACATATCAAGAGGTACTTCTTCTTGTGGCATTTAAATCGACTTATCACTCCCAATTTCTTTCTTTCTGGAGTATGGCATCCATATCCTTCTTATATACCCTAGGTTCATGTTCCTTTAAATGTTGGGTCGAGGGTTTGTGTTCTTATAATCTGATTTAGCTTTCCTGGATATTCTTGATTCCTTGTGTGTGTTGGGTCCCTAAGCCATATCTTTAGGGGTTTTCCACATCAGTTTCATGGGGTCTTCAATTCCTTCTATTGATTGTGGGTTTTGTCACATTCTTTGTGTTTAACATAGGGTGCTATGAGAGCTTTGGGGTTTAAATTAGATTTACTTATCAAAATTTGAGTTTTTTCTCAACTTCTTCTTCTTCACCGTATTTTATTACGTTTTCTTGCATTCCAACTGGACTCATTACTCTCAAATCACTTCTTTATAGATTGTAATTCCAATATCCTACCTTATACCTTTGGTTCACAATGCTTTGAACATTGAGTCTAGGATTATAAGTTAAGTTCCTATTCCTTTGAGCATTGGGCCAACACACTACTTTTGTTAAACCTGAATTATGTTTCATGGGGTCTACAATTCCTTCCTTTGATTGTGGATTTTGTTGCATTCTTTGTGTTTAACATTGGGTGTTATGAGAGCTTTGGGGTTTAAATTAGATTTGCTTATCAAAATTTGAGTTTTTTCTCTACTTGTTCTTCTTTGCTGCGTTTTATTACATTTTCTTGCATTTCAACTGGACTCATTACTCTCAAATCAATTCTTTATAGATTGTAATGCCAATATCCTACCTTATAACTTTGATTGTTGGTTTCATTGCATTCTTCGTGTCTAACATTCGTGCTGCAAGTGCTTTGTGCTTGAAATTAGATTTGCTTATCGAAATTTGAGTTCTTTTTCTAGTTCTTCTTGTTAGTAGCCTTTTATTACATTTTGTCACATTCCAACTCAACTCATTACTCTCAAATCACTTCTTTATAGATTGTAATGTCAATATCCCACCTTATAACTTTGATTGTTGGTTTCATTGCATTCTTTGTGCTTAACTTTGGGTGCTGCGAGAGCTTTCCACTTTAAATTAGATTTCCTTATCAAATTTTAGGTTTTTTCTCTAGTTCTTCTTCTTAGCTGCATTTTATTACATTTTCTCTCATTCCAACTCGACTCATTACTCTCGAATCACTTCTTTATAAATTGTAATGCTAAAATCCTACCTTATACCCTTGGTTCACGATGCCTTGAACATTGGGTCTAGGTTTATAACTTAAGTTCTTGGTCCTTTGAGCATTGGGCTGAGGCTTTACTTTTGTTAAACCTGAAATATGTTTAATGGGGTCTTCAATTCCTTCTTTTGATTGTGGATTTTGTTGACTTCATTGTTTTTAACATGAGTTGCTATGAGTGTTTTGGGCCTTAAATCAGATTCGCTTATCAAAATTTGAGTTATTTCTCTAGTTCTTCTTCCTAGATTGTACTCTCAATCACTTCATTATAGATTGTACTACCAATATCTTTCCTTATAACTTTAGGTCACAATGCTTTTAAAATTGGGTCTAGGTTTATAAGTTAAGTTCCTGTTCCTTTGAGAATTTGGCTGACACATTACTTTTGTTAAACTTAAATTATGTTTCATAGGGTCTTCAATTCCTTCTTTTGATTATGGGTTTAGTTGCTTTCTTTGTCTTTAACATTTGGGAGCTACGAGACTTTTGGGCTTTATATTAACTTTGCTTATCAAAATTTGAGTCTTTTCTCTAGTTCTTCTTCTTAGCTGCGTTTTATTACATTTTGTCGCATTCCAACTCAACTCATTACTCTCAAATCACTTCTTTATAGATAGTAAATCCAATATCCTACCTAATAACTTTTGTTCACGAAGCTTCAAACATTGGGTCTATGTTTATAACTTAAGTTCTTGATCCTTTCAGCATTGGGCTGAGGCTTTACTTTTGTTAAACTTGAATTATGTTTCATGGGGTCTTCAATTCCTTCTTTTGATTGTGGATTTTGTTGACTTCATTCTTTTTAACATCAGGTGCTATGAGTGCTTTGGGCCTTAAATCAGATTTTCTTATCAAAATTTGAGTTTTTTCTTTAGTTCTTCTTCCTAGCTGCCTTTTATTACATTTTATGGCATTCCAACTTGGCTCATTACTCTCAAATCACTTCTTTATAGATTGTAATGCCAAAATCCTTCCTTATAACTTTGATTGTTGGTTTCATTGGATTCTTTGTGTTTAACATTAGGTGCTACGAGAGCTTTGTGCTTTAAATTAGATTTACTTATCAAAATTTGAGTTCTTTCTCAAGTTATTCTTCTTAGCTGCATTTTATTGCATTTTTCGCATTCCAACTCGGCTCATTACTCTTAATGGAAGCCATATTGTACTAGGTCAAATCAACAAGGGAGTTGATACTTTGCAAAACCTTGGAGGACCAATGACAAGGGCAAGGTCAAAGAAAATAAAGGAAGCTCTCAACAACTTGTTGTGTGACATTTACGATCAGGAAATTGCTAGGTACGAGTTAAGGATGATGGAGGCTTTACCAGGGCTTGCGAATGTGTCATCTGTGGAGGAATTTGAGAACCATGACCTTGGGATGGAAGTTGGATTTCGGAGCCCGTGTTTAGGCATTTAAATGGGTTATTTTCATGGGTTTTTATTATTATTTAGTGGGTTGGACGAATTTCCTTAATAAGCCCATCTTATTAGCATATAAAAAGGGGTGGATAGTAGATTAGAAGAATTTTCCTAATAAACCCATCTTATTAGCTAGGGTTTTAGGGGGGGTTAGCATATAAAAAGAGTGGTTGGAGGGGAGGATCATAGATGATGAGTGTATGAGCTATTTTCTCTAGTTCTTTGAGAACTAATTCTGAACTTTCATACTTGAGTGTGTTGGTTCAATAGACTTATCTTCTTCAATGTTTTTGTTGTTGGGAGTGGCGTCTGAATCTTTATGTTATGGTTCTTGGTTGTTTATAATCATTGGGTCAAAACTCCAAAATCCCTTAACCTTTATTAGAACAATCTTATACCAACATTGGTGTTGGGTTTTGTTTACAAATAATCAGAGTTCATATCATTTGGTATCAAAGTCATATTTCTAACTCAGGTTAGTTACACTTTTGTTATCATCTCTTTCGTGTATCTTTCATTGTTGGTTGAATAACCAAAAAGAAAAAAAAGAAAAAAAAATCGTGTATTTCTTGGGTTACCTTTTTGCTATTTGTTCCTTGTATACAAATACCCATTAGTTAACCAAAAAAAAAAAATGGTTTCACTACTCAATTGGTCATTTACTCAATTATATTCGATAATTGATTGTTGTTTGATTGCACTACTCGTATCATTGAATTCCTTGTCATTCTGTTTGCTTTATTTCCCATCTTCTTGTTCGTGTCACTTCTCTGAAGGGGTAGGTTTAGGATTGATATAGTCAAGTTTTGTTTTTTCCAAACTTAGTTTGCTTGGAACTATTGAAAGAGCTCTTATAGTCTTGTAAATCATTGTGTGAAACACAAGAGTTGAGTACTACTGTGGTTAAGTGGAGAGAAACCAAACAAAGGAGTGAGTTTCCTGAGGTATATTTTTTATTTTCTAACAATCTTGCATATATAATGTCTAATACTAAAGAAGGCAGTTTCCCACATGTAGAGGAGGAAGTAGTTGTTCCAGATTTCAAATTGCTAATGAAATCCTTAGAGCCAAAGTTTGATAGGATTGACCAAATGTTTTGGGAAGTTCAGGACAGGATGGATAAAATAGATGGGAATTGAGTGTCAATCCTAAGAGGCCAGCTGGGAGGGTCATGAAGAAGCAATTTGAACATGATTTTGGTGAAGATGGTGATGGTTATTATGATGACGGAGATAATGCTAGTAGAAATTTCAGAGGTGGCTTTAGAGGAGGACGTGGTAATCAAAATGGTAGGGGAGTAAGAGGCAATGAAAATGTTTATGATAGGTACAATGGAGGTTGGGATAATAGAAATAGAGTGGACGAAGGAGTAGAGAAAAATCTTAGTAGTATTAAAATGAAAATACCTTCTTTCCAAGGAAAAGTTGACCCTGATGTCTATTTGGATTGGGAATGAAGGGTATAATTAATATATGAGTGCCACAACTTCTCTGAGGAAAAGAAAGTGAAGTTAGCTATGATAGAGTTCACTGATTATGCTGTCATATGGTGGAACCAGCAAGTTACCACCAGGAGAAGAAATTTTGAGAGAACTGTAGAAACTTGGAATGAGTTGAAGACTGTTATGAGAAGGAGATTTGTTCCCAGCTCTTATTATAAGGATCTGTATAACAAGTTGCAAAGCCTTATGCAAGGTTCCAAGAGTGTGGAAGAGTACCATAAGGAGATGGAAATTGCTATGGTTAGGGCAAATATAATGGAGGATAGGGAGGCAACCATGGCTAGGTTCCTCCAAGGGTTGAATAGAAGCATAGTTGA
Organism: Bruguiera gymnorhiza; assembly: GCA_020883675.1. NCBI lineage: Eukaryota > Viridiplantae > Streptophyta > Magnoliopsida > Malpighiales > Rhizophoraceae > Bruguiera > Bruguiera gymnorhiza. The sequence goes on from JAIRCJ010000119.1 coordinate 98,028, forward strand.
TGTGGTAGAATTCCAACACTATGTAGAGCTTGAAGACATGGTACACATTGCCATGAAAGTTGAGAGGCAACTTAAGGGAAGGAGCACTTCTAGATATAATCAGAACTTAGGTTCATATGTTTGGAAGTTGAATTGGGGGAAGAAGGAAGAGAAGATGACTTCTAAGCTTATAACCAATTCACATAGACCCCAAACTAGGGGGGGCAGCCTAGAAAGGGCTAATATCCCACCTTATAACTTTGGGTCACAATGCTTTGAACATCGGGTCTAGGTTTATAAGTTAAGTTCTTGCTCCATTGAGAATTTGGCCGACACATTACTTTTGTTAAACCTAAACTATGTTTCATGGGTCTTCAATTCCTTCTTTTAATTATGGGTTTCATTGCATTCTTTGTCTTTAACATAGGGAGCTACAAGAGTTTTGGGCTTTATATTAGCTTTACTTATCAAAATTTGAGTTTTTTCTCTAGTTCATCTTGTTAGCTATGTTTCATTACTTTTTGTCGCATTCCAACTTGGCTAATTACTCCTAAATCTCATCTCTCTAGATGGTAATGCCAATATCCTTCTTTATACCTTTGGTTCATGATGCTTTGAACATTAGGAATAGGTTTCCACCTTAAATTCTTGTTCCTTTGAGCTTTGAGCTAAGACTTTACTTTTGTTAAACCTAAACTATGTTTCTTGGGGTCTTCAATTCCTTTGATTGACTCTAGGTTTCGTCGCATTCATTGTGTTTAACATTGGGTGCTATGAGAGCTCTGGGTTTTAAATTAGATTTGCTCATCAAAATTTGAGTTTTTTCTTAAGTTCTTCTTCTTAGGTGCCTTTTATTACATTTTCTCACATTCCAACTCAACTCATTACTCCCAAATCTCTTCTTTATAGATTGTAATGCCAATATCCTTCCTTATACCTTTAGTTCATGATGTTTTGAACATTGGAAATAGGTTTCCACCTTAAGTTCTTGTTCCTTTGAGCACTAGGCTAAGACTTTACTTTTGTTAAACCTAAACTATGTTTCCTAGAGTCTTCAATTCCTTTATTTGATTGTGGGTTTTGTTGCATTTTTTGTGTTTGACATTGGGTGCTATGAGAGCTCTGGGCTTTAAATTTGAATTGCACATCAAAATTTGAGTTTTTTCTCTAGTTCTTCTTCTTAATTGCCTTTTATTACATTTTGTCGCATTCCAACTTGACTCATTACTCTCAAATCACTTCTTTATAGATAGTAATGCCAATATCCTCCCTTATAACTATGTGTCACAATGCTTTGAACAGTAAGTCTAGGTTTATAAGTTAAGTTCTTGTGCCTTTGAGTATTGTGCTAACACATTACTTTTGTTAAACCTGAATTATGTTTCATGGGGTCTTCAATTCCTTCTTTTGATTTTGGGTTTCATTGCATTCTTTGTGTTTCACATTTGGCGCTACGAGAGTTTTGGGCTTTAAATTAGCTTTGCTTATCAAAATTTGAGTTTTTTCTCATGTTCTTCTTCTTAGCTGCATTTTTTTACATTTTGTTGCATTCCAACTCGACTTATTACTCCCAAATCTCTTCTCTCAAGATTGTTATGCAATATCCTACCTTATACCTTTGGTGCATGATGCTTTGAGCATTGGGTATAGGTTTCCACCTTAAGTTATTGTTCCTTCGACCATTGGGCTGAGACTTTACTTTTGTTAAGTCTGAACTATGTTTCCTGAGGTCTTCAATTCCATTGTTTCATTATGGGTTTCATTACATTCATTGTGTTTAACATTGGGTGCTATGAGAGCTTCAGGCTTTAAATTAGATTTGATCATCAAAATTTGAGTTTTTTCTCTAGTTCATCTTCTTAGCTGCATTGTATTACATTTTGTCGTATTCCAAATCGACTCATTACTCCCAAATCTCTTCTTTCCAAAATGTAATGCCAATATGCTTCCTTATACCTTTGGTACACAATTCTTTAAACATGATGTCTAGGTTTATACTTTATGTTCCTATTTCCTTGAGCATTGGGCCAAGACTTTATTTTTGTGAAACTTGAATTATATTTCATGGGGTTTTCAATTCTTCGTTTTGATTGTAGGTTTCATTGTGTTCTTTGCATTTAACATTGGGTGCTACGTGAGCTTGGGGTTTAAAGTCCGATTTGCTTATCAAAATTTGAGTTTTTCTCTAATTCTTCTTCTTACTTGCCTTTTATTACTTTTTGTCACTTTCTAACTTGACTTATTACTCCCAAATCACTTCTTTATAGAGTGTAATGCATATATCCTTTTTTATACCTTCAGTTCATGATCCTTTGAGCATTAGGTCTAGCTTTATACGATAAGTTCTTGTTCCTTTGAGCATTGGGCCAAGGCTTTATTTTAGTTTAACCTGAATTATGTTTCATGGGGTTTGCATTTCCTTATTATGATTGTGGGTTTCATTGCATTCTTTGTGTTTAACATTAGGTACAACATTGGGTGTCATTAGAGATTTGGGCTTTAAATCAGATTTGCTTATCAAAATTCAAGTTTTTCTCTAGTTCTCTTTCTTAGCTACCTTTCACTACTTTTTGTTAGATTCTAGCTTGACTCATTACTTCTAAATCTCCTCTTTATAGAGTGTAATGTGAATATCCTTCCTTGTACCTTTAGTTCATGATCCTTTCAGCATTGGGTCTAGCTTTATACCATAAGTTCTTGTTCCTTTGCGCATTGTGATTAACATTGGGTTCCATGAGAGGTTTGGGCATTAAATCAGATTTGCATATAAAAATTTCAGTTTTTCACTAATTCTTCTTCTTAGCTACCTTTTATAACATTTTATAACATTCCAACTTGACTCATTACTCCCAAATCTCTTCTTTATAGGGTGTAATGCCAATATCCTTCCTTCTATGACTAGTTCATGATGCTTTGAACATCTGCCTTTATACCTTAAGTTCCTATTCTTTTGGGCATTGGGCCAAGGCTTTACTTTTGTTAAACCTAAACTATGTTTCATGAGGTTTTCAATTCCTTGATTTGATTGTGGGTTTCATTGTGTTGTTCATGTTTAACATTAGGTGCTATAAGAGCTTTGGCCTTTGAATCAGATTTGCTTATCAAAATTTGACCTTTTCTCTACTACTTCCTCTTAGATGCTTTTATAATTTTTTGTCACATTCCAACTCGACTCATTACTCCCAAATCTCTTCTTTAGTAAGTGTAATGCCAATATCCTTTCTCATGCACTTGGTTCATGATCCTTTGAACATTGGATCTCACTTTATACCTCAAGTTCCTGTTCCTTTTAGCATTGGGCCAAGGCTTTACTTTTGTTAAACCTGATTTATGTTTCATGGGGTTTTCATTTCCTTGTTTTGATTGTTGGTTTCATAGCATTCTTTGTGTTTAACTTTGGGTGCTATGAGAGCTTTGGGCTTTAAATCAGATTTGCTTATCAAATTTTGAGTTTTTCTCTAGTTCTTCTTTTTAGCTGCCTTTTATTACTTTTTCTTGCATTCTATCATTACTCTCAAATCTCTTCTTTGTAAAGTATAATGTGAATATCCTTCCTTATATCTTTGGTTCATCATCCTTTGAGCATTGGGTCTAGCTCTATATCATAACTTCTTGTTCCTTTGAGCATTTGTCCAAGGCTTTACTTTAGTTTCACCTAATTTAAGTTTCATGGGGTTTTCAATTCCTTATTTTGATTGTGGGTTTCATGGAGTTCTTTGTGATTAACATTGGGTGTCATGAGAGGTTTGAGCTTTAAATCAAATTTGCTTATAAAAATTTCAGTTTTTCACTACCACTTCTTCTTAGCTACTTTTTATAACTTTTTGTCACATTCCAACTCAACAAATTACTCCCAAATCTCTTTTTTATAAAGTGTAATGCCAATATCCTTCCTCATACTCTTGGTTCATGATCCTTTGAACATCGAGTCTCGGTTTATACCTTAAGTTCCTATTCCTTTGAGGATTGGGTCAAGGCTTCACTTTTGTTAAACTTGATTTATGTTTCATGGCGTTTTTATTTCCTTGTTTTGATAGTGGGTTTCATTGCATTCTTTATGTTAAACATTGGGTGCCATAAGAGCTTTGGGCTTTAAATCAAATTTGCTTATCAAAATTTGAGTTTTTCTATGGCCCTTCTTCTTAGCTGCCTTTTATTCCTTTTGTCACATTGCAACTCGACTCATTACTCCTAAATCTCTTATTTATAGAGTGTAATGCCAATATCCTACCTTATTCCTCTAGTTCACAATCCATTGAATAATGGGACTACCTTTATACCTTAAGTTCCTATTCCTTTGAGCATTGCACCAAGACTTTACTTTTGTTAAACTTGATTTATGTTTCATGGGGTCTTCAATTCCTTCTTTTGATTGTCAGTTTCATTGTGTTCTTTGTACTTAACATTAGGTGCTATGAGAGCCTTGGACTTTAAGTCAGATTTGCTTATCAAAATTTGAGTTTTTCTTTGGTTCTTCTTCTTGGCTGCCTTTTATTACTTCTTGCTGCCTTTTATTACTTTTTGTCACATTCCAACTCGACTCATTCCTCCCAAATCTCTTCTTTATAGAGTGTGATGCCAATGTCCTTCCTTATGCACTAGGTTCATAATCCTTTGAACATTAGGCCTTAGTTTATACCTTAAACTCCTATTCCTTTGAGCATTAGGCCAAGGCTTCACTTTTGTTAAACCTGATATATGTTTCATAAGGTCTTCAATTTTTTGTTTTGATTGTGGGTTTCATTGCTTTCTTTGTATCTAACATTGGGTGCTATGAGAGTTTTGGGCATTAAATCAAATTTACTTATTAAAATTTGTGTTTTTCATTTGTTCTTCTTAGCTGCCTTTTATAACTTTTTGTTGTATTGCAACTTGACTCATTACTCACAAATCTCTTACTTATAGAGTGTAATGACAATATCCCACCTTATGCCCCTGGTTCACGATCCTTTGAACATTGGGACTACCTTTATACCTTAAGTTCCCATTCCTTTACTGCACCTTCTCATGCAATTTCTTCACCATGTCAACCTTGCATTCACCATCTAAGCTAGCATACTCATTGATAGATATAGGCACTAAATCCAATAGAGTCAAGGGCTTAAAACCATATACAATCTCAAATGGAGAGTAACTAGTAGCAAAATGAACACTCCTATTATATGTAAACTAGACTTGTGGTAAACAATCTTCCCCAGTTTTCAAATTCATTTGAATAATAGCATGCAAAATAGTAGAAAGAGTTTGATTACCTACCTCAATTTCTCCATTAATTTGTGGATGACAAATAGTTGAAAATAATAATTTAGTACCTAACTTACCCCCACAAAGTCTTCTAAAAGTAGTTTAAGAACTTTGTATCTTGATTTGAAATACTGCTCAGTGGCATGTCATGCAAATGTACTACTTCTCTAAAGAATAACTCAGCCATATTGCTTGCATCATTAGTTTTATGGCATGGGATGAAGTGTGCCATCTTTGAAAATTTATCAATAACAACAAATACAAAATCCCAACCATTTTTTGATCATAGCAACCCTAATACAAAATCCATAGATAAATCAACCAAGGGATGGCTAGGTATAGGTAAGGGGGTATACAGGCCATGGGGTAAAATTTTAGATTTAGCTTATTTGCATGTTATGCATCCTCTAAGTTCCATCTTTCTTAGGTACAAGTAGGATAGGATCCAAACAAGAACTCATGCTTTTCCTTATATATCCCTTCGAAATAAGTTTCTTAACCTACCTTTGAAGCTCTTTTGTCTCCTTAGGATTGCTCCTATATGCTAGCTGGTTTAAGATGGATGTCCCATAGGTAAAATCAATTTGATGCTCAATTCCTTTCTTAGGTGGTATTCCATTTGGGACATCAACAAGGAATACATCTTCAAATTCCTACAAAAGAGAAATAACAACACTAGGCAAATACGAACTTTGTTAGTTTTAAAATAAGCCTCTTCGTACAAAAGTACAATCATAAGGTATTTGGCATAAAATGTTTTTTTGACATCACTTTCTTTTGTGTATAAACTTTATGTTTTCTTCTCTTTCTCTTATGTCCTCACATTTTCTCCTCTCTTTTCTCTTTTTAAAATCTCTCTTTTTTATTCACTCTTATTTTTAATATTTAACTAATACTCATAAGTTTGTTGAAGTAATAATGGTACAAGAGTGACGAGTTTTTCATTCATTACAAAGAAATATTGATTCTTGAAGCTAGTATGCATAACTTGCCTATCAAATTGCTATGGCCTTCCTAATAGAATATGACCTGCATGCATAGGTACAACATCACATAAAACTTCATTATGGTATCTTCTAATAGAAAATGACACGAGCACTTATTTATTTACCTTGACTTCACCATTTTCATTCAACCAAGTAAACTTATATGGCCTAAGATGCTTTATAGTAGGTAAATTGAACTTTTCAACCTTGGTTGTGCTAGAAACATTAATGCAACTTCCACCATTAATAATCATACTACATACCTTATCTTTGATAAGACACCTTGTCTAAAAGGTGCTATCTCATTGCACCTCATTTTCTTCCTTCTCTTGCACATTCAATGCTCGACTTGTGATGAGAGCTACTCTATTAATCGAATACTCGTCTCGATCACTTTCACCTTTTAATGATGGCACAAAATCATCATCTAATTCACTTGCAGTTTCAACATCACCGTTACCTCTCAAGATCATTGGACATTAAGATGCAATGTGACCCTTACCCAAACACTTAAAACATTTGACATCTCTATTTCTACTTGGTTGAGGGTTAGAATTACCTACCTCCTTGTTAGAACCCATATTGTTGCACTTGGATAGCTCAACTTTGGACTTGTAATCAGCCTTCTTATCCCTTTTCCTCCAATTCGGCTTCCAAGATGAGGTAGAACCCTTTCATTTATGTTGTCTTTCAACTTTCATTGTCATGTGCACCATGTCTTCTAAATCCACATAGTATTGCAATTCAACCACATTGGCTTGTCTCTATTTACCCCTTATAGAAATTGAGTCATGGTTGCCTTTTTATCTTCTTTTACATTCGCCCTAATCATGGTGATCTCTATCTCCTTGGGGTAGTCCTCCACATTTTTTGTGCCCTAAATGAGCCCTTGCAGCTTTTGGTACAACTCCTTGTATTAGTGACTAAGGATAAACCTCCTCCTTATGGTAGCCTTCATCTCCTCCCATGTATCAATAGGCCACTCACGATTCCTTCTCCTAGTTAAAACAAGTTGATCCCACCAAGTACTAGCATAATCAATAAATTTAACAATAACAAGCATTACATTTTTCTCCTCAACCTTCTTCTCCCATTCGAAGTATGCATCAGGATCATTCTCACCTTGAAATGGAGGAATTGTCATTTTAATACTGCCTAAATCACTATCATAGGTGCCTTGCCTCCTAAAATCTTTATGATACATTTTACTGCTAGTAATTCTAACTGTAGTAATTCCATCATCAAATTCATCATCTTTTACATCATCTTCATGGTCATAGGCACATCTCAATTGCCTTCTTACTTAAGGAACCTCATATTCCCTATGCCTCCTTTGTAACTTTGCTATTGTACAAGCTTGCCCCTCCATCCTCTCCCTCATATCATCAAATATAGTATTCATGCACTTAAATTGTTGTTGCATAGCTTTAATCATGAAGGACACATCATTAACTCCCTCATGCGTTGCCCTTTTGTCTATGGAAGTCATAATATTACTTCTATATAAAATGATTAGCTACCTCATAGAACACTCCCGCATGGGTTTCCCTAAAAAAGAGGGGTGTCACACTCCCTCGTATTTACACCTTTTATGGTTTTTTCTTAATATGAATTTGCATTCTTGCCTTTTACTACTCAAATTTCCCCTTTTAGCTCTTTAAAGAACTAAACAACCTAAATCAAGAGGATTAATTTTGAATAGAATAAGATAAATGACACAAAATTGAACAAATTGGAGAATAAGGACTCAAAAAAATGAAAAAGGATATCAAGGCAAACAAATTTAATGAACTAAACTAACAAAATTAAGATAGGGGGTTAAATATAAAGGACAAACTTGCATGACATAATAAGAAAACAAATGACAGAATTAAAGTTGTGCTTATGAAACTCAAAATGAGAGGAAGGAATTGAAGACCCCAAGAGCCATAATTGAGGTGTAAGAAAAGTAAAATGTTGGCCCAATGCTAAAAGGAAGAAGAACCTGAGGTATAATCCTATAACCAATGTTCAAAGCATCATGAACAAATGGTGAAAGGAAGGATATTGGCATTATAATCTAGAAAGAAGAGATTTGGTAGTAATGACGTGAGTTGGAATCCAACAAAACGTAGTAAAAGGAAACTAAGAAGAAAAACTAGGGAAAAAACTCCAATTTTCATAAGCAAACCTAATTTAAAGCCCAAAACTCTCATAGCATCTAGTGTTAAACATAGAGAATGAAATGAAACTCACAATGAAAAGAACGAATTAAAGACCCTAAGAAACATAATTCAGATTTAACAAAAGTAAAACCTTGGCCCAATAATGAAAGGAACAAACACTAAAGGTATAATCCTATACACATTGTTCAAAGCTTGATGAACCAAAGGTGAAAGGAAGGATTTGGCATTACAATCCAAAAAGAATTGATTTCGTAGTGATGAGCTGAGTTGGAAGGCAATAAAATGTAAGAAGAGGCAGCTAAGAAGAAAAACTAGAGAAAAACCTCTAATTATGATAAGAAAACCTAATTTAAACCACAAAGCTCTCATAGCAGCCAGTGTTAAATACAGAGAATGCAATGAAAAGAAGGAATTGAAGACCCCAAGAAACATAATTCAGGTTTAAAAAAAGTAAAACCTTGGCCCAATGCTGAAAGGAACAACAACAAAAGGTATCATCCTATACCCACTGTTCAAAGGTACATGAACCAAAGGTGAAATGAAGGATATTGGCATTACAATCTACAAAGAAGAGATTTAGTAGTAATGAGGTGAGTTGGAATGCAACAAAATGTAATAAGAGGCAGTTGAGAAGAAAAACTAGAGAAAAACCTCCAATTCTGATAAGCAAACCTGATTTAAACCCCAAAGCTCTCATAGTAGCCAGTGCTAAACACAAGGAATGCAATGAAACTCACTGCAGGAGGAAGCAATTGAAGACTGGAAGAAACATAAGTCAGGTTTAACAAAAGTAAAACCTTGGCCCAACGCTGCAAGCCAGAAGAACTTAAGGTATAATCCTGTAACAGTATTCAAAGCATCATGAACCAATGCTAAAAGGAAGGATATTGGCATTACAATCTAGAAAAAAGAGATTCGGTAGTAATGAGGCAAGTCGAAATGCAACAAAACGTAATAAGAGGCAGCTAAGAAGAAAAACTAGGGAAAAAAAACTCCAATTTTCATAAGCAAACCTAATTTAAAGCCCAAAGCTCTCATAGCATCCAGTGTTAAACACAGAAAATGCAATGAAATGCACAATGAAAAGAAGGAATTGATGACTCCAGGAAACATAATTTAGGTTTAATAAAAGTAAAAACTTGGCCCAATTGTTTAAAGAACAACAACTAAAGGTATAATCCTACAACCACTGTTCAAAGCTTCATGAACCAAAGGTTAAAGGAAGGATATTGGCATTACAATCCAGAAAGAAGTGATTTGGTAGTAATGAGGCGAGTTGGAATGCAACAAAACATAAGAAGAGGCAACAAAGAAAAAAACTAAAGAAAAACCTACAATTTTGATATGAAGACCTGATTTAAACTACAAAGCTCTCATAGCAGCCAATGTTAAACATAGGGAATGCAATGAAACTCACAATGAAAAGAAGGAATTGAAGACCCCAAGAAACATAATTTAGGTTTAACAAAAGTAAAACCTTTGCCTAATGCTGAAAGGAACAACAACAAAAGGTATAATCCTACACCCACTATTCAAAGCCTCATGAACCAAAGGTGAAATGAAGGATATTGGCATTACAATCTAGATAGAAAAGATTTGGTATTAATGAGGCGAGTTGGAGTGCATTGAAACGAAATAAGTGGCAGCTAAGAAGAAAAACTAGAGAAACAACTCCAATTTTGATAAGCAAAGCTCTCATAGGAGCTAGTGTTAAACACAGAGAATGCAATGAAACTCATAATGAAAAGAAGAAATTGAAGACCCGAAGAAACATAATTCAGGTTTAACAAAAGTAAAACCTTGGCCTAATGTTGTAGGAACAAGAACTTAAGGTATAATCCTATACCCACTATTCAAAGCTTCATGAACCAAAGGTGAAAGCAAGGATATTGCCATTAAAATCTGGAAAGAAGAGATTTGGTAGTAATGAGCCGAGTTGGAATGCAATAAAACCTAATAAGAGGTTGCTAAGATGAAAAACATGAGAAAAAACTCCAATTTTGATAACCAAACCTAATTTAAAGCCCAAGGCTTTCATGGCACCCAATGTTAAACATAGATAATGCAATCAAACTCATAAGGAAAGGAAGGAATTAAAGACCCCAGGAAACATAATTGAGGTTTAACAAAAGTAAAACCTTGGCCTAATGCAGAAGGAACAAGAACTTAAGGTATAATCCTATACCCACTATTCAAAGCTTCATGAACCAATGGTGAAAGGAAGGATATTGCCATTACAATCTAGAAAGAAGAGATTTGGCACTAATGAGCCATGTTGGAATGCAACAAAACATAATAAGAGGTTGCTAAGAAGAAAAACTTGAGAAAAAACTTCAATTTTGATAAGCAAACCTGATTTAAAGCCCAAGACTCTCATAGCACCCAATGTTAAACACAAAGAAAGCAATTAAACTAATAATGAAAAGAAGGAATTGAAGACCCCAGGAAACATAATTAAGGTTTAGCAAAAGAAAAACCTTGGCCCAATGGTCAAACGAACAAGAACTTAAGGTACAATCCCATACCCACTATTCAAAGCTTCATGAACCAAAGGTGAAAGGAAGGATATTGGCATTACAATCTAGACAGAAGAGATTTGGTAGTAATGAGGGGAGTGGAAATGCAACAAAACGTAATAAAAGGTAGCTAAGAAAAAAAACTAGAGAAAAAACTCCAATTTTCATAAGCAAACAAACATGATTTAAAGGACAAAGCTCTCATAGCAGCCAGTGTTAAACATAGAGAATGCAATGAAACTCACAATGAAAAGAAGGACTTGAAGACCCTAGGAGACATAATTGAGGTTTAACAAATGAAAAACCTCAGGCCAATGCTCAAGATAACAAGAACTTAAGGTATAATCCTATACCCATTGTTCAAAGCTTCATGAACCAAAGGTGAAAGGAAGGATATTAGCATTACAATCTAGAAAGAGGAGATTTGGTGGTAATGAGGTGAGTTGGAATGCAACAAAGTGTAATAAGAGGCAGCTAAGAAGAAAAACTAGAGAAAAATCTCCAATTTTGTTAAGCAAACCTGATTTAAAGCCCAAAGCTCTCATAGCACCCAATGTTAAACACAGAGAATGCAATGAAACTCACAATGAAAGGAAGGAATTAAAGACCCCAAGAAACATAATTCAAGTTGAACAAAAGAAAAACCTTGGCCCAATGCTCAAAGGAACAAAAATTTAACGTATAATTTGATACCCACTATTCAAACCTTCATGAACAAATGGTGAAGGAAGCATATTGGCATTACAATCTAGAAAGAAGAGATTTGCTAGTAATGAGCCAAATTGGAATGCAACAAAATGAAATAAAGGGCAGCTAAGATGCAAAACTAAAGAAAAAAGTCCAATTGTGATAAGCAAACCCAATTTAAAGCCTAAAGCTCTCATAGCACCCAATGTTAAATGCAAAGAATGCAATGAAGCTTAGAATGAAAGGAAGGAATTGAAGACACTAGGGAACTTAATTGAGGTATGACAAAAGAAAAACCTTGGCCCAATGCTCAAAGGAACAAGAACTTAAGGTATAATCCTATACCCACTATTCAAAGATTCATGAACCAATGGTGAAAGGAAGTATATTGGCATTACATGATGGAAAGAAGAGATTTGGGAGAAAAGAGCCGAGTTGGAATGCAACAAAACATAATAAGAGGCTGCCAAGATGAAAAACTAGAGAAAAAACTTCAATTTTGATAAGCAAAGCTGATTTAAAGCCCAAAGCTCTCATAGTAGTCAATGTTAAACACAAAGAATGCAATCAAATGCACAATGAAAAGAAGGAATTCAAGACCCAAGGAAACATAATTAAGGTTAGAAAAAGAAAAACCTTGGCCCAATGCTCAAAGGAACAAGAACTTAATATATAATCCTATACCCACTATTCAAAGCTTCATGAACCAATGGTGAAAGGAAGGATACTGTAATTACAATCAAGAAAGAAGAGATTTGGCAGTAAAGAGCTGAGTTGGAAAGCAACAAAATGTAATAAGAGGCTGCCAAGAAGAAAAACTAGAGAAAAAAACTCCACTTTTGATCAGCAAACCTGATGTAAAGCCCAATGCTCTCATAGCACCCAATGTTAAACAAAAGAAAAACCCTAGCCTAAGGCTCAAAGCAAGAAGGACTTAAGGTATAATTGTATAACCAGTGTTCAAAGCATCATGAACCAATGGTGAAAGGAAGGATATTGGCATTACAATCTAGAAAGAAGAGATTTGGTAGTAATAAAGTGAGTTGGAATGCAACATAACGTAATAAGAGACAACAAAGAAGAAAAACTAGAGAAAAACTCCAATTTTGATAAGCAAACCTAATTTAAAGCCCAAAGCTCTCATAGCACCCAATGTTAAACACAGAGAATACAATGAAACCCACATTGAAAAGAAGGAATTGAAGACCACAAGAAACATTGTTGAGGTTTAACAAAAGTAAAACATTTGCCCAATGCTCAAACAAACAACAACTTAAGGTATAATCTTGTAACCACTGTTCAAAGCATGATGAACCAGAGGTTAAAGGAAAGATATTGGCATTAGAATCTAGAAAGAAGAAATTTGGTGGTAATGACCCATGTTGGATTGCAACAAAAAGTAATAATAGGAAGCAAAGAAGAAAAACTAGAGAAAAAACTCCAATTTTGATAAGCAAACCTGATTTAAAGCCCAAAACTCTCATAGTAGCTAGTGTTAAACATAGACAATGCAATGAGATTCACAATGAAAAGAAGGAATTGAAGACCCCAAGAAACATAATTCAGGTTTAAGAAAAGAAAAACCTTGGCCGAACGCTCAAAGGAACAAGGACTTAAGGTATAATCATATAACAAGTGTTCAAAGCATCATGAACCAATGGTGAAAGGAAGGATATTGGCATTACAATCTAGAAAGAAGAGATTTGGTAGTAATGAGTTGAGTTGGAATGCATCAAAATGTAATAAGAGGCAGCTAAGAAGAAAAACTAGAGAAAAAGCTCCAAGATTGATAAGCAAACTTGATTTAAAGACAAAAGCTCTCATAGCAACAAGTGTTAAACAAAGAGAATGCAATGAAGCTCACTATGAAAAGAAGGAATTAAAGACCCTAAGAAACATAATTTAGATTTAACAAAAGAAAAACCTTGGCCCAATGCTCAAAGGATCAAGAACTTAAGGTAAAATCCTATAACCATTGTTCAAAGCTTCATGAACCAGTGGTGAAAGGAAGGATATTGGCATTACAATCTAGAAAGAAGTGATTTGGTAGTAATGAGGCAAGTTGTAATGCATCAAAATGTAATAAGAGGCAGATAAGAAGAAAAACTAGAGAAAAAACTCTGAGATTGATAAGCAAACTTGATTTAAAGACCAAAGCTCTCATAGCAGCAAGTGTTAAACAAAGAGAATGCAATCAAGCTCACAATGAAAAGAAGGAATTGAAGACCCTAAGAAACATAATTCAGGTTTAACAAAAGAAAAACCTTGGCCCAATGCTCAAAGGTTCAAGAACTTAAGGTAAAATCCTATAACCATTGTTCAAAGCTTCATGAACCAATGGTGAAAGGAAAGATATTGGCATTACAATCTAGAAAGAAGAGATTTGGTAGTAATGAGGCAAGTTTGAATGCAACAAAACATAATAAGAGGCAGCTAAGAAGAAAAACTAGAGAGAAAACTCCAATTTTGATAAGCAAACCTGATTGATAGCTGAAAGCTTTCATAGCCTCAGTGTTAAACACAAAGAATGCAATGAAACCCACATTCAAAAGAAGGAATTGAAGACCGCAAGAAAGATAGTTGAGGTTTAACAAAAGTAAAACCTTGGCCTAATGCTCAAGGCATGATGAGGTGAAAGGAAAGATATTGGCAATACAATATAGAAAGAAGATGTTTGGTGGTAATGAGCCTTGTTGGAATGCAGCAAAACATAATAAGATGCAGCTAAGAAGAAAAACTAGAGAAAAACTCCAATTTTGATAAGCAAACCTGATTTAAAGTCCATCGCTCTCATTGCACCAATGTTAAAGACAAAGACTACCATGAAACACACAATCAAAAGAGGGAATTGAACACCAGAAGAAACATAGTAGAGGTTTAACAAAAGTAAACCCTTGGCCCAATATTGAAGGAAACAAGAACTTAATGTATAATCCTATACCGAATGTTCAAAGCATCATGAACCCAAGGTGAAAGGAAAGATACTATCATTACAATCTAGAAAGAAGATATTTGGTAGTTATGAGCCGAGTTGGAGTGTGACAAAACGCAAGATGAGGTAGCTAAGAAGAAGAACAAGAGAAAAAACATCAATTTTGATAAACAAACCTGATTTAAAGCCCGAAACTCTCATAGCACTCAATGTTAAACATAAAGAATGCAATGAAACCCATAATCAAAAGGCACAATTGAAAACCCTAAGAAACATCATTGAGGTTTAACAAAAGGAGAACCTTGGCCCAATGCTCAAAGGAACAAGAACTTAATTTATAATCTTGTAACAACTATTCAAAGCATGATGAACCAAAACTAAAAGGAAAGATATTGGCATTAGAATCTAGAAAGAAGACATTTGGTGGTATTGAGCCGTGTTGGAATGCAAGAAAATGTAATAAAAAGCAGCTAAGAAGAAAAACTAGAGAAAAACTTCAATTTTGATAAGCAAACCTGATTTAAAGCCCAAAGCCCTCATAGCACCAATGTTAAACACAAAGATTGCAATGAAACCAACATTCAGAAGAAGGAGTTAAAGACCACAAGAAACATAGTTGAGGTTTAACAAAAGTAAAACCTTGGCTCGATGCTCAATGGAACGAGAGCTTAAGGTATAATTGTGTAACCATTGTTCAAAGCATGATGAACCAAAGGTGAAAGGAAAGATATTGGCAATATAATCTAGAAAGAAGACATTTGGTGGTATTGAGCCCTGTTGGAATGCAACAAAACATAGTAAGAGGCAGCTAAGAAGAAAAAGTAGAGAAAAACTCCAATTTTGATAAGCAAACCTGATTTAAAGCCCAAAGCTCTCATAGCACCAATGTTAAACCCAAAGACTACAATGAAACCAACATTCAGAAGAAGGAATTAAAGACCACAAGAAACATAGTTGAGGTTTAACAAAAGTAAAACCTTGGCCCGATGCTCAATGGAACGAGAGCTTAAGGTATAATCGTGTAACCATTGTTCAAAGCATGATGAACCAAAGGTGAAAGGAAAGATATTGGCAATATAATCTAGAAAGAAGACATTTGGTGGTAATGAGCCCTATTGGAATGCAACAAAACGTAGTAAGAGGTAGCTAAGAAGAAAAAGTAGAGAAAAACTCCAATTTTGATAAGCAAACTTGATTTAAAGCCCAAAGCTCTCATAGCACCAATGTTAAACACAAAGACTGCCATGAAACCCACAATCAAAAGAAGGAATTGAACACCAGAAGAAACATAGTAGAGGTTTAACAAAAGTAAACCCTCGGCCGAATGCTGAAGGAAACAAGAACTTAAGGTATAATCCTATGCCGATTGTTCAAACCATCATGAATCAAAGGAGAAAGGAAAGATATTGGCATTACAATCTAGAAAGAAGATATTTGGAAGTAATGAGCCGAGTTGGAATGCTACAAAATGCAAGAAGAGGTAGCCTAGAAGAAGAACTAGAGAAAAAATAGCAATTTTGATAAGCAAACCTGATTTAAAGCCAAAAGCTCCCATAGCACCCAATGTTAAACACAAAGAATGCAGTGAAACCCAAAATCAAAAGGAGGAATTGAAAACCCCAAGAAACATAATTGAGGTTTAACAAAAGTGGAACCTTGGCCCAATGCTCAAAGGAACAAGAGCTTAAGATATAATCTTGTAACCACTATTCAAAGCATGATGAACCAAAATTGAAAGGAAAGATATTGGCATTAGAATCTAGAAAGAAGACATTTGGTGGTAATGAGCCGTGTTGGAATGCAACAAAATGTAATAAGATGCAACTAAAAAGAAAAACTAGAGAAAAACTTCAATTTTTATAAGCAAACCTGCTTTAAAGCCCAAAGCTCTTATAGCACCAATCTAAACACAAAGAATGCAATGAAACCCACAATCAAAAGAAGGAAATGAACACCACAAGAAACATAGTAAGGTTTAACAAAAGTAAACCCTTGGCCCAATGCTAATGGAAACAAGAACTTAAGGTATAATCCTATACCGATTGTTCAAACCAGCATGAACCAAAGGTGATAAGAAAGATATTGGCATTACAATCTAGAAAGAAGATATTTGGTAGTAATGAGCCGAGTTAAAATGCTACAAACCGCAAGAAGAGGTAGCTTAGAAGAAGAACTAAAGAAAAAAACACCAATTTTGATAAGCAAACCTTATTTAAAACCCGAAGCTCTCATAGCACCCAATGTTAAACACAGAGGATGCAATGAAACCCACAATCAAGAAGAGGAATTGAAAACCCCAAGAAACATAATTGAGGTTTAACAAAAGGAGAACCTGGGCCCAATGCTCAAAGGAACAAGAACTTAAGGTATAATCTTGTAACACTGTACAAAGCATGATGAACCAAAGGTGAAAGGAAAGATATTGACATTAGAATCTTGAAAGAAGGCATTTGGTGGTAATGAGCCGTGTTGGAATGCAACAAAATGTAATAAGAGGCAGCTAAGAATAAAAACTAGAGAAAAAACTCCAATTTTGATATGCAAACCTGATTTAAAGCCCAAAGTTCTCGTAGCACTCAATGTTAAACACAAAGAATGCAATGAAACCCCAATCAAAAGAAAGAATTGAAGACCATAAGAAGCATAGTTGAGGTTTCACAAAAGTAAAACCTTGACCCAATGCTGAAAGGAGCAAGAACTTAAGGTATAATCGTATATCGAATGTTCAAACCATCATGAACCAAAAATGAAAAGAAAGATATTGGCATTACAATCTAGAAAGAAGAGATTTGGTAGTAATGAGCCAAGTTGGAATTCAACAAAAAGTAATAAGAGGCAACTAAGAAGAAAAACTAAAGAAAAAACTCCAATTTTGATAAGCGAACTTGAGAATGCAATGAAACCTTGAATCAAAAGAAGGAATTCAAGACCCCAAGAAATATCATTGAGCTTTCACGAAAGCAGAACCTTGGCCCAATGATCAATGGAACAAGAACTTAAAGTATAATCCTATAACCACTGTCCAAAGCATCATGAACCAGTGGTGAATGGAAAGATATTGGCATTAGAATCTTGAAAGAAGACATTTGGTGGTAATGAGCTGTGTTGGAATGCAACAAAATGTAATAAGAGGCAGCTAAGAAGAAAAACTAGAGAAAAGTCTCCATTTTTTATATGCAAACCTGATTTAAAGCCCAAAGCTCTCATAGCACCCAATGTTAAACACAAAGCATGCAATGAAACCCACAATCAAAAGAAAGAATTGAAGACCATAAGAAACATAGTTGAGGTTTAACAAAAGTAAAACCTTGGCCCAATGCTGAAGGGAATAGGAACATAAGTTATTATCCTATAGTGAACGTTCAAAGCATCATGAACCAAAAGTGAAAGGAAAGATATTGGAATTACAATCTAGAAAGAAAATATTTGGTAGTAATGAGACGAGTTAGAATGCAATAGAACATAATAAGAGGCAGCTTAGAACAAAAACTAGAGAAAAAACTCCAATTTTGATAAGCTACTTGATTTAAAGCCCAAACCTCTCATAGCACCCAATGTTAAACACAAAGAATGCAATGAAGCCCACAATCAAAAGAAGGAATTGGAGACCCAGAGAAACATAATTCAGGTTTAACAAAAGTAAAGCCTTAGCCCAATGCTGAAGGGAACAAGAACTTAAGATATAATCCTATACCAAATGTTCAAACCATCATGAACCAAAAGTGAAAAGAAAGATATTGGCATTACAATCTAGAAAGAAGAGATTTCATAGTAATGAGGTGAGTTGGAATGCAACAAAATGTAATAAGAGGCAGCTAAGGAGAAATACTATAGAAAAAACTCCAATTTTGATATGCAAACCTGATTTAAAGCCAAAATCTCTCATAGCACCCAATCTTAAACACAAATAATGCAATGAAACCCACAATCAAAAGGAGGAATTGAAGACCCCAAGAAACATAGTTGAGGTTTAACCAAAGTAAAACCTTGGCCCAATGATGAAAGGAACAAGAACTTAATGTGTGATTCTATACCGATTATTCAAACCCTTATGAACCAAAAGTGATAGGAAAGATATTGGCATGACAATCTAGAAATAAGAGATTTAGTTGTAATGAGCCAAGTTGGAATGCGACAAACTGTCTAAGAAGAAAAACTAGACAAAAACTCCAATTTTGATAAGTAAACCTGATTTAAAACCCAAAGCTCTCATAGCTAATGAGAACTGTAGAGATAAATGGTGGAAGGCTTTAATGGATGCAAAAGGTCCATTTCACATTCTAGAAGGCCCAATAACATGAGTTAGAGCTTCAATGGATGTAAGAGGTCCGTTGCACATTCTAGAAGGCCCAATAACACAAGCTATAGCTTTAATCGATCCAAGAGGTCCATTGCATATTCCAAGAGGCCTAATATCATAGGCTAGAGCCAGAAAGATGAAAGAAGAACTAAATGGGCTGATTAAGGACATTCAAGCCAACCAAGCTTAAACTGGTGTGAATTCAAGCTTGAAAGAGAGTTCAAGCCTTATTAATATCGTTGGAGTACTTAAAGAGTTAGAACTAAGTAGTAGCAGTCACTTCAAGTCAAGAGTTTATTTTCTGTGTAAGAATTTTTCCTTAGATAGAAATTCCTCCTAAATAAGGAATTCTCCTAAGTAGGAATTTGTGCCTCTTTAGGATTGCTATCTTAGCCTATAAATAGGCACCCCTCGTAACATCAGACAATAGATCAGATAATTTTGAGTGAAATAGAAAGTAGGGGTTTTTCTCCCTCAGTTCTTTTGAGAACTAAAAACCTTATCAAAAGGTTCTTCTTCTTGTAGCATTCAAATCGACTTATCACTCCCAATTCCTTTCTTTTTTGGAGTGTGGCATTCATATCCTTCTTGAATACCCTAAGTTTGTGTTCCTTTAAATATCGGGTCTAGGGTTTATGTTATTAAACTCTAATTTGGCTTTCCTGGTTGTTCTTTGATTCCTTGTGTGCGTTGGGTCCCTAAGCCACATCTTTTTTGCATCAATTGGTATCAGAGAATGACTCTAAATCAAAAGAAATAATATGACTTCGAAAGACAAAGGTGCTGCTCAGGAGGGAGCTGTTGACATGTCCTTCATGATCCAAGTTATGCAACAACAATTTGAGCACATGAATACCAGATTTGATGACATGAGAGAAAGGATGGAGGAGCAAGCTAAAACAAGATAAGAGTTGCAAAGGAGGTATGAAGAATATGAGGCTCCTAAAGCAATAAGGCATTTGAAACGTGCCTATGACCATGAATATGATGATTTTGTGCCATCATCAGAGGGTTAAAGTGATGGAGAGTAGTATCGGGTTAATGGAGTAACTCTCATCACAATGCGAGCACTGAATGTGCAAGTAAAGGAAGAAAATGAGGTGCAACGAGATAATATCTTTTAGACAAGGTGTCTCGTCAAAGATAAGGTATGTAGTATGATTATTGATGGTGAGAGTTGCACTAATGTTGCTAGCACAAACTATGGTTAAGAAATTGAATTTACCCATTATGAGGCATACTAGGCCATATAAGCTTTAATGGATGAATGAGAGTGGTGAAGTTAAGGTAAATAAGCAAGTGCTCGTGTCATTCTCTATTGGAAGGTACCATGTTGAAGTTTTATGTAATGTTGTACCTATGCATATGGGCCACATTCTATTAGGAAGGCCATGGCAATTTGACAAGTGAGTTATGCATGATGGATTCAAGAATGTTGGGTCTAGGGTTTGTGTTCTTACAGTATGATTTAGCTTTCTTGGATATTTTTTATTCCTTGTGTGTGTCGGATCCCTAAGCCACATTTTTAGGGGTTTTTTTTTCGCATCAATAGCACCCAATGTTAAACACAAAGAGTGCAAAGAAACCAACCAGGAAAGACGTGGCTTAGGGACTCAATGCACACATGGAATCAAGGGACAACCAAGAAAGCTAAATTAGAGTTTAATAACTCGAACCCTAAACCAACATTCGAAGGACCACAAATATAAGGTGTTTAAGAAGCATATGGATGCCACACTCCAGAAAAGAAAGGAATTGGGAGTTATAAGTCAATTTGAATGCCACAAGAAAAAATACCTCTTGATAAGTTCATTAGTTCTTAAAAGAACTGAAGGAGAAAACCCTTGCTTTCTATTTCACTCAAAGTTGTCTGCTCTAATTGTATGATGTTACAAGGGGTGCCTATTTATAGGCTAAGATGGCAATCCTAAAGAGGCATAAATTTCTACTTAGGACAATTCCTTATTTAGGAGGAATTCCTATCTAATGACAAATTCTTACACAGAAAATAAACTCTTAATTTGGAGTGACTGCTATTACTTAGTTCTAACTCTTTAAGTACTGCAATCATATTAATAAAACCTGGACTCTCTTTCAAACTTGAATTTGCACCTTTTGAAGTTTGTTTGGCTTGAATGTGCTTAATCAGCCCATTTAGTGCTTCTTTCATCTTTCTGGCCCTAGCCTGTGTTATTGGGCCTTATGGAATGTGCAATGGACCTCTAGCATCCATTGAAGCTCTAACTCGTGTTATTGGGCCTTCTAGAAAGTGCATTAGACCTCTTGCATCCTTTGAAGCTCTAACTTCTATTATTGGGCCTTCTAGAATGTGGAATGGACCTTTTGCATCCATTGAAGCCTTCCAATTATCATCTCTATGGTTCTCATCATCATGAACCAAAGGAGAAAGGAAGCATATTGGCATTACAATCTAGAAAGAAGAGATTTGGTAGTAACGAGCAAGTTGGAATGCAACAAAATGTAATAAAAGGCAGCTAAGAAGAAAAACTAGAGAAAAAACCCCAATTTTGACAAGCAAACCTGATTTAAAGCCCAACTCTCTCATGGCACCCAATGTTGAACACACCCAATGTTAAACACAAAGAATGCAATGAAACCCACAATCAAAAATGGGAATTGAAGACCATAAGAAACATAGTTGAGGTTTAACAAAATTAAACCTTGGCCTGATGCTGAAGGAAACAAGAACTTAACGTATAATCCTATACTGACCGTTCCTACCATCATGAATCAAAGGTGAAAGGAAAGATATTGGCATTACAATCTAAAAAGAAAATATTTGGTTGTAATGAGCCGAGTCAGAATGCAACAAAACACAATAAGACACCGCTCAGAAGAAGAACTAAAGAAAAAACTCCAATTTTGATAAGCAAACCTGATTTAAAGCCCAAGGCTCTCACAGCAACCAATGTTAAACCCAAAGAATGCAATGAAACCTATAATCAAAAGAAGGAATTGAAGACCCCACAAAACATAAATGATGTTTAAGGCACAATCCTATACCCACTGTTTAAAGCTTCATGAACCAAAGGTGAAAGGAAGGATATTGCCATTACAATCTAGAAAGAAGAGATTTGGTAGTAAAGAGTCAAGTTTGAATGCAATGAAACGTAATAAGAGCCAGCGAAGAAGAGAAACTAAAGAAAAAACTCTAATTTTGATAAGCAAACCTGATTTAAAGCCCAAAACTCTCATAGCACCCAATGTTAAACACAAAAAATGCAATGAAACTCACAATGAAACCAAGGAATTGAAGACCCCAAGAAACACAAATGTTTTTCAACAAAAGTAAAACCTTGGCTTAATGCTCAAAGGAACAATAACTTAAGGTATAATCCTATACTGATTGTTCAAAGCATCATGAACCAAAGGTGAAAGGAAGGATATTTGTATTACAATCGAGAAAGAAGAGATTTGGTATTAATGAGTTGAGTTGGAATGCAACAAAATGTAATAAGAGGCAACCAAGAAGTAGAACTAGAGAAAAAACTCCAATTTTGATAAGCAAACCTGATTTAAAGCCTAAAGCTCTCTTAGCACTGAATGTCAAACACAAAGAATGCAATGAAACCCACAATCAAAAGAAGGAATTGATGACCCCAAGAAACACAGTTGAGGTTTAACAAATGTAAAACCTTGGCCCAATGTGGAAACGAATAAGAACTTAAGGTATAATCCTATACTGACTATTCAAACCATCAAGAACCAAAGGAGAAAGGAAAGATATTGGCTTTACAATCTAGAAAGAATAGATTTGGTGGTAGTGAGCCATGTTGGAATGCAACAAAACGTAATAAGAGGCAGCCAAGAAGAAAAACAAGAGAAAAATCTCCAATTGTGATATCCAAACCTGATTTAAAGCCCAAAACTCTCATAGCACCCAATGTTAAACACAAAGAATGCAATGAAACCCACAATCAAAAGAAGGAATAGAAGACCCCAAGAAACGTGGTTGAGGTTTAACAACAGTAAAACCTTGGCCCAATGTTGAAGGGAACAAGAGCTTAAGGTATAATCCTATACTGATTTTTCAAACCATCATGAACCAAAGGTGAAAGGAAAGATATTGGCACTACAATCAAGAAAGTAAAGATTTGGTAGTAATGAGCTGAGTTGGAATACAACAAAACATAATAAGAGGCAGCAAAGAACAAAAACTAGAGAAAAAACTCCAATGTTGATAAGCAAACCTGATTTAAAGCCTAAAGCTCTCATAACACCCAATGTTAAACACAAAGAATGCAATAAAACACACAATCAAAACAAGGAATTGAAGACCACAAGAAACATAAATGAGGTTTAACAAAAGTAAAATTCCAAGATCTTATGGTATAATCCTTTACCCACTATTCAAAGCATAATGAACCAAATGTGAGTGAAAGGATATTGGTTTACAATCTACGAAGTCAAGATTTGGTAGTAATGAGCCGAGTTGGAATGCAACAAAACATAATAAGAGGCAGCTAGGAATAAGAACATGAAAAAAACTCCAATTTTGAGAAGCAAACCCCATTTAAGAACCAAGGGTGAAAGAAAGGGTATTGCCATTACAATCTTGAAATAAGAGATTTGGTAGTAATGAGCCGAGTTGGAATGCAACAAAACGTAATAAGAGGCAACCAAGAAGTAGAACTAGAGAAAAAACTCCAATTTTGATGAGCAAACATGATTTAAAGCCCAAAGCACTCAAAGTACCCAATGTTAAACACAAGGAATGTAATGATACCCACAATGAAAAGAAGGAATTGAAGACCCCAAGAAACATAAGTGATCTTTAACAAAAGCAAAACCTTGCCTAATGCTCAAAGGAACAAGAACTTAAGGAATAATCCTAGACGCACAATTAAAAGCATCCTGAACCAAGGGTGAAAGGAAGGATATTGGCATTACAACCTAGAAAGAAGAGATTTTGTAGTAATGAGTAGAGTTGGAATGCAACTAAACATAGTAAGAGGCAAATAAGAAGAAAAAATAGACAAAAAACTCAAATTTTGATGAGCAAACCTAAATTAAAGGCCAAAGCTCTCATAACTCCCAATGTGAAGCACAAAGAATAAGATGAAACCTACAATGAAAAGAGGGTATTGAAGACCCCAAGAAACATAGTTGAGGTTTAACAAAAGTAAAATATTGCCCCAATGCTCAAAGGAAGAAAAACATCAGATATAATCCTATACCCATTGTTCAAAGCATCACGAACCAAAGGTGAGAGGAAGGATATTGGCATTACAATCTATAATGAGTAGATTTAGTTATTAATGAGTTGAGCTGGAATGCAACAAAACATAATAAGAGGCAGCCAAGAAGTAGATCTAGAGAAAAAAACTCCCATTTTGATAAGCCAACCTGATTTAATGCCTAAACCTCTTATAGCACCCAATGTTAAACACAAAGAATGCAATGACACCTACAATCAAAAGGAGGAATTGAAGACCCCAAGAAACATAGTTGAGGTTTAACAAAAGTAAAACCTTGACCCAATGCTGAAAGGAACAAGAACTTATGGTATAATCCCATACCAACTACTCAAAGCATCATAAACCAAAGGTGAAAGGAAGGATACTAGCATTACAATCTAGAAGGAAGAGATTTGGTAGTACTAAGCCGAGTTGGAATGCAACATAATGTAATAAAAGGCAGCTAAGAAGAAAAACTAGAGAAAAAACTCTAATTTTGATGACCAATGCTAATTTAAAGGCCAAAGCTCTCATAGCACTCAATGTTAAACACAAAGAATAAGATGAAACCCTCAATGAAAAGAGGGAATTGAAGAAGTCATTTGAGAGTAATTAGTTAAGTAGGAATGCGACAAAATGTAATAAAATGCAGCTAGGAAGAAGAACTAGAGAAAAAACTCAAATTTTGATAAGCAAATCTGATTTAAGGCTCAAAGCACTCATAGCACCTGATGTTAAAAACAATGAAAGCAACAAAATCCACAATCAAAAGAAGGAATTGAAGAACTCATTAAGCATAATTCAGGTTTAACAAAAGTAAAGGCTCGAGCCAATGCTCAAAGGAATAAGAACTTAAGTTATCAACCTCGACACAATGTTCAAAGCATTGTGAACCAAAGTTATAAGGCGGGATATTGGCATTACAATCTACAAAGAAGTGATTTGAGAGTAATGAGTTAAGTTGTAATGCGAGAAAATGCAATAAAATGTGGCTAAGATGAACTAGAGAAAAGAACTCAAATTTTGATAAGCAAATCTGATTTAAAGCCCAAAGCTCTCATTGCTCTCAATGTTAAACATAAAGAATGCAACAAAACCCACCATCAAAAGAAGGAATTATAGACCCCATGAAACATAATTCAGGTTTAACAAAGTAATGGGTCAGCACAAGGCTTAAAGGAACAGGAACTTAACTTATAAACCTAGATCCAATGTTCAAAGCATCGCAAACCAAACATATACCATAGGATATTGGCATTACAATATACAAAGAAGTGATTTGAGAGTAATGAGTTGAGTTGGAATGCGAGAAAATGTAATAAAATGCAGCTATCAAGAAGAACTAGAGAAAAAACTCAAATTTTGATAAGCAAATCTAATTTAAAGTGCAAAGCTCTTGCAGCACCGAATGTTAAACACAAAGAATGCAAAGAAACCCACAATCAAAGGTATAAGGTAGCATATTAGCATTACAATCTATAAAGAAGCGATTTAAGAGTAATGAGTTGAGTTGGAAATTGACAAAATGTAAGAAAAGGCAGCAAAGAAGAAGAACAAGAGGAAGAACTCAAATTTTGATAAGCAAATCTAATTTAAAGCACAAAGCTCTTGCAGCACCCAATGTTAAACCCAAAGAATGCAATGAAACCAACAATCAAAGTTATAAGGTAGGATGTTGGCATTACAATCTATAAGGAAATGATTTGAGAGTAACAAGTCGAGTTGGAATGCAACAAAATGTAATAAAAGCCAGCTTAAAAGAAGAACTAGAGAAATAACTCGAATTTTGAAATGCAAATCTAATTTAAAGGGCAAAGCTCTCGCAATACGCATTGTTAAACACAAAGAATGTAACAAAACCAACCATCAAAGTTATATGGTAGGATATTGGCATTAAAATTTGTAGAAAAGTGATTTGAGAGTAATAAGTTGAGTTGGAATGCAACAAAATGTATTAAAAGTTAGCTAAGAAGGAGAACTAGACAAATAACTCAAATTTTGATAAGCGAATCTAATTCAAAGGGCAAAGCTCTCATAGCACCCAATGTTAAACACAAAGAATACAATGAAACCCACAATCGAATCTATAAGGTAGGATATGGGCATTACAATCTATAACTAAGTGATTCAAGAGTAATGGGATGGATTGGCATGCGACAAAATGTAAGAAAAGGCAGCTAGGAAGAACAACTAGAGAACAGCTAAGAAAAGCAAAGCCTTGACCAAATGCGCAAAGGAACAGTAACTTAAGTTATAAACCTAGGCCCAACGTTCAAGGCATTGTGAACCAAAGGAATAAGATAGGATATTGGCACTACAATCTATAATGAAGTGACTTTAGAGTAATGAGTTGAGTTGGAATGCGAGAAAACGTAATAAAACGCAGCTAAGAAGCAGAACTAGAGAAAAAAGCTCAAATTTTGATAAGAAAATCTAATTTAAAGTGCAAAGCTCTCACAGCACCCAATGTTAAACACAAAGAATGCAACAAAACCCACAATCAAAGGTGTAAGGTATGATATTGGCATTACAATCAATAAAGAAGTGACTTCAAAGTAAGGAGTTGAGTTGGAATGCGAGAAAAGGTAATAAAACAAGACTAACATGAAGAACTATAGAAGAACTTAAATTTTCATAAGCAAATCTAATTGAAAGTGCAAAGCTCTCACAACAGCCAATGTTAAATCCAAAGAATGCAACAAAACCTACAATCAAAATTATAAGGTAGGATATTAGCATTACAATCGATAAAGAAGAGATTTGAGAGTAGTAAGTCTAGTTGGAATGTAACAAAATGTAATAAAAAGTAGCTAACAAGAAGAACAAGAGAAAGAATTCAAATTTTCATAAGCAAATCTAATTCAAAACGGAAAGCTCTTGTAGCACCCAATGTTAAACCTAAAGAATACAACGAAGCCCACAATCAAAGTTATAAGGTAGGATATTGGCATTACAATCTATAAAGAAGTGATTTGAGAGTAATGAGTCTAGTTGGGATGTGAAAAAATCTAATAAAAAGCATCTAACAAGAAGAACTAGAGAAAGAAAACAAATTTTGTTAAGCAAATCTAATTTAAAGCGCACAGCTCTCGCAGCACCCAATGTTAAACACAAAGAATGCAACGAAGCCCACAATCAAAGTCATAAGGTAGGATATTGGCATTACAATCTATAAGGAAGTGATTTGAGAGTAATGAGTCTAGACGAGATGTGACAAAATCTAATAAAAAGCAGCTAACAAGAAGAACTAGAGAAAGAAAACAAATTTTGTTAAGCAAATCTTATTTAAAGCACAAAGCTCTTGTTGCACCCAATGTTAAACACAAAGAATGCAATGAAATCCACAATCAAAGTTATAAGGTAGGATATTGGCATTACAATCGATAAAGAAGTCATTTGAGAGTAATGAGTTGAGTTAGAATGCAACAAAATATAATAAAAGGCATCTAGGAAGAAGAACTAGAGAAAAAACTCAAATTTTGATATGCAAATCAGATTTGAAGCCCAAAACTCTTAGAGCTCCTGATGTTAAAAACAATGAATGCAACAAAATCCACAATCAAAACAAGGAATTGAAGAACTCATTAAACATAAGTTAGGTTTAACAAAAGTAAAGCCTTAGCCCAACACTCAAAGGAATAGGAACTTAAGTTATAAATCTAGACCTAGTGTTCAAACCATCATGAACTAAAGGTATAAAGTAGGCTATTGGCATTACAATCTATAAAGAAGTGATTTGAGAGTAATGAGTAGAGTTGGAATGTGAGAAAACGTAATAAATTGCATCTAAGAAGAAGAACTAGAAAAAGAACTCAAATTTTGATAAGCAAATCTAATTTAAAGTGCAAAGCTCTCGCAACACCCAAATGTTAAAGGCAAAGAAGGCAATGAAACCAACAACCAAAGTTATAAGGTAGGATATTGGCATTACAATCTATAAAGAAGTCTTTTGAGAGTAATCAGCTAAGTAGGAATGCAACAAAATGTAATAAAATGCAACTAGGAAGAAGAACTAGATTAAAAAACTCAAATTTTGATAAGCAAATTTGATTTAAAAACCAAAGCACTCATAGCACCTTATGTTAAAAACAATGAATGCAACAAAATCCACAATCAAGGTTATAAGGTAGGATTTTGGCATTACAATCGATAAAAAAGTAATTTGAGAGTAATGGGTTGAGTTGGAATGTGACAAAATGTAATTAAAGGCGGCTAAAAAGAAGAACGAGAGAAAGAACTCAAATTTTGAGAAGGAAATCTAATTTTAAGCACAAAGCTCTCACACACCCATTGTTAAACACAGAGAATGCAACAAAACCAACAATCAAAGTTATAAGGTAGGATATTGGCATTACAATCTATAAGGAAGAGATTTGAGAGTAATGAGTCGAGTTAGAAAGGGACAAAATGTAATAAAAGGCAGCTAAAGAGAAGAACTAGAGAAATAACACAAATTTTGATAAGCAAATCTAATTTAAAGTGCAAAGCTCTCAGATCACCCAATGTTAAACACAAAGAGTCCAACAAAACCCACAATCAAAGTTATAAGGTAGGATATTGGCATTACAATCTATAAAGAAATGATTTGAGAGTAATGAATCCAGTTGGGATGCAAGAAAATCTAATAAAAAGTAGCTAACAAGAAGAACTAGAGAAAGAAAACAAATTTTGATAAACTAATCCAATTTAAAGCACAAAGCTCTCGCAGCACTCAATGTTAAACACAAAGAATGCAATGAAACCCACAATCAATGTTATAAGGTAGGATATAGGCATTACAATCTATAAAGAAGTCATTTGAGAGTACTTAGTCGAGTTGGAATCTGACGAAATGTAATAAAATGCAGCTAGGAAGAAGAACTAGATAAAAAACACAAATTTTGATATGTAAATCTGATTTAAAGCCCAAAACTCTCATAGCACCCAATGTTAAACAGAAAGAATGGAATGAAACTCACAATCAAAAGAAGGAATTGAAGACCCATGAAACATAATTCTGGTTTAAGAAAAGTAATGTGTTGGCCGAAAGCTCAAAGGAATAGGAACTTAACTTATAAACCTAGACACAATGTTCAAGGCATTGTGGCCCATAGTTATAAGGTAGGATATTGGCATTACAGTATATGAAAAAGTGATTTCAGAGTAATGAGTCAAGTTGGAATGCGAGACAATGTAATAATAAATGGCTAAGCTAAAGAACTAGAGAAAAAGCTCAAATTTTGATAGGGCAATCTGATTTAAAATGCAAAGATCTTGCAACACTCATGCTCTCTCAGTACCCAATGTTAAACACATGGAATGCAACAAAATCCATAATTGATGAGCAAATCTAATTTGAGGCCCAAAGCACTCATTGCACTTAATGCTAAAAACAATGAATGCAACAAAATCCACAATCAAAAAAAGGATTTGAAGACCCTATTAAACATAATTCAGGTTTAACAAAAGTAAAGCCTCAGGCCAATGCTGAAAGGAACAGGAACCTAAGTTATAAACTTAGATCCAATGTTCAAAGCATCATGAACCAAAGGTATAAGGTAGGATATTGGGATTACAATCTACATAGAAGTGATTTCAGACTAATGAGTCAAGTTGGAATGCAAGAAAAAGAATAAAATGCGACTAAGAAGAAGAACTAATGAAAAAACTCAAAATTTGATAAGCAAATCTAATTTAAAATGCAAAGCTCTTGCAGCACCCAATGTTAAACAAAAAGAAAGCAACAAAATCCATGATCAAAGTTATAAGGTAGGATTTTGGCATTACAATCAATAAAGAAGTGATATGAGAGTAATGAATTGAGTTAGAATGCAACAAAATGTAATGAAAGGCAACTAAGAAGAAGAATTAGAGAAATAACTCGAATTTTGATAGGCAAACCTAATTAAAAGCAGAAAGCTCTCTCAGCACCCAATGTTAAACACAAAGAATGCAACGAAACCCACAATGAAGAAAAGGAATTGAAGACGCCATTAAACAAAATTCTGGTTTAACAAAAGTAATGTGACGGCCCAATGCTCAAAGGAACAAGAACTTAACTCATAAACCTAGACCCATTGTTCAAAGCATCGTGACCCATAGTTATAAGGCAAGATATTGGCATTATAGTCCATAATGAAGTGATTTGAGAGTAATGAGTTGAGTTGGAATGCAGCTAAATGCAACAAAAGGAAGCTAAGAAGAAGAACTAGAGAAAAAAAAAACTCAAATTTTGATAAGCAAATCTAATTTAAAGTGGAAAGCTCTCACAGCAGCTAATGTTAAACACGAAGAATACAACAAAACCAACAATCAAAGTTATAAGGTAGGTTATTGGCGTTACAATCTATAAAGAAGTGATTTGAGAGTAATGAGTTGAGTTGGAATGCGACAAAATGTAATAAAACTAGCTAGGAAAAAGAACTAGAGAAAATAACTCAAATTTTGATAAGCAAATCTGATTTAAAGCCCAAGGCTCTCATAGCACCCAATGTTAAACACAAAGAATGCAACAAAACCCATAATCAAAAGAAGGAATTGAAGACCCCATGAAACAAAATTTTGGTTTAACAAAAGTAATGTGTCAACCCAAAACTTAAAGGAAAAGGAGCTTAACTTATAAACCTAGACCCAATGTTCAAAGCATCGTGACTCATAGTTATAAGGTAGGATATTGACATTACAATCTATGAAGAAGTGATTTCAGAGTAATAAGTCGAGTTGGAATGTGAGAAAATGTAATAAAAAGCGGTTAAGAAGAAAAACTAGAGAAAAAGCTCAAATTTTGATAAGCAAATATGATTTAAAGTGCAAAGCCCTCGCAGCACTCAATGCTCTCATAGCACCCAATGTTAAACACATTGAATGCAATGAAACCCAAAATCAAAGTTATAAGGTAGGATATTGGCATTACAATCTATAAAGAAGTGATTTGAGAGTAATGAGTCGAGTTGGTATGCGACAAAATTTAATAAAAGGCAGCTAAGAAGAAGAACTAGACAAAGAACACAAATTTTGATAAGCAAATCTAATTTAAAGTGCAAAGCTCTTGCAGCACCCAATGTTAAACACAAAGAATGCAACAAAACTAACAATAAAAGCTGTAAGGTAGGATATTGGCAGTACAATCTATAAAGAAGTGATTTGAGAGTAATGAGTAGATTTGGAATGAGACAAAATGTAATTAAAGGCAGCTAGGAAAAGGAACTAGAGAAATAACTCAAATTTTGATCAGCAAATTTGATTGAAGGCCCAAAGCACTCATAGCACCTGATGTTAAAAACAATGAATGCAACAAAATCCACAATCAAAAGAAGGAATTGAGGACTCCATTGAACATAATTCAGGTTTAACGAAAGTAAAGCCAATGCTCAATGGAACAGGAACTTATGTTATAAATGTCGACCCATTGTTCAAATCATCGTGAACCAAAGGTATAAGGTAGGACATTGGCATTAGAATCTATAAACAAGTGGCTTCAGAGTAATGAGTCGAGTTAGAATGTGAGAAAATGTAATAAAATGAGGCTCAGAAAAAAACCTAGTGAAAAAAATTCAAATTTTGATAAGCAAATCTACTTTAAAGCCCAAACCTCTCGCAACACCCAATGTTAAACCCAAAGAATGCAACAAAACCCACAATCAATGTTATAAAGTAGGACATTGGCATTACAATCTATAAAGAAGTGATTTGAGAGTAATGAGTCGAGTTGGAATGTGACAAAATGTAATAAAAGGCAGCTAAGAAGAAGAACTAGAGGAGGAACTCAAATTTTGATATGCAAGTCAAATTTAAAGCACAAAGAATGCAACAAAACCAACCATCAAAGTTATAAGCTAGGATATTGGCATTACAATCTATAAGGAAGTGATTTATGAGTAATGAGTCGACTTGGAATGCGACAAAATGTAATAGCAGGCAGCTAGGAAGAAGGACTAAAGAAAAAATTCAAATTTTGATAAGCAAATCTCATTTAAAGCCCAAAGTACTCGTCGCACCTGATGTTAAAAACAATGAATGCAACAAAATCAAGAATCAAAAGATGGAATTGAGGACTCCATTAAACATAATTGAGTTTTAACAAAAGTAAAGCCTCATCCCAATGCTCATAGGAATAGGAACTTAAGGTATAAACCTGGACCCAATGTTCAAAGCATCGTCAACCAAAGGTATATGGTAGGATATTGGCATTAGAATCTTTCAAGAAGTGACTTCAGAGTAATGAGTTTGAGTTGGAATGTGAGAAAACGTAATAAAATGCAGCTAAGAAGAAGAACAAGAGAAAAAACTAAAATTT
Source organism: Bruguiera gymnorhiza (assembly GCA_020883675.1). NCBI lineage: Eukaryota > Viridiplantae > Streptophyta > Magnoliopsida > Malpighiales > Rhizophoraceae > Bruguiera > Bruguiera gymnorhiza. The sequence continues at coordinate 130,310 of JAIRCJ010000119.1, forward strand.
TGATAAGCAAATCTAATTTAAAGCACAAAGCTCTTTCAACACCCAATGTTAAACACAAAGAATGCAACCAAACCCACAATCAAAGTTATAAGGTAGAATATTGGCATTACAATCAATAAAAAAGTGATTTAAGAGTAATGAGTTGAGTTGGAATGTGACAAAATGTAATAAATGGCAGATAAGAAGAAGAGCTAGAGAAAGAACTCAAATTTTGAGGAGCAAATCTAATTTAAAGCGCAAAGCTCTTGCACACCCAATGTTAAACCCAAAGAATGCAATGAAACCCACAATCAAAGTTATAAGGTGGGACATTGGCCTTACAATCAATAAGGAAGTGACTTTAAAGCAATGAGTCAAGTTGGAATGCGAGTAAACATAATGAAACGTGGCTAACATGGAGAACTAGAAAAAAAAACTCAAATATTGATAAGCAAATCTAATTTAAAGTGCAAAGCTCTCCCAGCAAGCAATGTTAAACCCGAAGAATGCAATGAAACCCACAATCAAAGTTATAAGGTAAGATATTAGCATTAGAATTGATAAAGAAGTGATTTGAGAGTAATGAGTCGAGTTAGAATGCGACAAAATGTAATAAAAAGCAGCTAACAAGAAGGACAAGGGAAAGAAATCAAATTTTGATAAGCAAATCTTATTGAAAGCAGAAAACTCTCGCAGCACCCAATGTTAAATGCAATGCAACGAAATCCACAATCAAAGTAATAAGGTAGGATATTGGCATTACAATCTGTAAATAAGTTATTTGAGATTAATGAGTCAAGTTGGAATGTGACAACATGTAATAAAATACAGCTAACAAGAAGAACAAGAGAAAGCAATCAAATTTTGATAAGCAAATCTAATTTAAAGCGGAAAGTACTCCCAGCACCCAAAGTTAAACCCAAAGAATCCAATGAAACCCACAATCTAAGTTATAAGTAGGATATTGGCATTACAATCCATAATGAAGTGATTTGGGAGTAATGAGTCAAGTTGCAATGCATCTAAATGCAATAAAAGGCATCTAAGAAGAAGAACTACAGAATGAAACCCAAATTTTGACAAGCAAATCGAATTTAAAGTGCAAAGCTCTCACATGACCCAATGTTAAACACAGAGAATGCAATGAATCCAACAATCAAAGTTATAAGGTAGGTTATTGGCGTTACAATCTATAGAGAAGTGATTTGAGAGTAATGAGTTGAGTTGGAATGCGAGAAAATGTAAGAAAAGGCAGTTAGGAAGAAGAACTAGAGAAAAAAACTCAAATGTTGATAAGCAAATCTAAATAAGGAATTGTCCTAGGTAGGAATTTGTGCCTCTTTAGGATTGCTATCTTAGCCTATGAATAGGCACCCCTTGTAAGATAAGACAATAAAAAAATCAGACAACTTTGAGTGAAATAAAAAGCAAAGGTTTTTTCTCCCTTGGTTCTTTTGAGAACTAACGAACTTATCAAGAGGTATTTCTTCTTATGGCATTCAAATCGACTCATCATTCCTAATTCCTTTCTTTTTTGGAGTGTGGCATCCATAGCCTTTTTGAATACCTAGGTTTGTGTCCCTTCAAATATTGGGTCTAGGGTTTGTGTTATTAAACTTTGATTTAGCTTTCCTGGTTGTTCTTTGATTCCTTGTGTGCATTGGGTCCCTAAGCCATGTCTTTTTGGGATTTTCTACATCAGTTGGTATCAGAGCCTGGCTCTAAATCAGGTTGTATCAATTAATTCTTTAGTTTGTTACCTTCTGATTTATCTATTACCATTCAAACGTGCTAATCTGTCTTTTTGCAACCCTTCTTACTTTACTCATTTGTTTGAGATCATAACTATAAAAAATGTGCAAATTTTAATACCAATTGCTGTCTCTAAGTATTATACTATTATTTTGTGCTAAAAAAAAACAAAACAAAAAAAAAGAGGAACAAAAGAAAGAAGGCATCCAATTGAAGTTATCGATAAAAGTTAACAGCTTGGTAATATTGGCTACGATATTAATATAGCTTCCTTGCTCAAATCCAATTCTGTCATTTATTTTCTTGTTATGTCATCCAAGTTTGTACTATAGGTTTAACCTTTAATTGAAGACCCCAAGAAACATAATTGAGGTTTAACTAAAGAAAAACTTTGGCCCAATGCTCAAAGGAGCAAGAACTTAATGTATAATCCTATAACCAGTGTTGAAAGCATCATAAACTAATGGTAAAAGGCAGGATATTAGCATTGCAATCTAGTGAAAAGAGATTTGGTTGTAATGATGTGAGTTGGAATGCAACAAAACATAATAAGAGGCAGCTAAGAGAAAAACTAGAGAAAAAACTGCAATTTTGATAAGCAAACTTGATTTAAAGCCCACAGCTCTCATAGCACCCAATGCTAAACACAAAGAATGCAATGAAACCCACAATGAAAAGAAGGAATTGAAGACCCTTGGAAACATAATTGAGGTTCAAGAAAAGAAAAACCTTGGCCCAAAGCATCATAAACCAATAGTGAAAGAAGAGATTTAGTAGTAATGAGGCATGTTGGAATGCAACAAAGCCTAATAAGAGGTGACTAAGTAGAAAAACTAGAGAAAAGACTCTCATTTTGATATGCAACCTGATTTAAAGCCCAAAGCTCTCATAGCACCCAAAGCACAAAGAATGCACTGAAACTAACAAAGAAAAGAAGGAATTGAAGACCCCAAGAAACATAATTGAGGTTTAACAAAACAAAAACCTTGGCCTAATGCTCAAAGGACCAAGAACTTAATGTATAATCCTATAACAAGTGTTGAAAGCATCATGAACCAATGGTGAAAGAAGGATATTGGCAGTGCAATCTGGTGAAAAGAGATTTCGTTGTAATGAGGTGAGTTGGAATGCGACAAAATGTAATAAGAGGCACCTAAGAAGAAAAACTAGAGAAAAAACTACAATTTTGATAAACCAAACCAATTTAAAACTCACAGCTCTCATAGCACCCCATGTTCAACACAGATAATGCAATGAAACCCACAATGAAAAGAAGGAATTGAAGATCCCAAGAAATATAATTAAGGTTTAACTAAAGAGAAACCGTGGCCCAATGCTCAAAGGAACGAGAACTTCAGGTATAATCCTATACTCATTGTTCAAAGCTTCATGAACCAAAGGTGAAAGGAAGGATATTAGCATTGCAATCTAGAAAGAAGAGATTTGGTAGTAATGAGGCAAGTTGGAATGCAACAAAGTGTAATAAGAGGTGGCTAAGAAGAAAAACTAGAGAAAAGACTCCAATTTTGATAAGCAAACTTGATTTAAAGCTCAAAGCTCTCATAGCACCAAAAGCTAAGCACAAAGAATGCAATGAAACTAACAAAGAAAAGAAGGAATTGAAGACCCCAAGAAACATAATTGAGGTTTAACAAAACAAAAACCTTGGCCCAATGCTCAAAGGACCAAGAACTTAATGTATAATCCTATAACCAGTGTTGAAAGCATCTTGAACCAATGGTGAAAGGAAGGATATTGGCATTGCAATCTAGTGACAAGAGATTTGGTTGTAATGAGGTGAGTTGGAATGCAAGAAAATGTAATAAGTGGCAGCTAAGAAGAAAAACTAGTGAAAAAACTGCAATTATGATAAGCAAACCTGATTTAAAGCCCACAGCTCTCATAGCACCCAATGTTAAACACAGAGAATGCAATGAAACCCACAATGAAAAGAAGGAATTGAAGACCCCAGGAAACATAGTTGAGGTTTAAGAAAAGAAAAACCTTGGCCCAAAGCATCATGAACTAATAGTGAGAGAAGAGATTTGGTAGTAATTAGGCGTGTTGGAATGCAACAAAGCATAATTAGAGGCAGCTAAGAAGAAAAACTAGAGAAAAGACTCCAATTTTGATAAGCAAACAAGATTTAAAGCCCAAAGCTCTTATAGCACCCAAAGCTAAACACAAAGAATGCAATGAAACTAACAAAGAAAAGAAGGAATTGAAGACCCCAAGAAACATAACTGAGGTTTAACAAAACAAAAACCTTGGCCCAATGCTCAAAGGAACAAGAACTTAATGTATAATCCTATAACCAGTGTTGAAAGCATCATCAATCAATGGTGAAAGGAAGGATATTGGCACTGCAATCTAGTGAAAAGAGATTTGGTTGTAATGAGATGAGTTGGAATGCAAGAAAATGTAATAAGAGGCAGCTAAGAAGAACAACTGGAGAAAAAACTGCAATTTTGATAATCAAACCTGATTTAAAGCTCACAGCTCTCATAGCACCCAATGTTAAACATAGATAATGCAATGAAACCCACAATGAAAAGAAGGAATTGAAGACCTCAGGAAATATAATTGAGGTTTAACTAAAGAGAAACCTTGGCCTAATGCTCAGAGCAATAAGAACTTAAGGTATAATCTTATAACCAGTGTTGAAAGCATCATGAACCAATGGTGAAAGGATGGAGATTGGCATTACAATCTAGAATGAAGAGATTTGGTAGTAATGAGGCAAGTTGGAATGCAACAAAATGTAATAAGCAAACTTGATTTAAAGCCCAAAGCTCTCATAGCACCAAATGTTAAACACAAAGAATGCAATGAGATCCACAATCAAAAGAAGGAATTGAAGAACCCAAGAAACATAATTGAGGTTTAACAGAAGTAAAACCTTGGCCCAATGCTCACAAGAACAAGAACTTAAGTTATAATCTTATAGCCACTTTTCAAAGCATCATGAACCAGAGGTGAAAGGAAGGATATTGGCATTATAATCTAGGAACAAGAGAGTAGGTAGAAATGAGCAGAGTTGGAATGCAACAAAATGTAATAAGAAGCAGCTAAGAAAAAGGACTAGAAAAAAAACTCCAATTTTGATAAGCAAACCTGATTAAAGGCTGAAAGCACTCATAGCACCTAATGTTGAACACAAAGAATGCTATCAAACCCACAATCAAGAGATGGAATTGAAGACCCCAAAAAACGTAAATCATGTTTAACAAAAGTAAAACCTTGACCCAATACTCAAAGGAACAAGAACATCTAGTATAATCCTATGCCTACAGTTCAAAACATCATCAGCCAATGGTGGAAGGAAGGATATTGGCATTATAATTTAAAAAGAAGAGATTTGATAGTAATGAGCTTAGTTGGAATGCAACAAAATGTAATAAGAGGAAGTTAAGAAGAACAACTAGAGAAAAAACTCCAATTTTGATAAGCAAACCTGATTTAAAGCCCAGAGCTCTTGTAGCACCGAATGTTAAGCAAAAAGAATGCAAAGAATCCCATAACCAAAAGAAGGAATTGAAGACCCCAAGAAGCATAATTGAGGTTAAACAAAAGCAAAACCTTGGCCCAAGGCTTGAAGGAACAAGAACTTATGGTATAATCCTATACCCACATTTCAAAGCATCATGAACCAAAGGTGAAAGGAAGGATATTGGCATTAAAATCTTGAAAGAAGAGATTTGGTAGTAATGAGCCGAGTTAAAATGCAACAAAACGTAATAAGAGGCAGCTAAGAAGAAGGACAAGAGAAAAAACTCCAATTTTGATAAGCAAATCTAATTTAAAGCCCAAACCTCTCATAGCACCGAATGTTTAGTACAAAGAATGCAAAGAATTCCACAATCAAAAGAAGGAATTGAAGACCCCAAAAAGCATAATTGAGGTTTAACAAAAGCAAAACCTTGGCCCAAGGCTTGAAGGAACAAAAACTTATGGTATAATCCTATACCCACAGTTCAAAGCATCATGAACCACTGGTGAAAGGAAGGATATTGGCATTACAATCTAGAAAGATGAGATTTGGTAGTAATGAGCCTAGTTAGGATGCAACAAAATGTAATAAGAGGCAGCTAAGAATAAGAACTATAGAAAAAAACTCCAATTTTCATAAGCAAACCTGATTTTAAGCCCAAAGTTCTCATAGCACTGAATGTTAAACACAAAGAATGCAATGAAACCAACAATCAAAAGAAGGAATAAAAGACCTTAAGAAACATAAATGATGTCTAACATAATTAAAACCTTGGCACAATGCTGAAAGGAACAAGAATCTAAGGTATAATCCTATACCCATTGTTCAAAGCATCATCAACCAATGCTGAAAGGAAAGATATTGGCATTATAATCTAGAAAGATGAGATTTGGTAGTAATGAGCCGAGTTGGAACACAAGAAAACATAATAAGAGGCAGCAAAGTAGAATATCTAGAGATAAAACTCCAGTTTTGAGAAGCAAACCTGATTTAATGCCCAAAGGTCTCATAGCACCCAATGTTAAACACAAAGAATGCTATGAAACCCACAATCAAAAGAAGAAATTAAGGACCCAAGAAACACAAATGATGTTTCAGAAAAGTAAAACGTTGGCCCAATGCTCAAATGAACAAGAACTTAAGCTATAATCCTATACCCACAATTCAAAGCCTCATCAACCAATGGTGAGAGGAAGAATATTGGCATTACAATCTAGAGAGACGAGATTTGGTTGTAATGAGCCAAGTTGGAATGCAACAGATCATAATAAGAGGCAGCTAAGTAGAAGAACTAGAGAAAAAAACTCCAATTTTGACAAGCAAACCATATTTAAAGTGCAAAACTCTCAAAGCACCCAATGTTAAACACAAAGAATGTTATGAAACCCACAATCAAAACAAGGATTTGAAGACCCCAAGAAACATAATTCAAGTTTAAGAAAACTTAAACCTTGGCCCAATGCTGAAAGAAATAAGATCTTAAGGTATAAAGGAATACCCACTATTCAAATCATCATGAACCAAAGGTGAAAGGAAGGATATTGGTGTTACAATCTAGAAAGATGCGATTTGGTAGTAATAAGCCATGTAGGAAAGCAACAAAATGTAATAAGAGGCAGCTAAGAAGAAAAGCTAGAGAAAAAACTCTAATTTTGAGAAGCAAATCTGATTTAAAGCCCAAAGCTCTAATGGCACCCAATGTTAATCACAAAGAATGCTATGAAACCCACAATCAAAAGAAGGAATTGAAGACCCTAAGAAACACAAGTGATGTTTAACAAAAATAAAATGTTGGCCCAATGCTGAAAGGAACAAGAACTTAAGGTGTAATCCTACACCCACAATTCAAAGCCTCATGAACCAATGGTGAAAGGAAGGATATTGGCACTACAATTTAGAAAGATGAGATTTGGTAGTGATGAGCAGAGTTGGAATGCAACAAGTTATAATAAGTGGCAACTAAAAGAAGAACGAGAGAAAAATCTCCAATTTTTACAAGCATACCATATTTAAAGCCCAAAACTCTCATAGCACCCAATGTTAATCACAGAAAATGCAATGAAACCCACAATCAAAACAAGGAATTGAAGACCCTAAGAAACATTATTCAAGTTTAACGAAACTAAAACCTTGGCCCAATGTTGAAAGGAACAAGATCTTAAGGTATAATCCTATACCCACTATTGAAATCATTATGAACCAAAGGTGAAAGGAAGGATATTGGCATTACAATCTAGAAAGATGTGATTTGGTACTAATGAGCTGAGTAGGTATGCAACAAAATGTAATAAGAGGCAGCTAAGAAGAAAAACTAGAGAAAAAACTCTAATTTTGACAAGCAAACTTGATTTAAAGCCTAAAGCTCTTATAACACCCAATGTTAAACACAAAGAATGCAATGAAACCCATAAGCAAATGAGGGAATTGAAGACCCCAAGAGACAAAAATGATGTTTAACATAAGTAAACCCTTGGCCTAATGCTTATAAGAAGAAGAACTTATGGAATAATCCTATACCCACAGTTCAAAGCATCATGAACCAATGATGAAAGGAAGGATATTGGCATTACAATCTAGAAAGAAGAGATTTCATAGTAATGAGCTGAGTTGGAATGCAACAAAACGTAATAAAAGGCATCTAAGAAGAAGAATTAGAGAAAAAAAACTCCAATTTTGAGAAACAACCCTAGTATAAAGTCCAAAGCTCTCATAGTACCCCATGTTAAACGCAAAGAATGCTATGAAACCCACAATAAAAAGAAGGAATTGAAGACTGAAGCATAAAATCCCAAAAAGACGTGGCTTAGGGATCCAACACACACAAGGAATCAAAGAACAACCAGGAAAGCTAAATAAGAGTTTAATAACACAAACCATAGACCCAACATTTGAAGGAATATAAGCTTAGGGTATTCAAGAAGAATATGGATGCCACATTCTAGAAAAGAAAGGAATTGGGGGTGATAATTAAATTTAAATGCCATAAGAAGAAATACCACTTGGTAAGTTCTTTAGTTCTCAAAAGAACCAAAGGAGAAACCCTTGCTTTCTATTTCACTCAAAGTTTTCTGATAAATTGTTTGATTAGATTTTCAGAGCTTACAAGTAGTGCTTATTTATAGGCTAAGATAGTAATCTTAAAGAGGCTTAAATTCCTATTTAGGACAATTCCTTATTTAGGAGGAATTCCTATCTAGAGACAAATTCTTACATAGAAAATAAACTCCTAATTTGGAGTGACTGCTACTACTTTGTCCTAACTCTTTAAGTATCTCAATGATATTAATAGGGCCTGGACTCTCTTTCAAGCTTGAATTCGCACCATTTGAAGCTTGTTTGGCCTAAGCATCCTTAATCAGCCCATTTAGTGCTTTCATCTTTCTGGCTCTAGCCTATGTTATTAGGTGTTCTAAAATGTGCAATGGACCTCTTGCATTGATTCAAACTCTGGCTATAGCCCACATTATTAGGTCTTCTGTAATATGCAATGGACCTCTTGCATTGATTGAAACTCTAGCTCATGTTATTAGGCCTTTTAGAATGTGCAATGGACCTCTTGCATCTATTAATGCTTTAGCTCCTATTATTGGGCCTTCTGGAATGTGAAATGGACCTTTTGCATCCATTAAAGCCTTCCACCCATCATCTCTACGTTCTTATCATTCCCCCTTTCCTCGAAAGGATTCATCCTAGAATCATCACCTTGTTTATACTTGATGATGTAGGGAAAGGTCTGAATGAATTTGATCCACTTGGCATGTCTTTTGTTCAACTTTCCTTGTATAAGTAGGATAGGAACTACACAAGGACTTATGCTTTCCCTTACATATCCTTTTGAAATAAGTTCTTTAACCTACCTTTTAAACCCTTTTGTCTCCTCAGGATTACTCTTATATGTTGGCTAATTAGGGATGGATGCATCGGGGATGAAATCAATTTAATCCTCAATTCCTCTCTTAGGTAGCGATCCACTTAGGACATCATCATGGAATAATCTTCAAATTCCTGCAATAAAACAATGACAACACTAGGCAATGATGAGTCAAACTTGTTAGTGTTAAGATAAGCCTCTTTGTACAAAAGTATGATCATAGGTTGTTTGGCAAAAATTGTTCTTTTGACATCAGTTTCTTTTGCATAGAAAAGCCAACATTACTCAACTCATTACTCTCAAATCACTTCTTTATAGATTGTAAAGCCAACATCCTACCTTATAACTCTAATTGTGGGTTACATTGCATTCTTTGTGTTTAACATTGGTGCTGTGAGAGCTTTCCACTTTAAATTATATTTGGTTATCAAAATTTGAGTTTTTTCTCTAGTTGTACTTTATAGCCGCCTTTGATTATGTTTTCTTGCATTCCAACATGACTCATTATCCTTAAATCACTTCTTTGTAGATTGTAATGCCAATATCTTACAGTATACATTTGGTTCATGATGCTTTGAACATTGCGTCTAGGTTTATAAGTTAAATTCCTATTCCTTTGAGCATTGTGCCGACACATTACTTTTGTTAAACCTAAATTATGTTTTATGGGGTTTAAACTAGATTTGCTTATCAAAATTTGAGTTTTTTCTCTAGTTCTTCATCTTACCCACATTTTATTACGTTTTCTTGCATTACAACTTGAGTCATTACTCTCAAATCACTTCTTTATAGATTGTAATGCCAATATGCTACCCTATAACTTTGGTTCACGATGCTTTGAACATTGTGTTGAGGTTTATAACTTAAGTTCCTATTCCTTTGAGCATTGGGCTGAGCCTTTACTTTTGTTAAACTTGAATTATGTTTAATGGGGTCATCAATTCCTTCTTTTGATTGTGGATTTTGTTGCATTCATTGTTTTTAACATTAGGTGATATGAGTGCTTTGGGCCTTAAATCAGATTCGAGAACTAAAGAACTTATCAAGAGGTACTTCTTCTTGTGGTGTTCAAATTGACCTATCATTCCCAATTTCTTTCTTTTTTTTAGTGTGGTGTCTATATCCTTCTTAAATTCCCTAGGTTCATATTCCTTTGAATGTTGGGTCTAAGGTTTGTGTTCTTATAGTCTGATTTAGCTTTCCATGATATTCTTGATTCCTTATGTGTGTTGGGTTCTTAAGCCACGTCTTTTAGGGTTTTCCGCATCAGTTGGTATCAAAGTCTAACTCTAAATTAGTTGGTATCAAAGTCTAGCCCTAAATTAGAAGTAATATTATGACTTCTAAAGGTATAACACAAGAGGGAGCTAGTGATGTGTCCTTCATGATCAAAGCTATGCAACAACAATTTGAGCGCATGAATACCAAATTTGATGATATAAGGGAGAGGATGGACGAGCCAATTAATATAACAGCAGAGTTGTAAAGGAGGGACAAAGAATATGAGGCTCCTAAAGTAAGAAGGCAATTGAGATGTGCTTATGACCATAAAGATGATGAGTCTGTGCCATCATCAGAGGGTTAAAGTGATGGAGAGGAATATCCAGTTAATGGAGTAGCTCTCATCATAAGGCAAGCATTGAATGCGCAAGTGAAGGAAGAAAATGGGGTGCAACGAGATAACATCTTTTAGACAAGGTGTCTCATCAAAGATAAGGTATGTAGTATGATTATTAATGGTGGGAGTTGCACTAATATTGTTAGCACAACTATGGTTGAGAAGCTGAATTTACCTACTATGAAGCATCCTAGGCCATATAAGCTTCAATGATTGAATGAGAGTGGTGAAGTCAAGGTAAATAAGCAAGTGCTTGTGTCATTTTCTATCAAAAGCTACTGTGATGAAGTTTTATGTGATGTTGTACCTATGCATGCAGGCTATATTCTATTAGGAAGACCATGACAATTTGATAGGTGAGTTATGCATGATGGCTTTAAGAATCGATATTCCTTTGTAATAAATGAAAAACCCATCACTCTTATACCATTATCACCTCAACAAGCTTATGAAGATCAATTAAGGATTAAAAATGAGAGTGAACAGAAAAGAAAGATTGAAAAAAGAGAAAAAAGCCTATGATCATACTTTTGTACAAAGAGGCTTATTTTAACACTAACAAGTTTGACTCATCTTTGCCTAGTGTTGCTGCTCTATTGTAAGAGTTTGAAGATGTATTTCCTGATGATGTCCCAAGTGGAGTTGAGCATCAAATTGATTTTGTCCCAAGTGCATCCATCCTAAACCGGCCAACATATAAGGGTAATCTTAAGGAGACAAAGGAGATTAAAAGGCAAGTTGAAGAACTTATTTTGAAAGGATATGTGAGGGAAAGCATGAGTCATTGTGCAATTCCTATCCTACTTATACAAGGAAAGTTGAACAAAAGACATGCCAAGTCGATCAAATTCATTTAGACCTTTCTGTACATCATTAAGTATAAACAAGGTGATGATTCGATGAAAAATCTTTTCGAGGAGATGAGGAATGATAAGAACCTTAGATATGATTGATGGAAGGTTTCAATGGATGCAAGAGGTCCATTTCACATTCCAGATGGCCCAATAACACAAGCTAGAGTTAGAAAGATGAAAGAAGCACTAAATGGGTTGATTAAGGACATTCAGGCCAACCAAGCTTCAAATGGCATGAATTCAAGCTCGAAAGAGAGTTTAGGCCTTATTAATATCATTGGAGTACTTAAAGAGTTAGGACTAACTAATAGTAGTCACTCCAAATTAGGAGTTTATTTTCTGTGTAAAATTTGTCCCTAGCTAGGAATTCCTTTTAAATAAGGAATTTTCTAGAGGAGGAATTTGTGCCTCTTTAGGATTGCTATCTTAGCCTATAAATAGGCACCCTTTGTAAGCTATGAAAATCAAACAATCATATCAGACAATTTTGAGTCAAATAGAAAGCAAGGGTTTTCTCCCTTGATTCTTTTGAGAACTAAAGAACATATCAAGAGGTACTTCTTCTTGTGGCATTCAAATCAACTTATCATTCCCAATTTCTTTCTTTTTGGAGTGTGGCATCCATATCCTTCTTACATACCCTAGGTTTGTGTTCCTTTGAATGTTGGGTCTAGGGTTTGTGTTCTTATAGTCTGATTTAGCTTTCCTGGATATTCTTGATTCCTCGTGTGTGTTGGGTCCCTAAGCCACATCTTTAGGGATTTTCCGCATCAGTTTCATGGGGTCTTCAATTCCTTCTATTGATTGTGGGTTTGCTCACATTCTTTGTGTTTAACATAGGGTGCTATGAGAGCTTTGGGGTTTAAATCAGATTTGCATATCAAAATTTGAGTTTTTTCTCTACTTCTTCTTCTTCGCTGCATTTTATTACGTTTTCTTGCATTCCAACTGGACTCATTACTCTCAAATCACTTCTTTATAGATTGTAATCCCAATATCCTACCTTATACCTTTGGTTCACAATGCTTTGAACATTGGGTCTAGGATTATAAGTTAAGTTCCTACTCCTTTGAGCATTGGGCCAACACATTACTTTTGTTAAACCTGAATTATGTTTCATAGGGTCTATAATTCCTTCGTTTGATTGTGGGTTTTGTTGCATTCTTTATGTTTAACATTCGGTGTTATGAGAGCTTCGAGGTTTAAATCAAATTTGCTTATCAAAATTTGAGTTTTTTCTCTACTTGTTCTTCTTCGCTGCATTTACATTTTCTTGCATTTCAACTGGACTCATTACTCTCAAATCTATAGATTGTAATGCCAATATCCTACCTTATAAATTTGATTGTTGGTTTCATTGCATTCTTTGTTTCTAACATTGCGTGCTGTGAGAGCTTTGCGCTTGAAATTAGATTTGCTTATTGAAATTTGAGTTCTTTCTCTAGTTCTTCTTGTTAGCTGCCTTTTATTACATTTTGTCACATTCCAACTCAACTCATTACTCTCAAATCACTTCTTTATAGATTGTAATGCCAATATCCCACCTTATAACTTTGATTGTTGGTTTCATTGCATTCTTTGTGCTTAACTTTGGGTGCTGCGAGAGCTTTCCACTTTAAATTAGATTTCCTTAGCAAATTTTAGGTTTTTTCTCTAGTTCTTCTTCTTAGCTGCATTTTATTCTGTTTTCTCTCATTCCAACTCGACTCATTACTCTCAAATCACTTCTTTATAGATTATAATGCCAAAGTCCTACCTTATACCTTTGGTTTACAATGCCTTGAACATTGGGTCTAGGTTTATAACTTAAGTTCCTGGTCCTTAGATCATTGGGCTGAGGCTTTACTTTTGTTGAACCTGAAATATGTTTAATGGGGTCTTCAATACCTTCTTTCAATTGTGGATTTTGTTGACTTCATTGTTTTGTTTTTAACATTAGGTGCTATGAGTGTTTTGGGCCTTAAATCAGATTTGCTTATCAAAATTTGAGTTATTTCTCTAGTTCTTCTTCCTAGCTGCATTTTATTACATTTTGTCACATTCCAATTCGACACATTACTCTCAATCACTTTTTTATAGATTGTACTACCAATATCTTGCCTTATAACTTTGGGTCACAATGCTTTTAACATTGGGTCTAGGTTTATAAGTTAAGTTCCTGTTCCTTTGAGAATTTGGCTGACACATTACTTCTGTTAAACATAAATTATGTTTCATGGGGTCTTCAATTCCTTCTTTTGATTGTGGGTTTAATTGCATTCCTTGTCTTTAACATTGGGAGCTACGAGACTTTTGGGCTTTACATTAACTTTGCTTATCAAAATTTGAGTTTTTTCTCTAGTTCTTATTCTTAGCTGCGTTTTATTACATTTTGTCGCATTCCAACTCAACTCATTACTCTTAAATCACTTCTTTAAAGATAGTAAATCCAATATCCTACCTTATAACTTTTGTTCATGAAGCTTTGAATGTTGCATCTATGTTTATAACTTAAGTTCCTAATCCTTTCAGCATTGGGCCAAGGCTTTACTTTTGTTAAACCTGAATTATGTTTCATGGGGTCTTCAATTCCTTCTTTTGATTGTGGATTTTGTTGACTTCATGGTTTTTAACATCAGGTGCTTTGAGTGCTTTGGGCCTTAAATCAGATTTTCTTATCAAAATTTGAGTTTTTTCTCTAGTTCTTCTTCCTAGCTGCCTTTTATTACATTTTTTCGCGTTCCAACTCAACTCATTACTCTCAAATCACTTCTTTATAGATTGTAATGCCAATATCCTTCCTTATAACTTTGATTGTTGGTTTCGTTGGATTCTTTGTGTTTAACATTAGGTGCTACGAGAGCTTTGTTCTTTAAATTAGATTTGCTTATCAAAATTTGAGTTCTTTCTCTAGTTGTTCTTCTGAGCTGCATTTTATTACATTTTGTCACATTCCAAGTCGGCTCTTTACTCTTGATGGAAGCCTTATTGTACGAGGTCAAATCAACAAGGGAGTTAATGCTTTGCAAAACCTTGGAGGACCAATGACAAGGGCAAGGTCAAAGAAAATAAAGGAAGCTCTCAACAACTTGTTGTGCGATATTTACTATCAGGAAGTTGCTAGGTACGAGTTAAGGATGATAGAGGCTTTACTAGGGCTTGTGAATATGTCATATGTGGAGGAATTTGAGAACCATGACCATAGGAAGGAAGTTGGATTTGGGAGCCCATGTTTGGGGATTTAAATGGGCTATTTTCATGGGTTTTTATTATTATTTAGTGGGTTGGACGAATTTCCTTAATACGCCCATCTTATTAGCATATAAAAAGGGGTGGCTGGCAGATTGGACGAATTTCCTTAATAAGCCCATTTTATTAGCTAGGGTTTTAGGGGGGTTAGCATATAAAAAGGGTGGTTAGAAGGGAGGACAGTAGATGATGAGTGTATGAGCTATTTTCTCTAGTTCTTTGAGAACTAATTTTGAACTTTCATACTTGAGTGTGTTGGTTCAATAGACTTATCTTCTTCAACATTTTTGTTGTTGGGAGTGGCGTTTGAATCTTTAAGTTCTAGTTTTTGGTTGTTTATAATCATTGGGTCAGAACTCCAAAATCCCTTAACCTTTGTTAGAACAATCCTATACCAACATTGGTGTTGGGTTCTGTTTACAAATAATTGGAGTTCATATCATTTGGTATCATAGCCATGTTTCTAACTTAGGTTAGTTATATTTTTGTTATCATCTCTTTTGTGTATCCTTCATTATTGGTTGAATAACCAAAAAGAAAAAAAAAAGAAAAAAATCGTGTATTTCTTAGGTTGTCTTTCTGCCATTCGTTTCTTCTATACAAATACCTATTAGTTAACCAAAAAAAAAGAAAAAATGGTTTCACTGCTCATTTACTCAATTATATTCGATAATTGATTGTTGTCTAATTGCACTACTTGTATCATTGAATTCCTTGTCATTTTGTTTGCTTTATTGCTCATCTTCTTAATCGTGTCACTTCTTTGAAAGGGTAGGTCTAGGATTGATATAGTCATGTTTTGTTTGTTCCAAATTTAGTTTGCTTGGAACTATTGAAAGATCTCTTAGAGTCTTGCGAATCATTGTGTGAAACACGAGAGTTGAGGATTACTATAGTTGAGTGGAGAGCAAACACGCAAAGGAGTGAGTTTCGTGAGGTATATCTTTTATTTTCTAACAATCTTGCATATACAATGTCTAATGCTAAAGAAGGCAGTTTCCCACATGGAGAGGAGGAAGTAGTTGTTCCAAATTTCAAATTGCTGATGAAATCCTTATAGCAGAAGTTTGATAGGATTGACCAAATGTTTTAGGAAGTTCAAGATAGGATGGATAAAATAGATGGGGAATCGAGTGTCAATCCCAAGAGGCCAGCTGGGAGGGTCACGAAGGAGCAATTTGAACATGACTTTGGTGAAGATGGTGATGGTTATTATGATGACAGTAATAATGCTAGTAGAAATTTCAGAGGTGGCTTTAGAGGAGGACATGGTAATCGGAATGGTAGGGGAGTAAGAGGTAATGGAAATGTTTATGATAGGTACAATGGAGGTTGGGATAACAGAAATAGAGTGGAGGAAGGAGTAGACAAAAATCTTAGTAGTATTAAAATGAAGATACCTTCTTTCCAAGGGAAAGTTGACCTTGATGTCTATTTGGACTGGGAACAAAGGGTAGAATTAATAAATGAGTGCCATAACTTCTCTGAGGAGAACAAAGTGAAGTTAGCTGAGGTAGAGTTCACTGATTATGCTGTCGTATGGTGGGACCAGCAAGTTACCACTAGGAGAAGAAATTTTGAGAGAACTATAGAAACTTGGAATGAGTTGAAGACTGTGATGAGAAGGAGATTTGTTGCCAGCTCTTATTATAGGGATTTGTATAACAAGTTGCAGAGCCTTATGCAAGGTTCCAAAAGTGTGGAAGAGTACCATAAGGAGATGGAAATTGCTATGGTTAGGGCAAATGTAATGGAGGATAAGGAGACAACCATGGTTAGGTTCCTCAAAGGGTTGAATAGAAGTATAGCTGATGTGGTAGAACTACAACACCATGTAGAGCTTAAAGACATGGTACACATTGCCATGAAAGTTGATAGGTAACTTAAGGGAAGGAGCACTTCTAGATATAGTCATAACTTAGGTTCATCTTTTGGAAGTTGAATTGGGGGAAGAAGGAAGAGAAGATGACTTCTAAGCTTAAAACCAATTCACATAGACCCCAGACTAGTGGGGGCAGCCTGGAAAGGGGTAAATTTGAAGAAAAACTTGAGGGCACCCAAGGAAAAACTAGAGACATCAAATGCTTTAGATGTTTGGGTAGGGGTCATATGGCTTCACAATGTCCTAACAAGAGAACCATATACCTTAAGGAGAATGGTGACTATTTGTCTAGCAGTGATGCTAGTGATGAAGACCAAATGCCGTCACTAAAGGATGCTAGTGATGTTGATGAAGGGATAGAGTATCTAGAGCATGGTGGAAGGCTTTTAGGAGCAAGGAGAGGCCTTAGTTTGCAAGTTAAGGACGAGTTGTTTTGTGATGTTGTACCTATGTAGGCCAGGCATTTGTTATTGGGCCGTCCTTGGCAATTTGATAGGAAAGTTTTGCATGATGGTTACAAGAACTGCTATTCTTTCATCGTGGATGGAAAATCATTTACACTTGTTCCATTGACTCCAAAATAGGTGTATGAAGAACAAGTGAGACTTTATGAAAGTGAGCAAAAGAGGAAAAGGGAAAAGAAAGAGAGAGTCGAGAGAAAAGAAAGTGAGGGAGAGAAAAAGAAGGTAAATGCATGTGAGAGTGCTAAGTACAAGGGGGTCAGGTTCACAAGAGTGAAGATGAAAGAAAACAAGTGAGTGTGTTTGCAAAAGGAGCAAATGTTAGGGTTGCCTTTCAAGTGAGGCAATAAATAATCTTGATCCTTTACAAGGATTCTTATTTCTCTAACACTGACCTTGATTCATCTTTGCCTAGTGCTATTTCATCTTTGTTGCAAGATTATAATGATGTATTCCCTGAGGAGATCCCAGATGGTTTACCACCAAGGAGAGGGATTGAACATCACATTGATCTTATTCCTAGGGCTCCCGTTCCCAATAAGCCAGCGTATAGAAGTAATTGTAGGAAGACAAAGGAGCTTTAAAGGCAAGTTGATGAGTTGATGAAGAAGGGACATGTAAGGGTGAGCATGAGTCCATGTGTAATGCCAGTGTTGCTTATGCCAAAGAAAGATGGATCTTGGAGGATGTGTGTTGATTGTAAAGCTATCAACAAAATAAAAGTTAAATATCAACATCCTATACCCAGGCTTGATGATATGCTAGATGAATTACATGGTGCGTGTTACTTCTCTAAAATTGACCTTAAGAGTGGGTATCATCAAATTAGGATGAGGGAAGGAGATGAATGGAAAACTGCATTCAAGACCAAGCATGGTTTGTATGAATGGTTAGTTATGCCCTTTGGTTTGATTAATGCACCTAATACTTTTATGAGATTAATGAATCATGTTTTAAGACCTTTCTTAAGAAAGTTTGTTGTGGCTTATTTTGATGATATATTAGTATATAGTAGGAATTTAGAAGAGCATGTTGAACATTTGCATTGCATGCTTGATGTTTTGAGGAAAGAGAAATGTGATTTTTGCAAGGATCACGTTATTTTCTTAGGTTATGTTGTGTCTGCTCATGGCATAGAGGTTGATAAAGAGAAGATTAAGGCAATTCAAGAATGGCCTACACTTAAGAGTGTAAGTGATGTGAGGAGTTTCCATAGTTTGGCTAGCTTTTATAAGAGGTTTATTAAGGGTTTTAGTACTATAACTGCACCATTGAGTCAGGTGATTAAAAAGAGTGTGGGTTTCAAGTGGAGTAAAGAACAACAAGATACGTTTGATTTGCTTAAGACTAAGTTGTGTAATGCACCACTTCTTGCTTTACCTGATTTTTCTAAGATCTTTGAAATTGAATGCGATGCATCAGGCATTGGGATTGGGGGAGTTCTCATGCAAGAGAAACAACCTATTGCATTCTTTAGTGAGAAGTTAAGTGGGGCAACACTGAATTATCCAACTTATGATAAAGAAATGTATGCACTTGTTAGGACTTTAGAAACATCGCAACATTACCTTTGGCCCAAGGAGTTTGTAATTCATACTAATCATGAGTCCTTAAAATACTTGAAGGGCCAAGGTAAGTTGAACAGGAGACATGCAAAATAGGTTGAATTTATTGAAACTTTTCCTTATGTAATTCAATACAAATCAGGTATGGAAAATGTTGTTGTTGACGCATTGTCATGTAGGTACACATTGATTAGCACTTTGAGCGTTAAGTTGCTGGGGTTTGAGCACATTATTGATTTGTATGCTAATGATGCTGACTTTAGTAACATATATACTGCATGTGAGAAAGCTGCCTTTGGTAAGTTCTATAGACATGAGGGGTATTTGTTTAAAGTAAATAAGCTTTGTATTCCTTAAGGGTCTATGAGAGCATTACTTGTAAGAGAAGCTCATGGGGGTGGTTTAATGGGACACTTTGTCATTCAAAAGACTTTTGATGTTTTAAATGAACATTTCTTTTGGCCACAAATGAAAAGGGATGTTGAAAGAGTTAGTGCCAAGTGTATTACCTGTAGACAAGCTAAGTCTAGGGTTTTGCCCTATGGTAAGTATATGCCCTTAGAAATTCCTTGTGAACCTTGGACCAACATCTCTATGGATTTTATTCGTGGGTTACCTAGGTCCGAGAAAGGCTGAGATTGTATTCTTGTTATAGTTGACAGGTTTTCAAAGATGGTGCATTTCATTGCTTGCACCAAAATAGATGATGCCACACGCATTGTAGACTTATTTTTTAGAGAGATTGTTCTCCTACATGGAGTGCAGAAGAGTATTGTGTTAGATCATGATGCAAAATTTTTGGGCCATTTTTTGAAAACATTGTGGGGTAAGCTTGGAACAAAGTTGTTATTTTCTACAACTTACAATCCACAAATCGATGGACAGAATCAAACTCTTGGTACATTGTTGCGTGCTGTTATTGGTAAGAACTCTAGAACCTGGGAAGAATGTTTGCCTTTTATGGAGTTTGCCTATAATCGTGTTGTTCATAGTGCCACAGGTTATTCTCCTTTTGAGCTTGATTATGGTTTTAATCCATTATCTCCTTTGGATTTGGTACCATTGCCTATACAAGATAGGGTTAATTTAGATGGGAAAAAGAATGCTAAAGTGGTTAGGCAACTTCATGAGAAAGCTAGGCTTAACATTG
Source organism: Bruguiera gymnorhiza (assembly GCA_020883675.1). Classification (NCBI taxonomy): domain Eukaryota; kingdom Viridiplantae; phylum Streptophyta; class Magnoliopsida; order Malpighiales; family Rhizophoraceae; genus Bruguiera; species Bruguiera gymnorhiza. Next base: position 150,160 of record JAIRCJ010000119.1, read on the forward strand.
AGAGAAAAACCAAACAATATGAAACATAAGCTAACAAAGGTTGTAGGCATATCACCTTTGAACTTGGTGATTGGGTTTGGGTACATTTGCAGAAGGATAGATTTCCTAAGCAAAGGAAATCAAAGTTGCAACCAAGGAAAGATGGTCCTTTTCAAGTGGCAGCAAGAGTCAATGATAATGCATATAAACTTAACTTGCCAAGTGAGTATAATATGAGTGCAACATTTAATATTTCTGACCTTTCTCCTTTTCTCTTTGATGATGTAAGTGTCAATTTCAAGACAAATCATTTTGAGGAGAGAGGGAATGATGGAAGCCATATTGTACCAGGTCAAATCAACAAGGGAGTTGATGCTTTGCAAAACCTTGGAGGACCAATGACAAGGGCAAGGTCAAAGAAAATAAAGGAAGCTCTCAACAACTTGTTGTGCAACATTTAATATCAGGAAGTTGCTAGGTACGAGTTAAGGATGATGAAGGCTTCACCAGGGCTTGTGAATGTGTCATTTGTGGAAGAATTTAAGAACCATGACCTTGGGAAGGAAGTTGGATTTGGGAGCTCATGTTTGGGCATTTAAATGGGTTATTTTCAGGGGTTTTTATTATTATTTAGTGGGTTGGACGAATTTCCTTAACAAGCCCATCTTATTAGCATATAAAAAGGGGTGGCTGGCAGATTGGATGAATTTCCTTAATAAGCCCATCTTATTAGCTAGGGTTTTAAGGGGGGTTAGCATGTAAAAAGGGTGGCTGGAGGGAAGGACGGCAGATGATGAGTGTATGAGCTATTTTCTGTAGTTCTTTGAGAACTAATTCTTACCTTTCATACTTGAGTGTGTTGGTTCAATAGACTTATCTTCTTCAACATTTTTGTTGTTGGGAGTGGCGTCTAAATCTTTAAGTTCTGGTTTTTGGTTGTTTATAATCATTGGGTCAGAACTTCAAAATCCCTTAACCTTTGTTAAAACGATCCTATACCAATATTGGTGTTGGGTTCCATTTACAAATAATTGGAGTTCATATCAACTCTCAAATCACTTCTTTATAGATTGTACTGCCAATATCCCACCTTATAACTTTCATTCTCGAACCTTTGAACATTGGATCTATGTTTATAACTTAAGTTCTTGATCCTTTCAACACTAGGCCGAGGCTTACTTTGTTAAACCTGAATTATGTTTTGTGGGGTCTTCAGTTCCTTCTTTTGATTGTGGATTTTGTTGACTTCATGGTTTTTAACATCAGGTGCTATGAGTGCTTTGGGCCTTAAATCAGATTTTCTTATCAAAATTTGAGTTTTTTCTCTAGTTCTTCTTCCTAGCTGCATTTTATTACATTTTGTCGCATTCCAACTCGGTTCATTACTCTCAAATCACTTATTTATAGATTGTAATGCCAATATCCTACCTTATAACTTTGATTGTCTGTGTTGTTGCATTCTTTGTGTTTAACATTGGGTGCTGCAAGAGCTTTGCACTTTAAATTAGATTAGATTATCAAAATTTGAGTTTTTTCTCTAGTTCTTCTTATTTGCTGCCTTTTATTACATTTTGTCACATTCTAACTCGACTCATTACTCTCAAATCAATTCTTTATAGATTGTATTGCCAATATCCTTCCTTATCACTTTGGGTCACGATGCTTTGAACATTGGGTATATGTAAATAAGTTAAGTTCCTGTTCCTTTGAGAATTTGTCTAACACATTACTTTTGTTAAACATAAATTATGTTTCATAAGGTCTTTAATTCCTACTTTTGATTGTGGGTTTCATTTCATTCCTTGTCTTTAACATTGGGAGCTATGAGACTTTTGGGCTTTATATTAGCTTTGCTTATCAAAATTTGAGTTCTTTTTCTGGTACTTCTTCTTAGCTGCATTTTGTTACATTTTGTCGCATTTGAACTCAACTCATTACTCTCAAATCACTTCTTTATAGATAGTAATGCCAATATCCTACCTTATAACTTTTGTTCACGAGGCTTTGAACATTGGATCTATGTTTATAACTTAAGTTCTTGATCCTTTGAACATTGGGCCGAGGCTTTACTTTTGTTAAACCTAAATTATGTTTTGTGGGGTCTTCAATTCCTTCTTTTGATTGTGGATTTTGTTGACTTCATGGTTCTTAACATAAGGTGCTATGAGTGCTTTGGGCCTTAAATCAGATTTTCTTATCAAAATTTGAGTTTTTTCTCTAGTTCTTCTTCCTAGCTGCCTTTTATTACATTTTGTCGCATTCTAACTCAACTCATTACTCTCAAATCACTTCTTTATAGATTGTAATGCCAATATCCTTCCTTATAACATTGATTGTTGGTTTCATTGGATTCTTTGTGTTTAACATTAGGTGCTACGAGAGCTTTGACCTTTAAATTTGAATTGCACATCAAAATTTGAGTTCTTTCTCTAGTTCTTCTTCTTAGCTGTCTTTTATTACATTTTGTCGCATTCCAACTTGACTCATTAGTCTCAAATCACTTCTTTATAGATAGTAATGCCAATATCCTATCTTATAACTTTCATTCACAAAGCTTTGAACATTGGGTCTATGTTTATAACTTGAGTTCCTGATCCTTTTGGCATTGGGCCGAAGCTTTACTTTTGTTAAACCTGAATTATGTTTCATGGGCTCTCCAATACCTTCTTCTGATTAAGGGTTTTGTTGAATTAATTGTTTTTAATACCGGGTGCTATGAGTGCTTTGGGCATAAAATCAAATTTGCTTATCAAAATTTGAGTTTTTTCTCTAGTTCTTCTTCCTAGCTGCCTTTTATTACATTTTGATGCTTTTGAACTCAACTCATTATTCTCAAATCACTTCTTTATAGATTGTAATGCCAATATCCTACTTTATAACTTTGGTTCATGAAGCTTTGAACATTGGGTGTAGGTTTATAACTTATGTTCCTGATCCTTTCAGCATTAGGCCAAGGCTTTACTTTTGTTAAACCTGAATTATGTTTCTTGGGGTCTTCAATTCCTTCCTTTGATTGTGGATTTTCTTGCTTTCATTGTTTTTAACATTAGGTGCGATGAGTGCTTTGGCCCTTAAATCATATTTGGCTATCAAAATTTGAGTTGTTTCTCTAGTTATTCTTCCTTGCTGCCTTTTATTGCATTTTCTCACATTCCAACTCGACTCATTACTCTCAAATCACTTCTTTATAGATAGTAATACCAATATCCTGCCTTATAACTATGGGTCATAATGCTTTGAACATTGAGTCTAGGTTTATAAGTTAAGTTCCTGTGCCTTTGAGCATTGTGCTGACACATTACTTTTGTTAAACCTGAATTATGTTTCATGGGGTCTTCAATTCCTTCGTTTGATTTTGGGTTTCATTGCATTCTTTGTGTTTAACATTGGGCGGTACGAGAGTTTTGGGCTTTAAATTAGCTTTGCTTATCAAAATTTGAGTTTTTCTCAAGTTCTTCTTAGCTGCATTTTTTTTACATTTTGTTGCATTCCAACTTGACTCATTACTCCCAAATCTCTTCTCTCAAGATTGTTATGCAATATCCTACCTTATACCTTTGGTGCATGATGCTTTGAGCATTAGGTATAGGTTTCCACCTTAAGTTATTGTTCCTTCGACCATTGGGCTGAGACTTTACTTTTGTTAAACCTGAACTGTGTTTCCTGAGGTCTTCAATTCCATTGTTTCTTTGTGGGTTTCATTACATTCATTGTGTTTAACATTGGGTGCTATGAGAGCTTTGGGCTTGAAATTAGATTTGCTCATCAAATTTTTGAGTTTTTTCTCTAGTTCTTCTTCTTAGCTGCGTTGGAATGGGTTCTTCAATTCCTTCTTTTCATTGTCGATTTTGTTGCATTCATAGTTTTTAACATCAGGTGCTATGAGTGCTTTGGGCCTTAAATCAAACTTGCTTATCAAAATTTGAGTTTTTTCTCTAGTTCTTCTTCCTAGCTGCCTTTTATTACATTTTGTCACATTCCAACTCTACTCATTACTCTCAAATCACTTCTTTATAGATTGTAATGCCAATATCTTACCTTATAACTTTGATTGTTGGTTTCATTGCATTCTTTGTTTTTAACATTAGGTGCAGCGAGGGCTTTGTGCTTTCAATTAGATTTGCTTATCAAAATTTGAGTGTTTTCTCTAGTTCTTCTTTTTAGCTGCCTTTTATTACATTTTGTCACATTCCAAGTCAACTCATTACTCTTAAATCACTTCTTTATAGATTGTAATGCCAATATCCTGCCTTATAACTTTGGGTCACAATGCTTTGAACATTGGGTCTAGGTTTATAAGTTAAGTTCCTGCTCCTTTGAGCATTTGACTGACACATTACTTTTGTTAAACTTGAACTATGTTTTATGTGGTTTTCAATTCCTTCTTTGATTGTGGATTTCATTGTGTTCTTTGTGTTTAACATTAGATGCTATGAGTGCTTTGGGCATTAAATCAGATTTACTTATCAAAATTTGAGTTTTTCTCTAGTTCTTCTTCTTAGTTGCTTTTATAACTTTTTGTCACATTCCAACTTGACTTATTACCCCCAAATCACCTTTTTATAGAGTGTAATGCCAATATCCTTCTTTATACCTATGGTTCATGATGCTTTGAACATTAGGTCAAGGTTTATACCTTAAGTTCCTATTCTTTTGAGCATTGGGCCAAGGCTCTACTTTTGTTAAACCTGAATTATGTTTCATGGGTTTTCAATTCCTTATTTTGATTGTAGGTTTCATTGTTTTCTTTGTGTTTAACTTTGGATTAGCTTATCAAAATTTAGGTTTTTCTCTAGTTCTTCATCTTAGCTGCCTTTTATTACTTTTTGTCGCTTTCCAACTCGACTCATTACTCCCAAATCTCTTCTTCATAGGGTGTAATGACAATGTCCTTCCTTATACCTCTAGTTCATGATCCTTTGAATATTAGGTCTAGGTTTATACCTCAAGTTCTTGTGCCTTTAAGCATTGGGCCAAGGCTTTACTTTAGTTAAACCTAATTTATGTTTCCTAGGGTTTCAATTCCTTGTTTTGATATAGGGTTTCATTGCATTTTTTGTATTTAACATTGGGTGTTATGAGAGTTTTGGGCTATAATCCAGATTTGCTTATCAAAATTTGAGTTTTTCTCTATTTCTTTTTCTTAGCTACCTTTTATAACTTTTTGTCGCATTCCAGCTCGACTCATTACTCTCAAATTACTTCTTTATAAAGTGTAATGCTAATATCCTTATACATTTGGTTCATCATCCTTTGAACATTGGGTCTAGCATTGGGCCAAGGCTTTACTTTTGTTAAACCTGATTTATGTTTCATAGGGTTTTCATTTCCTTGTTTTGATTGTCGATTTCATAGCATTCTTTGTGTTTAACTTTGGGTGCTATGAGAACTTTGGGTTTTAAATCAGATTTGCTTATCAAATTTTGAGTTTTTCTTTGGTTCTTCTTCTTAGCTGCCTTTTATTACTTTTTCTCACATTCTAGCTCAACTCATTAATCTTAAATCTCTTCTTTATAGAGTGTAATGTGAATATTCTTCCTTATACATTCAGTTCATGATCCTTTGAGCATTGGGTCTAGCTCTATACCATAACTTCTTGTTCCTTTGAGCATTCGTCCAAGGCTTTACTTTAGTTTCACTCGATTTATGTTTCATAGGGTTTTCAATTCCTTATTTTGATTGTGGGTTTCATTGAGTTCTTTGTGATTAACATTGGGTGTCATGAGAGGTTTGGGTTTTAAATCAAATTTGCTTATAAAAAATTCAGTTTTTCACTACTACTTCTTCTTAGCTGCTTTTTATAACTTTTTGTCACATTCCAACTCAACAAATTACTCCCAAATCTCTTCTTTATAAAGTGTAATGCCAATATCCTTCCTCATACTCTTGGTTCATGATCCTTTGAACATCAAGTCTCGGTTTATTCCTTAAGTTCCTATTCCTTTGAGCATTGGGTCAAGGCTTCAATTTTGTTAAACTTGATTTATGTTTCATGGGGTTTTCATTTCCTTGTTTTGATTGTGGGTTTCATTGCATTCTTTATGTTAAACATTAGGTGTCATGACAGCTTTGGGCTTTAAATCAAATTTGCTTATCAAAATTTGAGTTTTTCTCCGGCTCTTCTTCTTAGCTGCCTTTTATTCCTTTTGTCACATCGCAACTCAACTCATTACTCCTAAATCTCTTCTTTATAAAGTGTAATGCCAATATCCTACCTTATACCTCTAGTTCACAATCCATTGAATAATGGGACTACCTTTATACCTTAAGTTCCTATTCCTTTAAGCATTGCGCCAAGACTCTACTTTTGTTAAACTTGATTTATGTTTCATGGGGTCTTCAATTCCTTCTTTTGATTGTGGGTTTCATTGCGCTCTTTGTGCTTAACATTGGGTGCTATGAGAGCCTTGGACTTTAAGTCAGATTTGCTTATTAAAATTTGAGTTTTTCTTTGGTTCTTCTTCTTAGCTGCCTTTTATTACTTTTTGTTGTATTGCAACTTGACTCATTACTCACAAATCTCTTATTTATAAAGTGTAATGACAATGTCCCACCTTATACCTATAGTTCACAATCCTTTGAACGTTGGGACTACCTTTATACCTTAAGTTCCCATTCCTTTGAGCATGGGCCAAGGTTTTACTTTTGTTAAACTTGAATTATGTATCATAGGGTTTTCAATTCCTTCTATTGATTGTGGGTTTTATTGCATTCTTCATGTTGAACTTTAGGTACCATGAGAGGTTTGGGCTTTAAATCAGATTGAAAACATTAAATATTGCACTTACATTATACTCACCGAGGAGGTCTAACTTATAAGTATTGTCATTAATTTGTGCTACAACTTCAGATGGACCATCTCCTTTAGGTTGTAGCATTGAATGCCCCTGAGCTGGGAACCATTCCTTACGCATATACACCCAAACCCAATCACCAGGTTCAAACACCACTTTCTTTTGCCCTTTGTTTACATGGGATGCATATTGTTATGTTCATTTTCAATATGTTGCTACACCTTCTCGTGCAATTTCTTCACCATGTCAACCTTGCATTCACCATCTAAGCTAGCATACTCATTGATAGGTATAGGCACCAAATCCAAGAGAGTCAATGGATTAAAACCATAAACAATTTCGAATGGAGAGTAACTAGTAGCAAAATGACACTCTAATTATATGCAAACTCGACATGTGGTAAACAATCTTCCTAAGTTTTCAAATTCATTTGAATAATAGCACGCAAAATAGTAGAAAGAGTTCGATTAACATCATCAATTTCTCCATTAATTTATGGATAACAAATAGTTGAAAACAATAATTTAATACCTAACTTACCCCCACAAAGTCTTCCAAAAGTAGTTTAAGAACTTTGTATCCTGATATGAAACACTACTCAGTGCCATGCCATGCAAACATACTACTTCACTAAAAAATAAGTCAGCCATATTGTTTGCATCATCAGTTTTATGGCATGCGATAAAGTGTGCCATCTTTGAAAATCTATTAATAACAACAAATACAAAATCCCAACCCTTTTTTTGATCACAGCAACCCTAATACAAAGTCCATAGATAAATCAACCCAAGGATGGATAGGTATGGGTAAGGGGGTACATAGGCCATGGGGTAAAATTTTAGATTTAGCCTATTTCCATGTTATACATCCTCCAAGTTCCATCTTTCTTGGGTACAAGTAGGACAGAAACCACACAAGAACTCATACTTTTACTTATATATCCCTTTCAAATAAGTTCCTCAACCTACCTTTAAAGTTCCTTTGTCTCCTTAAGATTGCTTTTATATGCTAGCTGGTTTAAGATGGATGTCCCAAGGGTAAAATCAATTTGATGCTCAATTCCTCTCTTAGGTGGTATTCCATTTGGGACATCAACAATGAATACATCTTCAAATTCTTACAAAAGAGAAATAATAATACTAGGCAAATACGGGTTAACTTTGTTAGTTTTAAAATAAGCCTCTTCGTATAAAAGTACGATCATAAGCTGTTTGGCATAAAATGTTTTTTTGACATCACTTTCTTTTGTGTATAAACTTTATGTTTCTTCTCTTTCTCTTATGTCCTCACATTTTCTCCTCTCTTTTCTCTTTTTAAAATCTCTCTTTTCTATTCACTCTTATTTTTAATATTTAACTGATACTTATAAGCTTGTTGAAGTGATAATGGTACAAGAGCGACGAGTTTTTCATTCATTACAAAGGAATATCGATTCTTGAAGTCAATATGCATAAATTGCTTATCAAACTGTCATGGCCTTCCTAATAGAACATGACCCCCATGCATAGGTACAACATCACATAAAACTTCATCATGGTATCTTCTGATAGAAAAGGACACGAGCAGTTGTTTATTTATCTTGATTTTACCACACTCATTCAACCAAGTAAACTTATATGGCCTAGGATGCTTTATAGTAGGTAGATTCAACTTTTCAACCTTAGTTGTGCTAGCAACATTAATGCAACTCCCACCATCAATAATCATACTACATACCTTATCTTTGATAAGACACCTTATCTGAAAGGTGTTATCTCATTGCACCTCATTTTCTTCCTTCACTTGCACATTCAATGCTCGACTTGTGATGAGAGCTACTCCATTAATCGAATACTCATCTTAATCACTTTCACCTTTTGATGATGGCACAAAATCATCATTTGATTCACTTACAGTTTCAACATCACCGTTACCTCTTAAGATCATTGGACATTAAGATGCAATGTGACCCCTACCCTAACACTTAAAACATTTGACATCTCTATTTCTACTTAGTTAAGGGTCATAATTACCTACCTCCTTGTTAGAATCCATATTGTTGCACTTGGATAGCTTAGCTTTGGACTTGTAATTTGCCTTCTTATCCCTTTTACTCTAATTTGGCTTCCAAGATGAGGTAGAACCCAAAATTTACCCAAATTGTGTGGAACCCTTTTGTTTATGTTGTCTTTCAACTTTCATTGTCATGTGCACCATGTCTTCTAAATCCACATAGTGTTGCAATTCAACCACGTTGGCTTGTCTCTATTTAGCCCTTGTAGAAATTGAGTCATGGTTGCCTTTTTATCTTTTTTTACATTCACCCTAATCATGGCAATCTCTATCTCCTTAGGGTACTCCTCCACACTTTTTGTGCCCTAAATGAGCCCTTGAAGCCTTTGGTACAACTCCTTGCATTAGTGATTAAGGACAAGCCTCCTCCTTATGATAGCTTTCATCTCCACCCATGTATCAATAGGCCACTCACAATTCCTTCTCCTAGTCAAAACAAGTTGATCCCACCAAGTACTAGCATAATCAATAAATTTAACAATAATAAGCTTTACGTTTTTCTCCTTAAAATAATTGTGGTAGTCAAAAACTAATTCAACCTTCTTCTCCCATTTTAAGTATGCATCGAGATCATTCTCACCTTGGAATGGAGGAATTGTCATTTTAATACTGCCCAAATCACTATCATAGGTGCCTTGCCTCCCAAAATCTTTATGATACCTTTTATTATTAGCAATTCTAACCATAGTAGTTCCATCGTCAAATTCATCATCTTTTACATCATCTTCATGGTCATAGGCGCATCTCAATTGCCTTCTTACTTGAGGAACCTCATATTCCCTATGCCTCCTTTGTAACTTTGCTATTGTACTAGCTTGCCCCTCTATCCTCTCCCTTATATCATCAAATCTAGTATTCATGCGCTTAAATTGTTGTTGCATAGCTTCGATCATGAAGGACACATCACTAACTCCTTCTTGCATTGCCCTTTTGTCTATGGAAGTCATAGTATTACTTCTATATAGAATGATTAGCTACCTTATAGAACACTCTTGCATGTGTTGCACTCAAAAAGAGAGGTGTCACACTCCCTCGTATTTACACCCTTTATGGCTTTTTCTTAATATGAATTTGCATTCTTGCCTTTTACCACTCAAATTTCCCCTTTTAGCTCTTTAAAGAACTAAACAACCTAAATCAAGAGGATTGATTTTGAATAGAATAGGATAAATGGCATAGAATTGAACAAATTGGAGAATAAGGACTCAAAAAAAAAAGAAAAAGGATATCAAGGCAAACAAATTTAATGAACTAAACTAACAAAAATCAAGATAGGGGGTTAAATATAGAGGACAAACTTTCATGACATAATAAGAAAAAAAATGGTAGAATTAAAGTTGTGCTTATGAAACTCACAATGATAGGAAGGAATTGAAGACCCTAAGAACCATAATTGAGGGGTAAGAAAAGTAAAATGCTGGCCAAATGCTAAAAGTAAGAAGAAATTTAGGTATAATCCTATAACTAGTGTTCAAAGCATCATGAACAAATGGTGAAAGGAAGGATATTGGCATTACAATTTAGAAAGAAGAGATTTGGTGGTAATGAGGCGAGTTGGAATCCAACAAAACGTAATAAGAGGAAGCTAAGAAGAAAAACGAGGGAAAAAACTCCAATTTTCATAAGCAAACCTGATTTAAAGCCCAAAGCTCTCATAGCATCTAGTGTTAAACATAGAGAATGAAATGACACTCACAATAAAAAGAAGGAATTGAAGACCCCAAGAAAAATAATTCAAATTTACCAAAAGTAAAACCTTGGCCTAATGCTGAAAGGAACAAACACTAAAGGTATAATCCTATACCCACTGTTCAAAGCTTCATGAACCAAAGGTGAAAGGAAGGATATTGGCATTACAATCCAGAAAGAATTGATTTCGTAGTAATGAGGCAAGTTGGAAAGCAACAAAATTTAAGAAGAGACAGCTAAGAAGAAAAACTAGAAAAAAACCTCCAATCCTGATAAGAAAACCTGATTTAAACTGCAAAACTCTCATAGCAGCCAGTGTTAAATATAGAGAATGCAATGAAACTCACAATGAAAAGAAGGAATTGAAGACCCCAAGAAACATAGTTTAGGTTTAATAAAAGTAAAACTTTGGCCTAATGCTGAAAGGAACAACAAAAGGTATCAGCCTATACCCACTGTTCAAAGTTGCATGAACCAAAGGTGAAATGAAGGATACTGGCATTACAATCTAGAAAGAAGGGATTTGGTAGTAATGAGGCAAGTTGGAATGCAACAAAATGTAATAAGAGGGAGCTAAGAAGAAAAACTAGAGAAAAACCTCCAATTTTTATAAGCAAACCTGATTTAAACCCCAAAACTCTCATAGTAGCCAGTGTTAAACACAAGGAATGCAATGAAACTCACAGCAGGAGGAAGCAATTGAAGACAGCAAGAAACATAATTCAGGTTTAACAAAAGTAAAACCTTGGCCCAACGCTGAAAGGCAGAAGAACTTAAGGTATAATTCTGTAACTAGTGTTCAAAGCATCATGAACCAATGGTGAAAGGAAGGATATTGGCATTACAATCTAGAAAGAAGAGATTCGGTGGTAGTGAGGCAAGTTGGAATCCAACAAAATGTAATAAGAGGCAGCTAAGAAGAAAAACTAGGAAAAAAACTCTAATTTTCATAAGCAAATCTGATTTAAAGCCCAAAACTCTCATAGCATCTAGTGTTAAACATAGAGAATGAAATGAAACTCACAATGAAAAGAAGGAATTGAAGATCCCAAAAAAAATAATTCAGATTTAACAAAAGTAAAACCTTGGCTCAATGCTGAAAGGAACAAACACTAAAGGTATAATCCTATACCCACTGTTCAAAGCTTCATGAACCAAAGGTGAAAGGAAAGATATTGGCATTACAATTCAAAAAGAATTGATTTCGTAGTAATGAGGCAAGTTGGAAAGCAACAAAATTTAAGAAGAGGCAGATAAGAAGAAAAACTAGAGAAAAACCTCCAATTCTGATAAGAAAACCTGATTTAAACCTCAAAACTCTCATAGCAGCCAGTGTTAAATACAAAGAATGCAATGAAACTCATAATGAAAAGAAGAAATTAAAGACCCCAAGAAACATGGTTTAGGTTTAATAAAAGTATAACCTTCGCCTAATGCTGAAAGGAACAACAGCAAAAGGTATCAGCCTATACTCACTATTCAAAGCTGCATGAACCAAAGGTGAAATGAAGGATATTGGCATTACAATCGAGAAAGAAGAGATTTGGTAGTAATGAGGCAAGTTGGAATGCAACAAAATGTAATACAAGGGAGCTAAGAAGAAAAACTAGAGAAAAACCTCCAATTCTGATAAGCAAACCTGATTTAAACCGCAAAGCTCTCATAGCAGCCAGTGTTAAACACAGGGAATGCAATGAAACTCACAACAAGAGGAAGCAATTGAAGACAGCAAGAAACATAATTCAGGTTTAACAAAAGTAAAACTTTGGCCCAACGCTGAAAGGCAGAAGAACTTAAGGTATAATCCTGTAACTAGTGTTCAAAGCATCATGAACCAAAGGTGAGGCAAGTTGGAATCCAACAAAACGTAATAAGAGGCAGCTAAGAAGAAAAACTAGGGAAAAAACTCCAATTTTCATAAGCAAACCTGATTTAAAGGCCAAAGCTCTCATAGCATCTAGTGTTAAACACAGAAAATGCAATGAAACTCACAAAGAAAAGAAGGAATTGAAGACCCCAGGAAACATAATTCAGGTTTAACAAAAGTAAAACCTTCGCCCAATGCTGTAAGGAACAACAACTAAAGCTATAATCCTCTAACCACTATTCAAAGCTTCATGAACCAAAGGTGAAAGGAAGGATATTGGCATTACAATCCAGAAAGAAGTGATTTGGTAGTAAGGAGGCGAGTTGGAATGCAACAAGACCTAAGAAGAGGCAACTAAGAAGACACACTAGAGAAAAACCTACAATTCTGATATGCAAACCTAATTTAAACCGCAATGCTCTCATAACAGCCAGTTCTAAACATAGGGAATGCAATGAAACTCACAATGAAAAGAAGGGATTGAAGACCCCAAGAAATATAATTCAGGTTTAACAAAAGTAAAACCTTTGCCCAATGCTAAAAGGAACAACAAAAGGTATAATCCTATACCCATAGTTCAAAACTTCATGAACCAAAGGTGAAATGAAAGATATTGGCATTACAATCTAGAAAGAAGAGATTTGGTAGTAATGAGGTGAGTTGGAAAGCAAGAAAATGTAATAAGAGGCAACTAAGAAGAAAAACTAGAGAAAAACCTCCAATTCTGATAAGCAAACCTGATTTAAACCCCAAAACTCTCATAGTAGCTAGTGTTAAACACAAGGAATGCAATGAAACTCACAACAGAAGGAAGGAATTGAACACTGCTAGAAACATAATTCAGGTTTAATAAAAGTAAAACCTTGGCCCAATGCATTAAGGAACAACAACTAAAAGGTATAATCCTATATCGACTGTTCAAAGCTTCATGGACCAAGGGTGAAAGGAAGGATATTGGCATTAAAATCCAGAAAGAAGTGATTTGGTGGTAATGAGGTGAGTTGGAATGCAAGAAACATAATAAGAGGCAGCTAAGAAGAAAAACGAGGGAAAAAAACACCAATTTTCATAAGCAAACCTAATTTAAAGTCCAAAGCTCTCATAGCATCCAGTGTTAAAAATAGAGAATGCAATGAAACTCACAATGAAAAAAAGGAATTGAAGACCCCAGGAAACATAATTTAGGTTTAAGGAAAGTAAAACCTCAGCCTAATGCTGTAAGGAACAACCACTAAAGGTATAATCCTATTCCCACTCTTCAAAGCTTCATGAACCAAAGGTGAAAGGAAAGATGTTGGCATTAGAATACAAAAAGAAGTGATTCGGTAGTAATGAGGCGAGTTAGAATGTAGCAAAATGTAAGAAGAGGCAACTAAGAAGAAAAACTAGAGAAAAACCTACAATTCTGATATGCAAACCTGATTTAAACTGCAAAGCTCACATAGCAGCTAGTGTTAAACAGAGGGAACGCAATGAAACTCACAATGAAAAGAAGGAATTGAAGACCCCAAGAAACATAATTCAAGTTTAACAAAAGTAAAACCTTGGCCCAATGCTGAATGGAACAACAACAAAAGGTATAATCCTATACCCACTATTCAAAGCTTCATGAACCAAAGGTGAAATGAAGGATATTGGCATTACAATCTAGAAAGAAGTCATTTGGTAGTAATGAGGTGAGTTGGAATGCAACAAAACATAATAAGAGGCAGATAAGAAGAAAAATAAGAGAAAACCTCCAATTCTGATAAGCAAACCTGATTTAAACCCCGAAGCTCTCATAGTAGTCAGTGTGAAACATAGAGAATGCAATGAAACTCACAATGAAAAGGAGGAATTAAGGACCCTAAAAAACATAATTCAGGTTTAACAAAAGTAAAACCTTGGCCCAATGCTGAAAGGCAGAAAAATTAAGGTACAAACCTGTAACTAGTGTTCAAAGCATCATGAACCAATGGTGAAAGGAAGGATATTGGCATTACAGTCTAGAAAGAAGATATTTGGTAGTAATGAGGCGAGTTGGAATGTAACAAAAAGTAATAAGAGGCAATTAAGAAGAAAAACTAGGGAAAAAACTCCAATTTTCATAAGCAAACCTGATTTAAACCTTAAAGCTCTCATAGCATCTAGTGTTAAGCACAGAGAATGCAATGAAACTCACAATGAAAAGAAGGAATTGAAGAACCAAGGAAACATAATTCAGGATTGAGAAAAGTAAAACCATGGCCCAATGTCGTAAGGAACAACAACTAAAGGTATCATCCTATACCCACTGTTCAAAGCTTCATGAACCAAAGGTGAAAGGAACGATCTTGGCATTACAATCTAGAAAGAAGTGATTTGGTAGTAATGAGGCGAGTTGGAATGCAACAAAACGTAATAAGAGGCAGCTAAGAAGAAAAGCTAGCAAAAAAGCTCCAATTCTAATAAGCAAACCTGCTTTAAACCCTAAAGCCCTCATAGTAGCCGGTGTTAAACACAGAGAATGCAATGAAACTTAGAACGGGAGGATGGAATTGAACATTCCAAGAAACATAATTCAGGTTTAACAAAAGTAAAACCTTGGCCCAAAGCTGAAAGGTAGAGAAATTAAGCTATAATCTTGTAACTACTGTTCAAAGATCATGAACCAATGGTGAAAGGACGGATATTGGCATTACAATCTAGAAAGAAGAGATTCAGTAGTAATGAAGCGAGTTGAAATGCAACAAAATGTAATAAGAGGCAGCTAAGAAGAAAAACTAGCGAAAAAGCTCTAATTTTCATAAGCAAACTTGATTTAAAGCCCGAAGCTCTCATAGCATCAAGTGTTAAACACAGAGAATGCAATGAAACCCACAATTAAAAGAAGGATTTGAAAGCCCCAGGAAACATAATTGAGGTTTAAGGAAAGTAAAATCTCGGCCCAATGCTATAAGGAACAACAACTAAAGGTATAATCCTATTTCCACTATTCAAAGCTTTATGAACCAAAGGTGAAAGGAAGGATGTTGGCATTAGAATCCAGAAAGAAGTGATTTGGTAGTAATGAGGCGAGTTGGAATGCAGCAAAATGTAACAAGAGCCAGCTAAGAAGAAAAACTAGCAAAAAACCTCCAATTCTGATAAGCAAACCTGATTTAAACCCGAAAACTCTCTTAGCTGCCAGTGTTAAACAAAGAGAATGCACTGAAACTTAGAACAGGAGGAGGGAATTGAAGATTGCAAGAAACATATTTCAGGTTTAACAAAACTAAGACCTTGTCACAATGCTGAAGGGCAGAGAAATTAAGGTATAATCCTGTAACTACTGTTCAAAGCATCATGAACCAATGGTGAAAGGAAGGATATTGGCATTACAATCTAGAAAGAAGCGATTCGGTAGTAATGAAGTGAGTTGGAATACAACAAAACGTAATAAAAGGCAGCTAAGAAGAAAAACTAGGGAAAAAACTCTAATTTTCATAAGCAAACGTGATTTAAAACCCAAAACTCTTATAGCATCTAGTGTTAAACACAGAGAATGCAATGGAACTAACAATGAAAAGAACGATTTGAAGACCCCAGGAAACATAATTTAGGTTTAAGAAAAGTAAAACCTCGGCCCAATGCTGTAAGGAAAACAACTAAAGGTATAATCCTATTCCCACTATTCAAAGCTTCATGAACCAAAGGTGAAAGGAAGGATGTTGGCTTTAGAATCCAAAAAGAAGTGATTTGGTAGTAATGAGGTGAGTTGGAATGCAACAAAACGTAAGAAGAGGCAGCTAAGAAGAAAAACTAGAGAAAAACCTCCAATTCTGAGATGAAAACCTCATTTAAATGGCAAAGCTCTCATAGCAGCCAGTGTTAAACATAAGGAAAGCAATGAAACTCACAATGAAAAGAAGTAATGGAAGACCCCAAGAAACATATTTGAGGTTTAACAAAAGTAAAACCTTGGCCCAATGTTGAATGGAACAACATCAAAAGGTATAATCTTATACCCACTATTTTGAGCTTCATGAACCAAAGGTGAAATGGAGGATATTGGCATTACAATCTAGAAAGAAGTGATTTGGTAGTAATGAGGCGAGTTGGAATGCAACAAAACGTAATAAGAGGCAGCTAAGAGGAAAAACTAGAGAAAAACCTCCAATTCTAATAAGCAAATCTGATTTAAACCCCAAAGCTCTCATAGCAGCCAATGTTAAACACAGGGAATGCAATGAAACTCATGACGGGAGGAATCTGATTTAAAGCACAAAACTCTCATAGCAGCTAGTGTCAAACACAGAGAATGCAGTGAAACTCACAATCAAAAGAGGGAATTGAAATCCCCAAGAAAAATAATTAAGGTTTAACTAAAGTAAAACCTTGGCCCAATGCTGAAAGGAACAAGAACTTAAGGTATAATCCAATAACAAGAGTTGAAAGCATCATGAACTAATGGTGAAAGGAAGGATATTGGCATTACAATATAGAAAGAAGAGATTTGGTAGAAATGAGGGGATTTGGAATGCAAGAAAATGCAACAAGAGCCAGGTAAGAAGAAAGACTAGAAAAAAAACTCCAATTTTCATAAGCAAACCTGATTTCAAGCACAAAGCACTCATAGCACCCAATGTTAAATACAGAGAATGCAATGAAGCTCAGAATGAGAGGAAGGAATTGAAGACCCCAGGAAACATAATTGAGGTTTAACAAAGGAAAAATCTTGGTCCAATGCTCAAAGGAACAAGAACTTAAGGTATAATCCTATACCCACTATTGAAAGCTTCATGAACCAAAGGTGAAAGGAAGGATATTGCCATTACAATAAAGAAAGAAGAGATTTGGTAGTAATGAGGCATATTGGAATGCAACAAAATGTAATAAGAGGCAACTAAGAAGAAAAACTAGAGAAAAATCTCCAATTTTGATAAGCAAACCTAAATATAAAGCCCAAAGCTCTTATAGGAGCCAGTGTTAAATACAGAGAATGTAGTGAAACTCACAATGAAAAGAAGGAAGTGAAGACTCCAAGAAACATAATTCAGGTTTAACAAAAGTCAAACCTAGGCCCAATTCTAAAAGGAACAAGAACTTAAGGTGTAATCCTATATCACTATTGAAAGCTTCATGAACTAAAGGTGAAAGGAAGGATATTGCCATTACAATATAGAAAGAAGAGATTTGGTAGTAATGAGGCATGTTGGAATGCAACAAAATGCAACAAGAGGCAACTAAGAAGAAAAACTAGAGAAAAATCTCCAATTTTGATAAGCAAACCTAAATATAAAGCCCAAAGCTCTCATAGAAGCTAGTGTTAAACACAGAGAATGCAGCGAAACTCACAATGAAAAGAAGGATGTGAAGACCCCAAGAAACATAATTTAGGTTTAACAAGAGTAAAACCTAAGCTCAATGCTAAAAGGAACAAGAACTTAAGGTATAATCCTATACCCACTATTCAAAGCTTCATGAACCAAAGGTGAAAGGAAGGATATTGCCATTACAATATAAAAAGAAGGGACTTGGTGATAATGAGGTGAGTTGGAATGCAACAAAACGTACTAAGGTGCAACTAAGAGGAAAAACTAGAGAAAAATCTCCAATTTTGATGAGTAAACATAAATTAAAGCCCAAAACTCTCATAGCAGCCAGTGTTAAACATAGATAGTGCAGTGAAACTCACAAAGAAAAGAAGGAAGTGAAGACCTTAAGAAACATAATTCAGGTTTCACAAAAGTAAAACCTAGGCCCAATGCTAAAAGGAACAAGAACTTAAGGTATAATCTGATACCCACTATTCAAACCTTCATGAACCAAAGATGAAAGTAAGCTTATTGGCATTACAACCTAGAAAAAAGAGGCTTGGTCATAATGAGGTGAGTTGGAATGCAACAAAGTGTAATAAGAGGCAGCTAAAAAGAAAAACTAGAGAAAAAACTCCAATTTTGATAAACAAACCTGATTTAAAGCACAATGCTCTCATAGCAGCAAGTGTTAAACACAGAGAATGCTGGGAAACTCATAATGAAAAGAAGGAATTGAAGACCCCAAGAAACATTATTAAACTTTAACAAAAGTAAAACTTTGGCCCAATGCTCAAAGGAACAAGAACTTAAGGAATAATCCTATACCCATTATTCAAGGCTTCATGAACCAAAGGTGAAAGGAAGGATATTGCCATTACAATATAGAAAGAAGAGATTTGGTCATAATGTGGTGAGTTGGAATACAACAAAGCGTAATAAGAGGCATCTAAGAAGAAAAACTAGAGAAAAATCTGCAATTTAGATAAGCAAACCTGATTTAAAGCCCAAAGCTCTCATAGCACCCAATCTTAAACGCAAAGAATGCAATGAAACTCACAGAGAGAGGAAGGAATTGAAGACCCCAGGAAACATATTTGAGGTTTAACAAAGGAAAAATCATAGCCCAATGCTCAAGGGAACAAGAACTTAAGGTATAATCCTATACCCACTGTCAAAGCTTCATGAACCCGAGGTGAAAGGAAGGATATTCACATTTCAATCTAGAAAGAGGAGATTTGGTAGTAATGAGGAGAGTTGGAATGCAACAAAGCATAATAAGAGGCAGCTAAGAAGGAAAACTAGAGAAAAATCTCCAATTTTGATAAGCATACCTGATTTAAAGTGCAAAGCTCTTATAGCACCCAATGTTAAACATAGAGAATGTAACGACGCTCACAATGAAAAGAAGGAATTAAAGACCCCACAAAACATAATTCAGGTTTAACAAAAGAAAACCCTTGGCGCAATGTTCAAAAGAACAAGAGCTTAAGGTATAATCCTATATGCATTATTCAAAGCTTCATGAACCAAAAGTGGAATGAAGGATATTGCCATTACAATCTAGAAAGAAGAAATTTGGTAGTAATGAGGGGAGTTGGAATACAACAAAATGTAATAAGAGGTAGCTAAGAAGAAAAACTTGAGAAAAAAACTCCAATTTTGATAAGTAAACATGATTAGCCCAAAGCACTTATAGCACCCAAAGCTAAAAACAGAGAATGCAATAAAACTCACAATGAAAAGAAGGAATTGAAGAAACTAGGAAACATAATTGAGGTTTAACAAAGGAAAAATCTTGGCCCAATGCTTAAAGGAAGAACAACTTAAGGTATAATCCTAACCCACTATTCAAAACTTCATGAACCAAAGGTGAAAGGAAAGATATTGCCATTACAATATAGAAAAGAAGAGATTTTGTGGTAATGAGGCCAGAGGGATTGCAGCAAAGCATAATAAGAGGCAGCTAAGAAGATAAACTAGAAAAAAATCTCTAATTTTGATAAGCAAACTTGATTTGAACCCCAAACCTCTCATAGCAGCCAGTGTTAAACACAAAGAATGCAATGAAACTCACAATGAGAGGAAGGAATTGAAGACCCCAGGAAACATAATTGAGGTTTAACAAAGGAAAAATCTTGGCCCAATGATCAATGGAACAAGAACTTAAGGTATAATCCTATACGCACTGTTCAAAGCTTCATGAACCAAAGGTGAAAGGAAGGATATTGCCATTACAATCTAAAAGGAAGAGATTAGGTAGTAATGAGGGGAGTTGCAATGCAACGAAGCGTAATAAGAGGCAGCTAATAAGAAAAACCAAAGAAAAAACTCCAATTTTGATAACCAAACCTGATTTAAAGCACGAAACTCTCATAGTAGCCAGTGTCAAACACAGAGAATGTAGTGAAACTCACAATGAAAAGAGGGAATTGAGGACCCGAGGAAACATAATTAAGGTTTAACAGAAGAAAACCCTTGGCGTAATGCTCAAAGGAAGAAGAACTTAAGGTATAATCCTATACCCACTGTTCAAAGCTTTGTGAACGAAAGGTGAAAGGAAGGATATAGGCATTACAATCTAGAAAGTGGAGAATTGGTAGTAATGAGGTGAGTTGGAATGCAACAAAGCGTAATAAGAGGCAACTAAGAGGAAAAACTAGAGAAAAATCTCCAATTTTGATAAGCAAACTTGATTTAAAGCCCAAAGCTCTCGTGGCACCCACTATTAAACACAGAGAATGCAATGAAACTCATAATGAAAAGAAGGAATGGAAGACCTTGGGATTCATAAATGAGGTTTAACAAAAGAAAAATCCTGGACCAATGCTCAAAGGAACAAGAACTTAAGATATAATCCTATACCCACAGTTCAAAGCTTCATGAACCAAAGGCAAAAGGAAGGATATTGGCATTACAATCTAGAAAGAAAAGATTTGGTAATAATGAGTCGTGTTGGAATGCAACAAAATGTAATAAGAGGTTGCTAAGAAGAAAAACTTGAGAAAAAACTCCGATTTTGATAAGCAAACTGGATTTAAAGCCCAAGGCTCTCATAGCACCCAATGTTAAACACAGAGAATGCAATGAAACTCATAAAGAAAAGAAGGAATTGAAGACCCCATGAAGCATATTTTAGGTTTAACAAAAGGAAATCCTTGGCACAATGCTAAAAAGAAAAAAGAACTTAAGGTATAATCCTATGCCCACTGTTCAAAGCATCACGGACCAAAGCTCTCATAGCACCTAATGATAAACACAGAGAATGCAATGAAACTCATAATGAACAAAAAGAATTGGAGACCCCAAGGAGCACAAGTGAGGTGTAACAAAAGAAAAACTTGGCCTAATGCTCAAATGTACAAGAACGTAAGGTATAATCCTATACCCACTGTTCAAAGCTCCATGAAGCAATGGTGAAAGGAAGCATATTGGCATTACAATATAGAAAAACATATTTGGTAGAAAAGAGCCGAGTTCAAAAGAAGCAAAACGTAATAAGAGGCTGCAAGGATCAAAAACTAGAGAAAAAACTCCAATTTTGATAGGCAAACCTGATTTAAAGCACAAACCTCTCATAGCAGCCAGAGATAGAGACAGAGCATGCAGTGAATCTCTCAATGAAAAGAAGGAATTGAAGACC